>CM035152.1:103705623-104305623 GCA_020205615.1 Panax quinquefolius
TCAAAACCCGCCTCGATCGTCCAAACACCACGCAAACACACACATAGTACCGCGTAGGTATGAGACACATGTTACAACTTATGAGACTCGATCCTGATATATGGAGACTGAGTTATCGTCCAGTTTGCAAAACTCGCCAACACTTAGGCATAAAGTCGAAAAAGAGGTCAAAACCAGCCTCGGTCGTCCAAATGCCATGCAAACACAAACATAGCACCGCGTAGGTATTAGACACACGTTATAACTTATGAGACTTGATTCCAATATACGGAGACCGAGTTATCGTCCAGTTTGCAAAACTCGCCAACATTTAGGCAAAAATGCAAAAAAGAGGTCAAAACCTGCCTCGGTCGTCCAAACCCCACGCAAACACACACATAGCACCGCGTAGATATTTGGCATGTGTTACAACTTACCGAACTCGATTTCGATATACGGAGATTGATTTATCGCCTAGTTTGTAAAACTAGCCAACACTTAGGCAAATAGTTGAAAAAGAGGTCAAAACCTGCCTCGGTCGTCCAAACACCATGCAAACACACATATAGCACCACATAGGTATTTGGCACGCGTTACAACTTACGGGACTCAATTCTGATATATGGAGACCGAGTTATTGCCCAATTTATAAAACTCGCCAATATTTAGGCAAAAAGTCAAAAAAGAGGTCAAAACCCGCCTCGATTGTCCAAACGCCATGCAAACACACACATAGCACCGCGTAGGTATTAAACACACGTTAAAACTTATGAGACTCAATTTTGATATGCTCCGGATATAAAATCCAGGCTCATCGGATATAATCCGACAACAGTTCATATATATAAGCATATATATATATATATATATATATATATATATATATATATATATATATATATAAATAAATAACGCTCGCATACATAAGTCTAGGCTCAATTGAGGCTTAACTCGATAATGAGTCTATATAAATATATATATATATATCCATATATATATATATATATATATATATATAAATATATACATATATAATTATATATATATATATATATATATATAGACATAAATGAAAACCACAGATCGAAGTCCGGGCATACACACACAACACGACTCTCAATGTGAAGAATAGTGTGTGCAATGATGAAGGGAAAGGCTTTATAATGTGTAATAATGCTTACAGTGGGCTGTTAAAGAAGACTTATACATAGATGAACACTCAACCCCTGCCGGTAAAAATATAGCTATATGTGAGCTAAAATGAGAAAGCACTCAATATGGGGTGTGTATAGAGCAAATTTGACAGGGCTTTCTCGCCTTTTCCTCTTTTTAAATGGCCACCCCAAGCTCTATATCTATAGAGTCAGCACGGTAGTCAGTGTACTACTATAGCCCCAGATGCACCTGTGGGCCCCGAGGTGCCCAGACTCTCTGCATGTCCTATCGTCTCGAAGTTTGTGCACTCGTGCATTGTAATGTCCACTCGAACTTGCAGAACTTCAATCTGAGCATCCGAACGAGGTGTACAAGACCTTCTACGGACCGCTTTTGCCGAGAGTTACGCAATGATATGGGATTAGAGGTTGTACGAAGTCAGGAAGAGGGGACCATGCCCATGGTCTTCAAGTTGCAAATTCTATCCGGTGTGCTGCCCTACGTAATAGTCACTCCGGATTAGAATTCCTTGGCTCTTGTGGGACATTGCTGTGTAGAAATATATGTATGAGATGTTGAGATGGAGCGCTGGGGGTTGAGGTGGAAAGATTACGATTTTTCCCCTCACCGGGGTTATCGCTTGTTTGGGCTGATAAAGCAGACGTTGCTCAGGGTTATCTTTGAGATTGGACTGCTGCAATTGTTTGAATTCCACAGGGTCATCTTTAAGTGTGCTTGTCTTCCCAATGTTAGCTCTAGGTCTTTGGAATGAGTGGCTCGGTGAGTGTTTCGAGGTTGAAGCTGACTGCATGCATTTGAAACAAGCATTTCTGGAGTTATCGCCGGAGCTGCAACGACATTCCTTGGGGTTATCTCCAAGGACGAAACTCGGGGTTATCTCCGAGGTTAGAATTGATACTCCCAGTGCGTGTTCTGGGGTTGAGACTATAGTTCCGATGGTATCTTGAATGGATGTAAGTTGTCTTCCATGGTTATATCCGAAAGATGAATCTACCCTCCTGCAATGTTAATAACAGGTGTGCAGAAAATTTTGAGTGTCTACAGATGCCCCTCTTTATCATATTCATCCAATGCAAGGCATGGATATGATAAAGAATCCTAGACACTTAAAATGAAACGAGATAAATATGATGCCATGTGCAGCAACATGATGCATGTATTTTGTTGGATTGTTTTCCAACATGATGGAATGATTGTCGGTTCCCTGTTAATCCTACCGGGGATGACAATCAGTGATGTCTTAGACATGCGATCCAAGTCTTCCAAGATGTTGACGTTTGGGTTATCACCAAAGTCCAAAATCCTTGATACTGACTTTACTTTGAAGATGTGCCTCTCGTGTGCAAGAGATCTATGGGGATAAAGCTTTGTCTATTTAAGGATATGTATAACATATTCCATCATTGGTCTTCTCCGATGAGGATGGTCTTTCTAGTTTGTGTCACCAGCATATACCACGGTCCTATTAGAGTTACTACCAACAGTATATATTGTCAGGGCTGCCTAACCTTCGCTGATGTGTGTATCACCGGATAGATCCCTGTTAGGCAAACAATCAAGGCTGTTTGACGTTCATTAATGTGTGTATCAATGGTTGCATTACATTGTGACCCCCACCGGGGAACATGTCAAGGCTGTTTTACCTTCATTGTCATGTATATCAATAGTTGTATTGCGTTATGACCCCCGCCGGGGAACATGGATGTATGAAATTTGTGTTGTGACCCCCGCTTGTGTACTTTATTAATGACATCAGCGTTGTGACCCCCGCCTGGAAACTGCTTAGGGTTACAACCATTTATTTGGTGGCATTGGACCTGTTTAAGGCATTGCCGAGTATGATTTGCAAAAATTGAGCTCATCGATATAGTGTACCTTGTATTTAGGCAAACATCAATGAGTGGCATGTGAAGCCATATTTTGACTTATGACAACCAGGATTCCAAGCTATTTCGCTCAATTGCGTAGCATCTTTATTCCTGATTTGGCCTTTTCAACTTGTGAGACCTCCTTTGCAACTTGAACTGGACCGAGCTAGAGGGGTGGTGAAGGATGAGCTCACATCCGGCCACGTTACATCCCAGCATTTTCTATTTGATAGATTTGGCTCTGAGGATAGTTATACACGACATTCTGGGGACTTCACCACACCGGAGTATCATTGGCGTTTGGCCAGAGTGAATGTACTGCTAATATGCATACTGTCGTATGTCTACATGCCACGGTACATGGATGAGTTAGACATAGGAGTCATCATGGCAGTGAGAGCTCTCAGGGAGGGTCACACCATCATACCGATGATTATAGAAAAGACTCTGAGGTCGGCCACACACTACTGCACTTATCCGATGGGAGTGTTTACAGGAAGTTTGGTCATGCTGTACGTGTGGTTTATATCATACTTGAGACCGATTGGCACTTTCAGATGGCATGGATATTGTTTCACCCATGATATAGCAATGTCATACTCCTTTCAGCCTACGGAGTGTATAGATGCGGCATCTTGGTCAGATTTCCTGACAGGGATCGGAGATCTGTTTGATATATTGTCGTGTTCAGGGCTTAGCTAACCCTAAAGCTTCTTCACTCATGCTTTGAGCATGGATTATCTTCATCTGGCTGGTTTGAGAGGCATGATCACTTACCACCCACTAGCCGTGATGTGTCAGTTTGACCAGTTCCAGGACTTCCATCCTTTTGAGGGGGCATCGAGTCAGCGCTTCACTTCTCACCACTTATCAGCAGAGGATAGATCCAGGTTGTATGCCTATTGGGATCAGCGTGAGGTAGCTGAGTTTTTTATCAATCATTTAGATTGTTCTGCAGAGTATTCTGCATGGATGGAGACAGAGACTGCATCGGTTGTGGTAGTATCCATAGTGCAGGGGACTGATTCTGAGGATGAGGAGCCTATGGAGGAGGCTGATATTCCCATCGATAAGGATTTGACTATTGGGTTGCCAGCATTTGTGATGGATTCTCCCACTACGAGTGCTACTGTTATTCAACATTCATCATAGTATCTGGAGTAGAGTCTAAATTTGATGACCTTTGAGAGAGATCAGGCTAGGGCATTGATGTTGACAACTCTTGATGGGAGAAACACCGCTCTATTAGAGAGAGATGAGGCTAGATCAGCTAGAGATGTATTGATTATAGAAGCGAGATCTTGCCCTATCTCATCTTGGGATGTAGCCGTCATGAGATGTGATTTCGATGAGATCCCTTACGACTGGCATCCTTGCCGATATAAGTGCATACATTGATGAGCATCATGCCACCATGCAGATAGCCTCAGTTTTCCTAGCTCGTATAGATACCATTGGGCAGGAGCTTGCAACGTTACCTCCTTCTTTAGAGAGGGAAGCTATGTTAGATCTGATAGTCCACATACACACAGATCTGTAGATAGACTTGTATTTTCCTACACAGACTAGGTTAGCCATTTTGTCATGTGCAACATATTGTATATATCAAACAATATTATATATGGCATGGAAATATATTTTGATTCACTTCCCTTTCAGTTGTGCCTTGACACTTGCTTAATATTTGCATGTTTCTTCAGGACTTGTGATCTTGATGCATTCTGAACTCATCCTTGATCTGTAGACATTGAGAAGTCATAGGATCTTTCAGAATGGATCATTGATCTGTGTTTATCAATACCATCTTTGGTGTCTTGGGACTTGTTTTTGTATGGAAATGTGGAGAGGAGTGTGGCTTTTCCTCTCTGAGATTGACCGCACCACAGATGGTCGCCAATACTCCTTTTTAGGAGGAGCCCAGTTAGTTCCATCTCTTATGGATTGGTGTTACTCTTTGAGGCACAACCGCAGATTAGATGGTCGTCGAATTTCCTATTTATGAGGAGAGGTTAGGTAGTTCCATCCCTTTGGTCTGAAGCCGATGAAATGTGGTGGATTGAAGTTTAATCCCAGTACCGTGTGACAAGTATTTGTGTTCTAGGAGGGGGTTAGACCGAACCATAAATGGTTTCCTATGTACTCCTATTAAAGAGTAAATCAGGTCTGTGTAGTTCGAACCTAGTGTAAGAGGTTCAACGCTGAATCTGAAAGGTGTAAATGGGTGTAGAAGCTTTACTGATGAAGAAGGATGTAGAACTATTTTTGTGGTTTTTGTTTATGTAGAGAAGGGTAGAAGTGTTTTTGTTTTTTTTATTATGATCGGGCCATATAGAATATGGTTGCCTACGTACTCCCGAGTATTAGGGAGATCAGGTGGACGTAGTTCACCCTTTAAGATGATTCGTAGCCGAAGAGAAGTCTGAATCCTATGTGTTGACTATATTGCGGGGAAAAGAAAGTTTGATCCCATGATTGGGATAAACTATAGGTATGAAAAAGTTTGATCTCGTCTTTAGGACAAACTGCAAGCGTAGAAAAGTTTAATCCCGTCTTCAGGATAAAGTGCAGGTGTGAAAGGTTCAATCCCTGGGGGGGGGGGGGGATAACCAAAATTGTATGAAAGGTTTGAAATGAGGTAAGACCAGGCTACTGGTTTGAAGTGTATGTTTCCCTGAGGGACAGAAGAGTATGTAAAAAGGGTTAGAAAGCAGGAATGACTAGTGATCTAATGATCCAAAGCCAAAATATTTGCTTGATGGTAACCTCAGACATAGTACCATTTCACGGTGTCCGAGTTGATAACCTGTGGAAATTCATCGCCGTCCATTTCCTGTAGTCTGAGAGCGCCTCCTGTCAATACCTCCTTGACAACAAACGGGCCTTCTCAGTTAGGAGAGAATTTTCCCTTAGATTGATCTTGGTTGTCAATAATCTTCTTCAAAACCAAGTCATGTTGTTTAAACTACCGTAGCTGGACTTTCCTGTTGTAGGATCTTGCGATCCTTTTGCTGATATAACTGACCATGGAAGATAGTCGCGGTTCACCTTTCGTCTATTAGAGACAATTGGTGATACATGTCTTATAACCATTGCTCTTCATCTAGCTGAGCGTCTATTAATACTCTGAGGGATTCCATTTCCACCTCTATGGGGAGCACTGCTTCCATCCCTTAAGCTAATGAGTAGGGGGTTGCCCTGGTGGAAGTACGCATTGAAGTTCTATAGGCTAATAAAGTCAGGGGAAGAGGTCAGGCCATCCTTTGTGATTGGCGGACATTTTTTGCATGATCTTCTTGATATTTTTATTAGTTGCTTAAATAGCACCATTCATCTTTGGACGATAGATGACAGAGTTAAGGTGTTTGACGTGGAATTTACTGCATAACTCCTCCATCATTTTGTTGTTGAGGTTCTTAGGATTGTCTGACACAATTACCTCTGGTTGTCCATATCAACAAATGACATTGTTTCTGATGAAAGCAATGATGACTTCTTTGGTAACCCTGGGGAAGGAGGCTGCTTCTACCCACTTGGTGAAGTAATCGATTATGGTGAAGATAAATCGATGTCCATTATTGGCTTTGGGATCGATGGGCCCGATCACGTCCATTCCCCATATTGAGAAGGGCCATGGCGAACTCATATTGTGGAGTTCCTTTGGAGGGTCATCGATAGAATTCCCATGAATTTGGCATTGATAGAACCTCTTGATGTGATCATCACAATCAGCTTCGAGCGTAAGCCAATAATGTCCTGTTCTGAGGACTTTCTTAACAAGTAAGGGGCCGCTCATGTGTGGGCCACATACTCCACCATGGATCTCATCCATAAGCCTCTGAGCTTGGTCCTTGTCTAGACATCTGAGGAGACCTAATCCTACATCTCTTTTGTAGAGTGCATCTCCGCTTAGGTAAAATTTCATAGCCATTCGATGGATCTGCCTCTTTCCAGTCAGGCTTGCCTTAACGGGTGTAGATCCATCTCGCAGATACTCCTTGATATGTTGATACCAAGGGTTGTGGATGGGAGGTAGCTCATCCAATACTTCTCCAACATAGTTCCCATAGGCTGGGTCCTTTTACAGGGCAAATGTGATGCTTGGCATGTTTTCCTTGTCGGGAATGTGAATCAAGGAGGCCAATGTTGCTAGCTTATCCACAGAATCATTCCTATTATGAGGAATGTGTAGAAAGGAGATTTATTCAAACTCCAAAGCCATCTATAAAAATTGGCGATGTTAAGGCGACAAATGTAGTTCTTTAGTTTTATAAATTCTAGTGGATTGTTTGATTACCAATTCGGAATCCCCAAAGGCAGTTAACCTCCTGATACCCATTGAACGGGCAAGTTTTAGCCCCATGATACGACCTTTCTACTCAATCGTGTGTTTTAGTCTTGACAAATCGCAATTTGATGACGACGGATATCTGCTCCCGTCTCAATACTAGAACTGCTCTAGCTCCAGAGCCTTCCATGTTCACAGCTCCATCAAAATATATTTTCCATGTATGGCATACATCGTACTGATGGTGTTGCTAAACTGCCATTACCCCTCCATCGGGGAAGTATGTTTCCAAGGGTTTGAAATCCCCTGCAGGTGTGGTAGACAGTTGATCCACAATTCCTTGACCGTTGATATACTTTTGCGTAACATAGACGATGTCAAATTGCTGTAGGATCAACTGCCATCTGGACATCCAACAATTTAGTATGGGATTACTAAACACTTATTTGAGAGGATCCACGCGGGATATGAGAAGGGTTGTGTTACCATGGAGGTAATGTTGTAACCTCATGGAATCCCATGTTTGTAAGACCCTAACTTATTATAAATGAAATTAAACTTCCTCTATTTATTATTTTGAAATAGTAAGGGTTGATTTGATTAATGTGGTTAGTTATGGGTAAAATCGTAAATATTTCAAATAAGCAAGTGGTTATAAAATATTCATTGTTGTCGGGGAATATTAGTTTGGTGGTGAAATATTCTTCTTGTCGGGAAATATTAAATGCGACGACACGACCTTGTGTGGGCCCCATAACGAAAGCGATTGGATGAAGAAAACAAAAATATAAGTTGTTTATAAATAACGGCGTAGTTATTCTCGTTATCTTGTTAAAATACCCGGTGGTTAAAAACACGATAGTACGTGGTATTACACCAATTATTGATTCTTACGTAAAAAGGCACTACTTAATAATTATTACGATGAATTCTTTATTCAATATTTTATTTTATTGATTCAATAATTGCTACGTTGATATTTTATATTATTGTTGTTTCAATAATTGTCACTTTCTACAATATTTTCATTATCAGATCAATAATTCATATTATTTGAATAATATTATTAGATAACATTATTGTCAATGTCTAGAAAGTTCTTTCTAAGAAAATGTTTGGTCACCTAATTGCGCGTTAGTAAGGAGAAATCCTTATTGGAAAGCCCCTCTTTCACAGGACCACGACTGGTTTGCGATATTGTGATTACATAATATTATTTGTGAATAATTAATTATTGATTTATATGATAAGGAAAATATTCATTTTATGGATATAGATGGATAAAATTTTAATGTGATAATTGTTGAAAAATTTTTTTATCTTTTACGATAAAATAATTCAAAATATATTATTATATTTTAAAATATAATAATGATATTTTATCTTTTTGTGGGATATAATAATTAATTTAAGGAATATTATTTTATTTTAATAATATAATAATGTTTTGATATTTTCTGAATGAATCTTTGATTATAGCTTGTAAAAATGAGGAGTGGATTTGGTATTTTTACATTTGGATTTGGAAAAAATATTTAAAACAAGTTTAGAAATGGAACTTTCTATGGAAAAGACATAATATTTGATTTTTAAATTTTAAATAATTTATTATTTTTATTGAAGTTTTTAATAATAATTTTTTTGAAAAAATTATTTTTTATTAAAAAAACTTTTTTTGGGCCCCACTTGCACATGTTAATGAAATTTGAATTGAAATCAGATTCAAGAGGTGGACATAAAATTTATAATTATATTATTATTTTATTAAATTTTACGCTTTGGTGTTCTAAGCATTTTCTATAAATAGGGTGCTTAAGTTAGAATTAAAAATCACACTAGAAACTAAAGTTTTCTCTCTCTTTCTCTCTATATTATCGGCGTATTCTTGTGAGTATTTTGATACTTTGAGTGTTGTTATCTGACGGTCTGAGTTCCTTTGACCTTATATCCGATATTCGAGTCGAAATCTTATCTTTTTTCGAGGTAAGGGATATTGTTTTTTTTAAAATGATATTATTTCTTCTATTATCATTATCTTAGAATATTGGTAAGATTTTTCTTGTGAAATTCTTGTCTTTTAGTGTCGGGGTTACTATTCACGTATACATCACTATTCACGTATCGTCACTATTATTCACGAATCTGAAACTATTCACGGAAAAAATTAAATTTTTATTTTTTGTCAAAATATCTATTATGGATACTAGCTTTGATTGTATCCATGTTTTGATCATTCTTGAATTTTACTTCACTATGATTATTTATGAAGTATTTTTGAACTTGGGATTGTTTAAAAGTCTGAATCCTTAATATTTGTTCTTTTGTTTCCTTTGGATTCGTTTTCTTTAAAATATTTTCATCATCCTCGGTCTAAAATGATGATATTCTTGAATATCTTTGGCTTTATATGTAAAAGATGGTTGATTTTCTTATGAATATCTTTGGCGTAGTAGTCTGAAAGATGATGCAGTGTGTTGAGATGAACATGACCAACCCGATGAATATCTTTGGCACATTTGTAGTGTAAGATGAATATTTGATTCAAGATGTATATTGATTGATGTTATATGGATAAAATATTGATGATGGACTTTTAAATTCATAGATAATAGTAGATTTCATTCTCTACGTAACTCTTACATGAATTATTATTTTTTTCATTGCGAATATTGATCGAAACTTGTTGTATATTGTATTTTATCAGATTTTTCCCTGTTGATGACTAACGATAATTTGTTCTATATTATCTTAGTCATAATATTCTTTACTGGGCTAGTTGAGCTCACCATTTTCCTTTTTTGTTCCATTTTTCTTCGCAGGAGGTGAGAATGTAGCGAGTTCTAGTCGGGGTGTGGAATGATGGTTCTAGAAAGTTGTTTTAGTAGTCCTCACCATTTTGTAAAATAATGTACCAATAATTGTAATGAGGACTTATTTGGGTGTGAATATTATCTAGATGGCAATATTTGTATTTAAACTCACAGTTTTATATGTTGTATTAATAAAGTTGTAGTTGTTTACATACCATGTATTTTGGCGACTCAAAATGGGTGATGTATACCTATTTTGGGGGCGTCATGATTAATATCGAGCTTAGGGATATGATCTCTGGCGGAGATCGGGGAATAGAACTAGGAGGGAGGCGAGAGTAAAACCTTTGCTAGTGTGTCTTACCTAAGCTTATTTGTTGGTTGGTGGATATATAGGGATATTATGTGATATGTTGATTTCTTTAATTAACCCTTGTTTTATGGCGATGTTTGAGAATGTCGGTTGAGAATGTTAACGATGATGGAGTAAATGAGGCCGTGGAACACCTTTACTCACCAACAAGGAGAAGCGTCAACAGTAGTGGCAATGTTCCTCCTGTGAAAACAACACTAGTGAGCGAGATGATGAGCAGCGGGATGTTTAGAAGCTTTTTGCGGTTCATGCAAAAATCGAACGAGGAGACTTCGTGCACAAAATACTGGTGGAAATGATAACAACATACGGTTTGTCACGACCAAGCGATTCGAAGAGTTGGGACCACGAGATTACAGGGAAAGCGGATCCGATTAAAGGAAGAAAGCGTGGGTCAAACAAATTACCAAGATATTCGATGTCTTGGGATGCGGGAGAACATAAGGTTCCATTCGCCACCTTTATGTTCCGTAATGAAGGCGATTCTTGGTGGGAATACGTGAAGCGTACCCATCCGGTAGCACTTTCGGCATGTCTTGGGAGAGCGTTTGAAAAGCTGTTCAATGACAAGTACTTTCACGAAAGTATTCATCATATGAAGGAAGTAGAGTTTTATTAGATTGGAACAAAATAACATGGCGGTGTCGATCTGGCGAAAGTTTGCGAGTTATCGGTTTTTACCTCATTTGGTGGAGAATGAGGAGCGTGTATGGCGGCGGATGTTTACGAGAGGTTTGAAACCCGGCGTATGTCGATATCTCATTTCTCATAAATTTTCTCTCTATTCGGATGTTGTCAGCAGGGCTCAATTATTAGAGTGAGATAACGAGTACGTTCAATGAGGACCACAACGAGGATCATCTGGTGGCGATAGCGATCATTAGAACAACGATAACCGGTGGAGAAAGAAAAAATCTGAACAAAAGCGGTAACCACTCTGGTGGTAATCATAGCCCGTGAGAATAAAAAAGAAGCGAGTCGGGAGGAGATTTTAAAAGAGAGATTCAACAATGACCATGTGAAGGCGTCGGCACCAACGACAAGCTGGTTCTAAGGGAGAGAAGCGACCACCGGTCGTATCTTATATAAATGTGGAAAAGAGGACATATCAGTCCCAAGCGCCCAGCAGACGGTTCAAGGTATGTTATAATTGTGGAAAGAAAGGACATATCGCTTGAGATTTATGCGTGGCGAAACCAAGTCCGGTGAGGATGGTGACTCAAAAGGCTATCCCGAAAAAGTCAAAGTCAGCGGTTCTGGAAGAGCGTTTGTGTGGTTGGTCAAAATCGAGAGAACCCAAGCGAGGTGATCACGGGTAAGCTAATCATAAATTCTTGCGAAGTTTATACCTTACTGAATCTGGGTTGCTACCCATTCATTTATCTCTCTACTTGTGCTCAGCGTTTAAACTTAACTCAGGAGAAATTAGACTTTGATTTATCTGTGGAGACTCAGTTAGGAGAAACTTTCATCACATCCACTGTTTATAAATCTTGTTTGATCCAAGTTGGCACCATCACATTATCTGTTGACCTTATCTCTTTAAAGATACTTGCTTTTGATGTGATTTTAGGGATTGATTGGTTAACTACTCATCATGCCAAAATTGATTATTTTAAATAAGGTTGTTAGTTTTTCATATTCCTAACCAACTTTGTTATGCAATTCAACAACTAAACCATTAAAATCAATCAACTTTGTCATATCAAGTCATAAAGCTATTCGTTTATTGAAAAATGGATGTCAAGCTTTCTTAGCCCATGTTATGAATTTGAATAAAGACACGTCAGATTTGAATAATATTCCTGTTGTTAGTAAATTTCCTGACGTATTTCCTGAAGAACTTCCCGGTCTACCCCAAAAATGTGAAGTTGAATTCTTTATTGATCTTGAACACAGGTACAAAGCCCATTTCTAAAACCCCATATCGAATGGCTCTATTGAACTTGAGAGTTAAAGGTCCAACTACGAGGAGTTGTTGGACATCGGTTTCATTAAATCTAGTACATCTCCTTGGGGTGCTCTGTTTTTATTTGTAAAGAAGAAAGAAAGCGGGAGTATGCGACTTTGTATTGACTATAGGAATTGAACCATGTCACCATCAAGAATAGGTATCCATTACCTCGTATTGATGACTGTTTGACCGATTCAAGGACACAATTCTTTTCAAAGATCGATCTTAGTTTACGGATATCATCGGTGAAGATTAGGCGAGGATATTCAGGCGCCTTGAAACTTCGATGCGGGCATTATGAATTCTTAGTCATGTCTTTTGGATTGACTAATGCTCCTGCGACTTTCATGGATATGATGAACCAAGTATTCAAGGATTATTTGGATCGATTCGTTGTTGTCTTTATTGATGACATCCTCATATATTCCAAAAGTAGTGAAGATCATGAGCACCATTTGAAGTTGGTACTCGAAAGGCTTTGTGAAAACAAGCTATATGCCAAGTTGAAGAAATGCGAGTTACGGCTTGAGAGTAGCATTCCTTGGGCGCGTGGTGTCAAAACATGGAGTATCTGTTGACCCGGTGAAGATTGAAGCAATAAAAGTTAGGAGCAACTAAAGTCGGTGGCCAAAATGCGTAGCTTTTACGGGCTTAGTTGGTTATTATCGGAGATTCGTGGAAGGATTTTCTCGAATCGCTACTCCGATTAACTCAATGACTCGGAAAGATACAAAATTAATATGGAGCGAGGAATGCGAAAAAGAGTTTCCAAGAGCTTAAGAGGAGACTCATTTGGCACTGTTACGACAATACCATCTGGTTCGGATGGATTTGTTATCTCTGACGATGCTTGAGGCAAAAGGTTAGGATGTGTTCTCATGCAACATGGGAAAGTCATAGCCTATGCCTCGCGACAACTTAAAGAATATGAGAGGAATTATCCTACTCATGATCTAGAGTTGGCGGCGATCGTTTTTATTAAAAGATCTGGAGGCACTATCTATATGGAGAAAAGTGGAGATATATTCAGACCATAAAAGCCTCAAATATTTCTTCACCCAAAAGGAACTCGACATGCGGCAACGACGTTGGCTCGAGCTATTAAAGATTATGACCACACCATTCATACCATCACTGGAAAAGCAAGCGTGGTAGGTGACCGTTGAGTAGAAGATCATATGTAGGAGCAGAGTGCGATGATGTCAAGTATCGCGTAGAACCAACTTTAATCGATAAAGTTAAAGTTGCTTTAATCGAGCCACTCGAGCCCTGAGAACCGGGAGCTGATGCGTATGAAGAAGAAAGTACTGAAGGTGCTATTCGAAGCGAGAATCGATGAAGAAGGAATACTTGAGTCCTCTCGGACTTTGTGTTCCTAACGACTACGATTTGAAGAACAAGATCATGATGGAGCACACAATACACCATTTACAATCCATCTGGAAGTACCAAAATGTATCGTGATCTTGACATACATTTTGGTGGAACAATATGAAGAGAGAGATTGCAAAGTTTATTTCGAGGTGTTTAACTTGTCAGCGTGTAAAGGCGGAGCATCAAGTACCTAAGGGTCCATTGCAACCACTTGAGATTCCGAAATGGAAGTGGGAACACATTACCATGGATTTTGTTACTGGGTCTTCCCACGGTTTCTCAAGGTATAAATGCTATTTGGGTTATTGTTGATAGATTAACCAAGTCTGCTCATTTCTTGTCGATCTGGGAGACTTATTCCTTGAGCGTCTTGCTCGTATGTATGTAAATGAGATTGTGAGATTGCATGGCATGCCGGTATCCATAGTTTTGGATCGTGACCCCCAATTCACTTCACGATTTTGGGTTAGCTTGCAAAAAAGCTATGAGCGCAGATTCTGATTGATTTGGCATACCATCCTCAAACGGACGGACAATCAGAGAGGACTATTCAAACTCTTGAAGATCTATTAAGACTCTGTGTCCTAGACTTCAAAGGGAGTTGGGATAAGTATTTACCATTGGTGGAATTCTCCTACAACAATAGTTATCAAGCAAGTATAGGTGTGGCTCCATTCGAAGCATTGTATGGAAGAAAGTGTAAGCTCTCCGATATGTTGGGATGAGGTGGGTGAAGCAACATTGTTGGGACCCGAGTTGATACGTATTACTACGAAAAAGATCCAAATGATTGACAAGCGTATACAAACGGCACAAGATCGACAAAAGAGTTATGCGGATCTTCATCGAAAGGGCGTGGAATTTAGTATTGGGGATCATGTATTGTTGCGTGTTGCTCCATGGAAGGGAGTTACAAGATTTGGGAAGAGAAAAGCTCGATCCACGATTTATTGGTCCATTTTAGATTCTTGGTAGAGTAGGAAATGTAGCTATAGACTCGCGTTACCTCCAGTATGTCTACGTGTTCATAATGTTTTTCATATATTTGTGTAGCCGTAAATATGTGAAAAGACCGAACCACGTTATTGAGTTAGAATCGGATGAGATAGCAAGAAGACTTAACGTCACGAGGAGTACTGTCAAGATCTTGGATAGGAAGGAGCATGTCTTACGTACATAAAAGGTCATACCACAAGTCGAAGTTTGTGGAGGAACCATCTTATTGAGAAAATGACACAGGAGTTGGAAAGCGGAAATGAAAGCGAGGTATCCTCACCTTTTTTGAAACACACGGTGCGTCGTCGATTTCGAGGATGAAATTTCATAAGGAGGGAGGTTGTAAGACCCCAACTTATTATAAATGAAATTAAATTTCCTCTATTTATTATTTTGAAATAGTAAGGGTTGATTTGATTAATGTGGTTAGTTATGGGTAAAATCATAAATATTTCAAATAAGCAAGTGGTTATAAAATATTCATTGTTGTCGGGGAATATTAGTTTGGTGGTGGAATATTCTTCTTGTGTCGGGAATATTAAATGCGGACAGTAGACCTTATGTGGGCCCATAATGTGAAAGCGATTGGATGAAGAAAAGCGACAAATATAAGTTGTTTATAAATAACTGGGCGTAGTTATTCTGATTAATCTTGTTAAAATACTCGGTTGGTTTAAAACACGATAGCACACGGTATTACACCAATTATTGATTCTTACGTGAAGAAGCTACTTACTTAATAATTATTACGATAATTCTTTATTCGATATTTTATTTTATTGATTCGATAATTGCTACGTTGATATTTTATATTATTGTTGTTTGATAATTGTCACTTTCTGCGATATTTTCATTTATCGGATCAATAATTCATATTATTTGAATAATATTATTAGATAACATTATTGGCAATGTCTAGAAAGTTACATCTAAGGAGAGTTTGGTCACTAATTGCTTGCGCGATGAGAGAAATCCTTATTGAAAAGCCCCTCTTTCACAGGAACGACACAGTTGCGATATTGTGATTACATAATATTATTTGTGAATAATTAATTATTGATTTATATGATAAGGAAAATATTCATTTTATATGGATATAGATGGAGAAAATTTTAATGTGACAATTGTTGAAAATTGATATTTTATCTTTTTCGATAAAATAATTCATTTAAATATATTATTATATTTTAATAATATAATAATGGTGATATTTTACAATGAATGTGGGATATATGAATAAATGAGGAGGAAGAGTATTTTTATTGCAATAAATATTTAAAACATATTTTTCATGTTTGTGGACCCCATTTCTTGACTGAAATTTGATTATAGCTTGTAAAATCGCCTGGTTTGTGGATTTGGTCAATTTACATTTTGGAATTTGGAAAAACTTAAACTTACAAAGTTGTAGAGAATGGAATTTCCTATGGAAAAGACATAAGGTTCAAATTTTTTACGATAAAGGGCTATTTATTATGAATTATTGAAGTTAGGAGTTAAAATAATTGATTTTTGAAGTTTTAAATATTTTTTAAAAAAAATTTTTTTTATGTTGGTGGGCCCCACTTGTGTGAATTAATGAATTGAATTCAGATTCAAGAGGTGGGCGTGAAAAATTTATAATAATATATATTATTTTATTAAATTTTTTAACTTTGGTGTTCTAAGCGTTTTCTATAAATAGGGTGCTTAGGTTAGAATTGAAAATCACACGAAAAACTAAAGTTTTCTCTCTCTATATATTATCGGCGTATTCTTGTGAGTATTTTGATACTTTGAGTGTTGCTATCTGTCTGCAAGTTCCTTGACACTATATCCAGATATTCGGTCGAAATCTTGTCTTTTTTTCGAGTAAGGGATATTATTTTTTTTTAAAAATGATATTATTTCTTCTAATATCATTATCTTGGAATATTGGTAAGATTTTTCTTGTGAAATTCTTGTCTTTTAGTGTATGGAGTTACTATTCACGTATCTCGACCTTATTCACGTATCTGACACTATTCACGAATCGACCTTATTCACGAAAAAATTAAATTTTTATTTTTTGTCCAAAATATCTATTATGGATACTAGCTTTGATTGTATCCATGTTTTGATCATTCTTGAATTTTACTTCACTATGATTATTTATGAAGTATTTTTGAACTTGGATTGTTTAAAATACGAATCCTTAATATTTGTTCTTTTGTTTCACTGGATTCGTTTTCTTTAAAATATTTTTCATCATCCTCAATCCTAAATGATGATATTCTTGAATATCTTTGGCTATAGTGCAAAGATGGTTGATTTTCTTATGAATATCTTTGGCCCGTAGTAGTGCAAGATGAACAGTGTGTTGAGATGAACATGACCCGGTGATGAATATCTTTGGCACATAGTGCAAAGATGAATATTTGATTCAAGATGTATATTGATTGATGTTCTGAGGGATAAAATATTGATGATGGACTTTTAAATTCATAGATAATAGTAGATTTCATTCTCTCATAACTCTTACATGAATTATTATTTTTATTGAAATATTGATCTGAAACTTGTTATCATTGTATTTTATCAGATTTTTCCTGTTGAAGACTAACGATAATTTGTTACATTATCTCTTAGTCATAATATTCTTCTTGGGCTAGTTGAGCTCACCCTTTTCCTTTTTGTTCCATTTTTCTTCTCAGGAGGCGAGAATGTAGCGAGTTCTAGTCGGGGTGTGGAATGATGGTTCTAGAAAGTTGTTTTAGTAGTCCTCACCATTTTTTGTAAAATAATGTACCAATAATTGTAATGAGGACTTATTTGGGTGTGAATATTATCTAGACGGTAATATTTGTATTTAAACTCACAGTTTTATATGTTGTATTAATAAAGTTGTAGTTGTTTTTGTAGTTGTACCATGTTATTGTGACTCAAAATGGGTGATGTATACCTATTTTGATGAGGAGACTTCGTGCACAAAATACCGGTGGAAATGATAACAACGCACGGTTTGTCATTGCCAAGAAGTTCAAAGAGTTAGAACCACCAGAATTCTAGGGAAAACCAGATCCAATTAAGGAAGAATCGTGGGTCAAACAAATCACCAAGATATTCTATGTCTTGGGATGCACGGAGGAACAGAAGGTTCCATTCGCCACCTTTATGTTCCGCAATGAGGCAGATTATTGGTGGGAATCTGTGAAGCATACCCATCCAGCCGTACTCAGTATGTCTTGGGAGACATTTCAGAAACTGTTCAATGACAAGTACTTTCCTGAAAGTAATCATCATATGAAGGAAGTAGAGTTTATTAGTCATAATATCTTTACTGGGCTAGTAAAGCTCACCCTTTTCCTTTTTGTTCCATTTTTCTTCTCAGGAGGCGAGAATGTAGCGAGTTGTAGTCGTGGTGTGGAATGATGGATCTAGAAATTTATCTTAGTAGTCCTCACCATTTTTGTAAAATAATGTACCAATAATTATAATGAAGACTTATTTGGGTGTGAATATTGTCTAGATGGCAATATTTGTATTTAAACTCACAGTTTATATGTTGTATTAATAAAGTTGTAGTTGTTTCTGTACCATGTTATTGACGACTCAAAATGGGTGATGTATACCTATTTTGGGGGCGTCACAATCCCTGTATTTCCTTCCTTGTTTGAGGAATGGGCATTTCCTTGATGGCCTAGATTTTGGTGGGATCCAGCTCAATCCCTTTGTGGCTGACTAGGAAACCTAGCAACTTGCCTGACTTAACGCCATAGGAGCACTTTACTGGATTCAATTTCAAGTTGTACCTACGCAACCTGTTGAAAGCTTTTTTGAGATTGCCTAAGTGGTCTTCCTCCCTTTGGGATTTGACAATGATGTCATCCACGTAGATCTCTATCTCCTTATGCATTAAGTCATGGAAAAGAGCCATCATAGCTCGCTGATAGGTTGCCCCGACATTGATGAGGCCGAATGACAACCGTCTGTAGCAAAAAGTTCCCCAAGGCGTGATAAAAGCAGTTCCCTCACGATCCTCCTCAGCGACCATAATCTGATGATACCCCGCGAAGCAATCTGCAAATGAGTACATGCCGTATTGAGCAGTATTGTCAATGAGAATGTGGATATAGGGCACGGGAAAGCTATCTTTAAGGCAAGCTCTGTTCAGATCCCAGTAATCCATGAAAAATCGCACCTTTCCTCCTAGTTTAGGCACGTAAACTTTGTTGGATATCCATTCCGGATATGTAGACACCATGATAATATAAACTTGAAATTGTTTCACAATTTCTTCTTTCACTTTTAAACTCCACTAAGGTTTCAATCGCCTGAGCTTCTGCCTAACTGGCTTGAATCCCTCTTTAATGGGAAGACGATGAAGGATAATGTTAGTGGACAAACCCACCATGTCTTCATGAGATCATGCAAACACATACTGGAATTGAGTTAGTAGCGCAACCATGTCATTTCGTTGGTTTGGAGTTAGGTCTGAACCAATCTGGATTAGCTTAGGGCTTTCAAAGGTTCTGAGATTGAAAGAAATGGTTTGATCAAGATTAAGCTTAGGTTTGTCTTTGACCAATTCTTTAATCTCCTGAGGTATCTCAATGTCCTCTTAAATTTCCATCAAGTCTGAGTCCAACTTTTCATCAAAGTTACAGTCATTGTGGAGAAAAGGCACCTCATCAGCAAGTACAAGCACATCTAAATTTAGAGTCCTGAAACAAAATATGCTTTCACTTAATATATGAAACAGTTTAATATACAAAAGTGTTAGCATGTACTGATAAAATAACTGCTAATACTGTACAAAAAAGTAAGAAATTAAAGTTATCTATAGGGTATAGGAATTTTACTTGTTTTTACCCTCGTCGACCAATGCATGAAGTGCTGCTCCAATTGTCGAGGGTAAAGTCCTGATGGACTGCAGTGATGGAGGGTCTATCATTGTCCTATTTTTCCCGAATGATGACCATAACATTCGTCTGGGGTGTATCTGTTTATATGTTCATCATGGACAATGATGCGTATACCTGACATCATCAAGGCGATGTCATGTTTACGTTTCCGTTCCCTTTCTTCCATTTCGGGATCAGGGATCAAGACCTCTTTTGCTTTAAATGGTACTGGTTTGGGAAACAACATAGCCATAACATGGGCTGGCACCTTTACCGGAGACTATATCAGCTCATGAGGTGCGGTGGAGAAAATCGCCGTGTGGCGGAAGCTTGAGGAATCTGCTTGTGCTTATGAGGATTCTATGACCGAAGGCGGCGAGAATAGCCTAATTAATTTGTCATCTAGTTTGATGGACATTTGAATTGGGTGCTAATACCTGCTAATTTTCTGTGACCCTTGTCCAGTGATGACCCAATGACATCATTTCTTGGGTAGTTTGCCATCACTTGGCAGAAAATCTTGGAGTGCAGGAAAGTGTCGCTCCAATAGGATGGTATTGTGTGTTGCTCACTTCTAAAGTATGAAAACTGGCCGGTTCAACTTCTGAATTGAAGTTGATGAGTGGTAGGTTTCCTTGTTTAGGACATTCCGACTTAGCGTTGACAGTGACTAGGCTACTGTTGACAATGTATTTAAGTTGTTGATGAAGTGTAGAAGGGACGACTCCAGCCATGTGGATCCATGGTCTCCCCAATAGCAGGATGTATCCTGAATCTATCTTGAGGACGTGAAAGGATACATTGAATGTATTTGGATCAATCTCAATTGGGAGCTCAATCTCTTTGATAGAATTTCGTTGGGATCCATCAAAAGCTTTGATAACCGTATGGCTACTTCGGATCCGTTTGAGATTGATATTCATCTTCACCAAAGTGGAATAAGGACATATATTTAGAGACGAACCTCTGTCTATTAAAACTCCAGTTAACATATACCCGAAGGATAAAACTGCGATGTGCAATGACTTGCAATGACCGAGAATTTAGGATATGTTGTGACAACCCGAGAATATAACTGTTACTAATCCCTTCCATTTGGTAGGACATGTTGTGACAACCCGAGAATTTAGACAATTTTATAAAATCTTAAAAGATTGAATAAAGGTTAAATAATAAAC
Source organism: Panax quinquefolius (assembly GCA_020205615.1). Classification (NCBI taxonomy): domain Eukaryota; kingdom Viridiplantae; phylum Streptophyta; class Magnoliopsida; order Apiales; family Araliaceae; genus Panax; species Panax quinquefolius. The sequence continues at coordinate 103,726,479 of CM035152.1, forward strand.
CTAGACAGAAAATAAGTGTATGTATTTAACATTTTTAGGAATGAATTTTGTGAATTTACAAACTCTTGGTAAAGGTTTACAGTGTTAAGAGTATTTATGTATATGGTCATATGTGTGTACAGTATGTGGTTAAGGGTCAAGGGTTGACCGGATAAATTATATCAGTCACAAACCCTAATAATATACTAAGAGCATCGACGTTCAGTTAGAAAACCCTAACGACTGATAACAAACCCTATTAACCGGCTATGAAAACCCTAATTACAGTTCCGGGAATCCGTATACCTAATTCGGAATAAAAAAACCCTAATTGGGAAGCTTGAAGATAAGTATAGAGTTTCTATGTTATTAATTATAAGTATTATTAGGGATAACCCTAATTGATTAATTAGAAAGTCCTAATTTCTAATGTTGGAAACCCTAATGTAGAATTAGAGAAAACCTAATTATTAATTTATGGAGTTTAATGTTAATTAGGAAGCCTTAACCCTAATTAGCAAGCTTGAATGTGATTAGTAAACTTTATTATAATTAGGGAAACCGAATTATAATTTATAATTTTTAGAACCTAATTAGAAAAGTCTAGAATATAAATTTATGTAATCTTAGGGTTAAACCCTAAGGGTCAAACCCTAATGGTTAAAACCTAATAATTGTGAGAAGTTACCAAGTTGCCATGCACTTTATGAGTCAAAAGATCAAACTACCCTTCTTTATATTTTAATGAGGTGGTGTGTAGATCTAACCCTATTTTTGGTTGGTGGCCAACCCTAGGCTAGGCATGAGGTCTAAAAAGCTACTTTAATCATCCAACAACTGATCACATGATCAGCTATTGCATATTATCATTTTATATATATAGATCAAAGAGAGGGAAAGTCGCCAAACTAAGCTCATTTGCATCCTTACACTCAACCAAACCTTTCTCTCTCCTTATCCACGAAAATATTGAGTAATCAGTCACTAGTAAGAGCATTAGTAAGCCAGGAACAAATCACAAAGATCAGATTCAAGATCAAAGCATGAATGAGGTATAAACCCTAAATCTTGAAATCCTTAGATTTGATGTTAGATGTTATGATTTGTTGTTTAGAAGTGTGTTATAAGGTGTTAATTAGTGATCTGGGTTGCTAAATCCCAGATCCCTAACATCAAAGTGCTCGAAATTTGAGTTTTTAAAAATCTAGAAATCTGGAAAAAAATGGCCTGACAGTCATATGTCAAAGGCCTTAGATCTGTGTGTGTTTGATAGACCTGTAGACTGACATATTGGCTATCGATTCATGCTTTTAAAATACCTAGATCCATAATAGACTTGAAGCTGTGGCCGGTCAAACAACCGTTGACCATCAGCCGGAAAGACAATATGGAAAACCTAGATTGTTCATAATCCGTGTTTTTGTCAGACTTTGACCAGCCTTGATTTCTTAAAATGTGTTGTTGTTAAACTGAGATCATGACATGTAAATTTTCCTTGTCACGTGTACTATACATGTGAACCTTAATAACACTGATTTGTTGACCAGAACACTAAGAAAATTGAACCACAAAGTGGTACCTCGCAAACGTCAGGGTTTCTAGGTTACCCAGAAAACCCAGATAAGGCCTGATAAGATCTTTGAGGGCCCAGATCTCTCTGATTAGATATAATATGGCCATGTTGTTTGTTTAAGGTTGTAGTTAAGGCTGTAAACGAGCCAACACAGTTCAGGCTGGATTCGGGCTCGACTCGAAAAAATAGGAGCGAGACTCGGATTCGTTAATAATATGATCAAAATCTGAGCATTAAAAATAGTTCGAATAAAAATATGAGTAGAATCTGAGCAAGGTTATACTCGACTCGTTTAAGATTCAAACTACTCGAATTTTTGATTGTGATTTGATACATAATACATATTTGATTGATACATAATACATACATACATAAATTATGAAAAAATAGAATTAATGCATTAAAAATTATATGAAAATAATTTAAGTGTTATAAAAATATTTTAAGTTATAAAATATAACTTTTGATATTTTGTCATAAAAATATTAATATTTTAATATTAATATCAATTATCGAATAATAGATTTAAGTGTTTAACAATCATATAAATATTATTTTAAGGTATTAAAAAATACTTTGTGATATTATAAATATATTATAATATTATGTTATGATTTTCATTGATATTTAATATTAAACTAATATTAATGATTAAGGAATTATTTGGTATTTAAATTATATAAATACGTTATTAATGATTGAAAAATCATGATAAATAGTAATAATTATCCAAAATTTTTACAAGTCTATGAAAATTATTTTGGTGATAATATGATTATAAAGGATAATTGTTAAGTGTTTAGATGAGTTTAATTGAACTTAAACTCAATATTTGTCCGACTGAGGCCGTCGGGATGATATAATTAATGTCGATTTCAATTGAATTTGAAATAGTTCGACTTGATGTTAAGTTTTATGTGTTGTATAGACTAATAAGGTTATGTGTTATGTGTTTAAGTTATTCTATATATATATATATATTGATATTATAGTGTGATGATATTACTCTAATATTTGGAGATTGGTATTATCTATATTAGGTCTTAGGATAAAGCTAAGTTATATTTAAATGCTTGATGAATCAACAGATGCGAGTAAGTGTTTTTCTTAACTCTACTAAGAGTTGTTTCATTTAGATATGCTTATGGTTAATCATTCTTGATTGCCATGTAGAATTGTACTCTGTACATATTGTATGTATAAGTCGGTATGAAAAGGCGATCACCTTCATTACCCTTCGGTTCAGATATATTTGTTCATGTTTAATACTTGTTCAGTTAAAAGTTTGTTCGTGCTAGTTCTCAATTATATTGATGAATTGTAGCCAGCTTATTATTCAGACTCTTTCAATCATGATATATCCTTAAATATAATTTAAACTTGCTAGGGCAACTTTCATGCTCACCCTTGCTATATATCATGATAAAATATTACAAATTAAGACGAACACGTCGATACAAGGAAAAGATAAAGCCAAGCTCAGCTTGGGACTATGTGTGCAGCTAGATTTGTAAAAGTAATTTATTATAAAATCTTTGTATATCAGGTAGGATATGAATTGTGTATAAGTTATGGTTACTCGACCTTGTGGATAGTGTATAATGTTTAATGTATAAACAATTTATGTTTATATCTTCCGCAATAGTTATAGAAATAGTGCACCGGATCCGTGGTGATTTAGGACCCGATTTTGGGGCGCTACATTTGGTATCAAAGCTGTTGGTTATAAACCTAGGGTAGAGTTACCTTAGACTAATAACCACAGTGATTAGGATAAGATCTAACTTACATAGAGTTAGTGTGTCATTAAGATTCAAAGATGAATCTCGGCGAGTTATAAAGATACGGAGTTCCCTAACTCTGATAATAAAGATGAACAGTAGTGATGATAGATAGAGTCTAAAAGACTAAAAGTACAGTGATAGGAGATCGTAAAACAAAATGATCATAGCATATAAATGAATCGTAATATATACGATGAGATCACCCCGTGATCTGATAAGGTTATAGTATAGAGAAGGATCAAGCAAATGATTGGAAAGTTTACAACAAGATTGCTGTGTGTGAATTGTACTACGAATTGGTACAGATTCAAGAAAGAATTATGAATACGGATTAAATGAAATTCGTATTGAGAATGAAGTTAGGATTAAGTGGGGATTATGAAATGTTTGTGTCGCGCTGTTTGCTATATGCGTGTTGAGAGGGTGATTCCTTTCTCGTGTGTATAACAAATGGATAGGTTATAGGTAGAGGATATAAGGTTAAGTACGAGTTCTTAAAACTCATACTTATGTTACGTTCGTGACTCATTGTTATATGGAATGTTTATGAAGCCCTCAGCGAATGGACGCCAAAAGTCTGACTAGGACAAGTTCTTAAACTCATATAATTATGGAAAGTTCCTGAACTCATAAGTGTGGTAAGTTTGACGAACTGTGTAGAATTAAGTGTGAATGGAGTATTGAGGATAATAGGAATAAATAGAGTGTTTAAGAAAATGATTATTAGTGGAGATATAAGTTTTTCAAAATTCATAGCTATGCTAGATTCAAAATTTTGACATCAAGCTAAATACGCACTATGTGCTTTAAAAAAAATGTAGACTCATAATCATTTTTGAAACGGTTTAAAGTATAGTCAATGCTTTCGTATTTCTTTTGCTGAAACCTTGAAATGATTTGAAATATCAAAATATATTTTATTTATCACTATGTACCATGTAACCTGGTGCAGAGATGATAAAAAGGTGATAGAGTTATAAATATAGGAATACATAGTGCGAATTCGATCTAAAAATTATTGTTCCACTATTATATGATGTGTTACGACAAAGTCATACAATGACGGCATCCTCAAACGGACTGTTAATACAGTACGACATCATGACATCATTCTCCAAAAATATTTTCAAAAATTTAATTTGCCAATGGGGATTGGCTATATGTAAATAATTCGATTGAATTGAATTATTGATATGAGTCTATGCTATTAGATTTAGCTAGACTAATGTTTCTGAAAACTCTAAGTGTTCATTGAAAGAAATTTCCCGAACCAAATTATTTTGGTGCGAAATCCAATAAGATTGAGGTAAGAAAGTTTGTGCGCCTAAGGCGGATAAGAGGGACAAATTGTTCCGACCAGCAGTACTTGGCCAGTACAGGGCATATCAGGCTAATCACCCTTTGGGTCTATAAGTTATGACGGTTTGTAGATGAATTTCCATAAAACCTTTGCGAAAATGACAGACAGATAGTATATATGATTCCTCAGCACAATTTGAAAATTTTTACTCTTGCGAGTGATGTATTGGGTAGAATGTGATGTTTTGTACGCAAGGTATGAGGTGTAAGTTGAATTTTGGGGACGAAATTCTTAGAAGAAGGGGTGAATGTGACAACCCAGGAATTTAGACAATTTTATAAAATCTTAAAAGATTGAATAAAGGTTAAATAATAAACCTAGACAGAAAATAAGTGTATGTATTTAACATTTTTAGGAATGAATATGGTGAATTTACAAACTCTTGGTAAAGGTTTACAGTGTTAAGAGTATTTGTGTTTATAGTCATATGTGTGTACAGTATGTGGTTAAGGGTCAAGGGTTGACCGGATAAATTATATCAGTCACAAACCCTAATAATATGATAAGAGCCTCGATGTTCAGTTAGAAAACCCTAACAACTGATAAGAAACCCTATTATTGGCTATGGAAACCCTAATTACAGTTCCCGAAATCCGTAAACCTAATTTGGAATAAAAAAACCCTAATTTGGAAGCTTGAAGATAAGTATAGAGTTTCTATGTTATTAATTGTAAGTATAATTAGGGATGAGCCTAATTTATTAATTAGAAAGCCCTAATATCTAATGTTGGAAATCCTAATGTACAATTAGAGAAAACCTAATTATTAATTTATGGAGTTTAATGTTAATTAGGAAGCCTTAACCCTAATTAGCAAGCTTGAATGTGATTAGTAAACTTTATTATAATTAGGGAACCCTAATTATAATTTTCTATTTTTGGAACCTAATTAGAAAAGTCTAGAATATAAATTTGTGTAATCTTAGGGTTAAACCCTAAGGGTTAAAACCTAATAATTATGAGAAGTTACCAAGTTGCCATGCACTTTATGAGTCAAAAGACCAAACTACCCTTCTTTATGTTTTAATGAGGTGGAGTGTAGATCTAACCCTATTTGTGGTTGGTGGCCAACCCTAGGCTAGCCATGAGGTCTAGAAAGCTACTTTAATCAGCCAACAACTGATCACATGATCAGCCATTGCATATTATCATTTTATATATAGATCAAAGAGAGGGAAAGTCACCAAACTAAGCTCATTTGCATCCTTACACTCAACCAAACCTTTCTCTCTCCTTAGCCACGAAAATATTAAGTAAATCAGTCACTAGTAAGAGCATTATCAAGCCAAAAAAAAATAACAAAGATCAGATTCAAGATTAAAGCATGAATGAGGTATAAACCCTAAATATTGAAATCCTTAGATTTGATGTTAGATGTTATGATTTGTTGTTTAGAAGTGTGTTATAAGGTGTTAATTAGTGATCTGGGTTGTTAAATCCCAGATCCATAACATCAAAGTGCTCAAAATTTGAGTTTTTAGAAATCTAGAAATCTGTAAAAAAATGGTCTGACAGTCATATGTCAGAGGCCTTAGATCTGTGTGTATTTGATGTTTGGTATATGTTATGTTATAGATCTGTTCTTTGATGTTAGGAATTTAATATGAGACTTGAATCAACCCCATAACATGTTTAGATTACAAGATATGATCGGTCAAAGACCATTGACCAAGTACAAAACTTAGAATCTGGAAAACCCAGATTTTCCAGGAATGGTCAGACAAGCTATTTGAGGCTTCTGATTTTACTTATCGTTGATGTTTAGGCCATGTTGTAATAGACCTGTAGACTGACATATTGGCTATTGATTCATGCTTTTAAAATACCTAGATCCATAACAGACTTGAAGCTATAGCCGGTCAAACAACCGTTGACCATCAGCCAGAAAGACAATCTAGAAAACCCAGATTGTTCATAATCCGTGTTTTTGTCAGATTTTGACCAGCCTTGATTTCTTAAAACGTGTTGTTGTTAAACTGAGATCATGACATGTAAATGTTCCTTGTCACGTGTACTATATATGTGAACCTTAATAACACTGATTTGTTGACCAGAACACTAAGAAAATCGAACCACAAAGTGGTACCTCGAAAACGTCTGGGTTTTTGGGTTACCCAGAAAACCCAGATGAGGTCTGACAAGAACTTTGAGAGCCCAGATCTCTCTGATTAGATATAATATGGCCATGTTTTTTGTTTAAGGTTGTAGTATTGCATCAAAACTATAATCTGAACACTTAATCAAACCAAGATACCTCCGGATCTATGAATTACAGTTGGTTAAACCTATCACCTTGTGCACTGACATGAAGCTCAAGAACATGCTCAAGAACACCTATAGTGACGGTTCTGTCACTATAGGGACCTTTAGTGACAATTTATTTATGGAAATTAAGTATTTTATTTATTAAATAGATAAAAATGGTTTTTAATTATTAAAAATACATAATAAATTCCTAAAAATTATTTTAAAGCCTGAAAATTAGTTTTTAATTATTTTGAGTATATTTCATAAATATTTAATATTTTTGGAATATAAATGGTATTTAATTTTTTTAATTATATTATTAAATAAATTACATAGTAAATGATTTTAATACTTTAAAAATCATGAATGTAAATGCAAATTCACACACAAGCATATAACAGTTTTGAAAAGCTTGTAATAGCGGCTTAAGCCCTCTTACTGATTTGATCTCCAGCAGAGTCGCCACCTATCGACGTCGGGATTTTTATTTGTCCCTTTTATGTTCTTGTTCTTTGGTGTTCTCATGTTATGTGAGATTTGTTTGAAAAACAAGTGAAAAAGGTCCAACATGTAAAATGTCGACGATTTGATTGTAAGAGTCGCCAGTTGGTGTTTTTAATCGGTTGCACTAACGCTTGAATTCGAAAAAAGGTTTGCACATTGACCCAGTGATGTGACACTGCTAAACGGGTCTGTGAAACTGAGATTCATTTAGGTTCGGGGGCTTGATTATGCGTAGGAAAGGTGTTAAGCACCCCCCGACATCCGTGTTGCCATGGTTACCGCCACTTTTCAAGAAACTGTTATATAAATGTGTGTGTGTGTGTGTGATCAATGTGCAATTTATTTGGAAGTAGTGTGAGGCCTCGTTCGCACCTATATACAAAGGGTTTGAATTTGTATGAAAAATTCAGTTTTAAACATAATATAATAGTGAAGTTTTGTAAAAGAGGTTTTTCAAACCCTGTGCTCAATAGTAATTGAGACCTTTTATACTTCCATTTTATTATTAAATGTTAGAAACATTTTGCTTTTATTTTCGAGATCTGAAGCATCTTGAAAAATAATATATAGCGATGTAGAACTCCTCATGGGCATGATAGCCATCTAAGGAAATTCAAACACCGTGAATAATTTACAAACTGCTTACAGCTAAAAATGTCCATCACGGGAACTGAATCTAGATTTAGTGGATTAAATATATGATCACATGATTCTTAGAGGCTAACATGATGCTCAAAGTTTATATAAAAAGCGAGAAGCGATTATATATATATATATATATATATATATATATATATATATATATATATATATACATAGACATGATCAACCACCACGAAGCACCTCCATGGGGATCGAAAATGTAAATATATATAAGCGGTAAAAATATATATATAGAGACATGATCAACCACCACGAAGCACCTCCATGGGGATCGAAATGTAAATAAAGCAATAAATGCGATCAACCACCACGAAGCAAACTCCAGGCGGGACTAAATGTAAAGAAAGCAGTAAAAGCGATAAACCGCCGTGAAGTAAACTCCGGTGGGACGAAAATGTAAACAAAGCGATAAAAAGGCCACAAAAGTAAACTCCAGTTCTGGTAAATGTATATATATATATATATTTGGTCCGGGATCAAGTGCATACCCTTATCTTACTCACCGTACTCACCCCCTTTAGTAGACGGACCCGGCTGACGGTTAGGTCATACAACAATCGCCTATACTTTCGATGACGCTATATGTTGTCCGTCGCTAAAAGTATAGTATTGACAGGTTATATACCAAAACCGCTCGTTAGTCCGTCATTAAAGGGAGGTGAGCACGGTGAGTAAGATAAATGCACAATCTATGATCTTCTCTCTCTCTCTCTCTATATATATATATATATATATATATAAAAGCAGTAAACGCACCAGATATAAAATCTAGGCTCATCGAACAAAGTTCGACAACAATTCATATATATATATATATATAGCAGTAAACGCTCTGGATATAAAATCCAGGCTCATCGGATATAATCCAACAACAGTTAATAAATATATATATATATATATATATATAAAAGAAAGTAAACGCTGCAGACATAAATCTAGGCTCAATCGAGGCATAACTCGATAATGTTAGTCCATATATATAAATATATACATATATAAGAATATATATACAGACAAAAATGAAAACCACAGACCAAAGTCTAGGCATACACACACACAAAACGACTCTCAATGTGAAGAATAGTGTGTGCAAAGATGAAGAGAAAGGCTTTATAATGTGTAAGAAGGCTTATAGTGGGTTGCCAAAGAAGAGTTCTATGACTATAAATGGATGAACACTCAACTCCCGCCAGTAAAAATATAGCTATATGCCAGATAACATGTGTTTAAAATGAGAAAGTACTCAATATGGGGTGTGTACAAAGCAAATTTAACAGGGCTTCCTCGCCTTTTCCTTTTTTTAAATGGCCACCCCAAGCTCTATATTTATAGAGCTGGTGGTCGCAGGTGTACCTCCACAGATGCATTTGCCGCTGTCCGGGGTGCCCCAGGCTCCTCGGGTCCTGCCGTCTCGAAGTACATGCATTTGTGCACTATGATGTCCACTCGAACTTGTAGGATTTCATTCCGAGCATCCAAACAAGGTGTACAAGACCTTCTCCGGACCGTTTTTGTCGAGAGTTACACAATAAAATTGGATTAGAGGTTGTACGAAGTTAGGAAGAGGGGACCATGCCCATGGTCTTTAAGCTTCAAATTCTATCCGGTGTACTACCTTGCGTAATTTTCACTCGAGATTGGAATTCCTCGGCTCTTGTGGGACATTGCTATGTAGAAATGTATGTATGAGATGTTGAGACGGCGCACTGGGGGTTGAGGTGGCAAGATGATGATTTTTCCCCTCCCCGGGGTTATCTCCGGTTTGGGTTGATAAAGCAGACGTTGCTCAGGGTTATCTCTGAGATTTGATTGCTTCAATTGTTTGAATTCTGTAGGGTCATCTTTAAGTGTGTTTATCTTCGCGGTGTTAGCTCCAGGTCTTTAAAATGAGTGCCTCAGTGGGAGTTCTAGGTTGAAGCTGACTGCATGCATTTGAAATAAGCATTTCTGGAGTTATCGCCATAACTGCAATGGCATTCCTTGGGGTTATCTCCAAGGACAAAACTCGGATTATCTCCGAGGTTGGAATTGATACTACCGGTGTGTGTTCTGGGGTTGAGACTGAACTTCCGGTGGTATCCGGAATGAATGTGAGTTATCTTTCAGGGTTATCTCTAAAAGATGAATTTGCCCTCCTACAATGTTAGTAACAGATGTACAGATAATTTTGAGTGTCTACAACTATTTCGTGTACTTGAGACTCGATTCTGATATACGGAGATCGGGTTATTGCCCAGTTTGCAAAACTCGCCAACACTTAGGTAAAAAGTCAAAAAAGAGGTCAAAACCCGCCTCGATCGTCCAAACACCACGCAAACACACACATAGCACCGCGTAGGTATGAGACACATGTTACAACTTACGAGACTCGATTCTAATATACGGAGACTGAGTTATCGTCTAGTTTGCAAAACTCGCCAACACTTAGGCAAAAAGTCAAAAGAGGTCAAAACCCGCCTCGGTCGTCCAAATGCCATGCAAACACACACATAGCACCGCGTAGGTATTAGACACACGTTACTACTTATGAGACTTGATTTCGATATACGGAGATCGAGTTATTGTCCAGTTTGCAAAACTCACCAACACTTAGGCAAAAATGCAAAAAAGAGGTCAAAACCTGTCTCGGTCATCCAAACCCCACGCAAACACACATACATAGCACCGTGTAGGTATTTGGCATGTATTACAATTTACAGGACTCAATTTCGATATACGGAGACTGAGTTATCGCTTAGTTTGCAAAACTAGCCAACACTTAGGTAAATAGTTAAAAAAGAGGTCAAAACCTACCTCGGTCGTCCAAACACCATGCAAACACACATATAACACCACATAGGTATTTGGAATGCGTGACAACTTATGGGACTCAATTTCGATATACGGAGACCGAGTTATCGCCCAATTTGCAAAACTCACCAATATTTAGGCAAAAAGTTGAAAAAGAGGTCAAAATCCGCCTCAATTGTCCTAACGCCATGTAAACACACACATAGCACCGCGTAGGTATTAGACACACGTTACTACTTATGAGACTCAATTTTGATATACGGAGACCTAGTTATCGCCCAGTTTGTAAAACTCGCCAACACTTCGGCAAAAAGTCAAAAAAAAAGTCAAAACCCACCTCGGTCGTCCAAGCACCATGTAAACACAAACATAGCATCGTGTAGGTATTTGGAATGTGTTATAACTTATGGGACTCGATTCCGATATACAGAGACCGAGTTATCGCCTAGTTTACAAAACTCGTCAACACTTAGGCAAAAATTCAAAAATGATGTCAAAACCCGCCTCGGTTGTCCAAATGCCACGCAAACACATACATAGCACCGTGTAGGTATTTGGCACGTGTTACAAGTTATGGGACTCAATTCTGATATACGGAGATCGAGTTATCGCCCAGTTTATAAAACTCGCCAACACTTAGGTAAAAAGTCGAAAAAGAGGTCAAAACCCGCCTCGGTCGTCCAAACGCCACATAAACACACACATAGCACCGCTTAGGTATTTGGCACACGTTACAACTTACGGGACTCGATTCCGATATGCGGAGATCGAGTTATCGCCTAGTTTGTAAAACTCACAAACACTTGTAAAACATAAACTAAAATAATTTAAATATGCTTTATTTATGACTTCATTATTAATATTTTAATTTTTTAGGGTCTTGTTGATGAGACTCGTGGGGGTGGAGGTTACAGCACAGGCGATGCCCTTGGAGAAGATGGTGATGACCGCGGGCTGATGCTGATGAGACTATGGAGGGTGGGACCGGCGATGGGACCGGAGGTGGGATCGATGATGGGACCAAATGTGGAATTAATGATGGGACCAGAGGCAATGACATAGACATTCCTGATCTTGGGCAGTAGTTAGTTTATATTTTAACTTTTATGTATGTATTTAGCTTTTGAGTTGTACAAACTAAAGTTTGGTATCTGACTATATTGATTGTTGATAGTAAAAGATATGATTGTTATTGATATGAGTACATTGTCATTATTTGTTTTTCTTTAGTTTATAATAGGTACAATGTATATGTAAATGAATAAGGGAAATTTGTGATTCTAATAATTTTTTTTAATGTGGGTCATTAGCAACGGGGTGCTGTCGCCAATGACTTATAGCGACGGTTCCAAAATTATATTAAATAGGGGTCATTGGCAATGGTGTGCACACATTGGCGATGGCAGTGCCATCGGGAATGACTGAATTATTAAAATTAAAGTATTGTCATTACAGATGGTCTATCTATCGCTATTTCCATCGCTAATGACTTAGTACCGGCGGCACGCCATTGGAAATGCCCCCATCAGTAATGACATTATTCTCGACGGTGAGCGAAGGGAGCCAGGGGCGATGACATGAGGGGAGACGGTAGGGGCGATGGTTGGTGCCGTTGCTAATGAGCTCATTATCGACGGTAAGAGGGCATTGGCGACGACATAGCCCATTGGCAATGACTATTTTTTTGTAGTGATCTATGAGAAAATAATATCATAGCAGTGCCGAACTCCTTTGTGGGCATGCGAGCCATCTAAGGAAATTCAAACACCATGAATAATGTACAAGCTGATTATAGCCGAAAATATCCATCATGGGAACCGAATATAGATTCTGGAGACCGAATCTGTGATCACATGATTCCTAGGCTCACATGATGTAGTAGTTTGTATGAAAGCTGTAAGTAGTTATGTTAGTTCCCAGTAGGCACACAATAGATCTAGAAGGGGGGGTTGAATAGATCCTTTTTAATTTTAAATACTTTTCTCATTTATTTTGTATTGTTAATGAATTAGCATATGATAAACATACAAATCTTTTCAAGCACAACAAAATAAGTAAAAGATCCCCTTCATTGAAATATTCAATCATACATACATTGTTCTTAGAATTAGTTAAGTGGTAAGCAGTTAATACATACATAGTAGTTATAGCAGTTAAGTACATAATGTAAATGACAGTAAGTAAATGACACAAGGGATTTTAAGTGGTTTAAAGACTCAAGCTCCTAAACCATTCTTTTACTTTAACTCGCAGGATTTCCACTAAGAAAGGGCAGCACCCTAAATCACTAAGATTTCTTCAAGGCCAACAACATTGGAACTTTAGTTTAATAAGAACTCTTCAAGCCCAGCAGGCTTGGAACTCCTCTAGTTCCCTAAAAACTCTTCAAACCTAGTAGGCTTGGAGCTTTATTTAGTCCCTCTAGACAAGGACCCCTCAGGCCCTGACTTCTTGTTGGTGTTGTTGTTGTTCTTCTTTGTTGCTAAGATATATTTAAGCTTGAACATATTTTGAACTTAGCATCTTGGTGTGGTCCTCTATACATTCTACTACGAGTTTGGACCACATCTTCTCTAGTGCAGCTGATCTTCACTGTTTTTTGCTCATCTTCATCTGATGTCAGCTGTGCACCATCCCCATTTAGGTTTGCTAAGTGTTTGAGCTTTTGGTAGACTTTGTCTGGCACTTAGCATTCCCTAAACCCTTCTTGAATGGTTTATAAACATGGTTCTACATCTGTTCTATTTCAGCTTTTGGTTCATAGTGATTTGTAGAGCGGCTCTCTGGATTTTCTTTGTGCTCTGCCACTTTTCTGAATGCTATCTTCTTGGCCTTCTCGGCTCTCAGCTTGGCTGCCATCTTCAGTGGCATTCTCATCTTTGTTGAGTGAAGCTTTTAGTCTATTTGATTCTTTCTTCAAAGATGCTTTACTTCCACCTTTGTAGTTTCACTGTCACTAAGACTTTTTCTGTTTAGCTCTGGTGGAACTCGTAGAGTCAACACTATAGTATTCCAACAACTCAATGATACTACAACTCAGCAACTCTTGATCCTTAAAGCTCTAGCTGATATATACTCCTTCCCAATCTTTTTATTGGAATATAGTCGTTGAGAGTAGTTTAAATTGCCTCGTAGATCTCGAGTTATTTGATGTAGATTGTAGATGTGACATGACATTCCCTTTTTCATCTTTTTGACACTTTAGTCTACTATTTCACCTACCCCATCAGAGATGTCACTTTGATATCTTAGGGAGGTAGTCTTCTTTATTTCTTCTTTCTGACTTCTCGATTAGAACATCAGAGATTGTCCTTTTGCATTGATGCTCTCAATAAGCTATATTCAAATATCACTCTTCAGATTGAACCATTGATAATGCTTCAATCTTCAGATGATCGAACTCTACGATTCTGATGCATATGTTCTTGGACCTGATCGTAGTGTCTTGTTGAATGTTGCTCATTGATTAGTTGAGACAACACTATAATCCTGAAGAGTGTTCATTGGATCTTCAATGTAGAACTCTACTTTCTTCATTTGTGCAGTGCTTCAATACTTCTGTTTGCCTTGACTAATCTCAGGAACTGATAGCTTGACTCCTTGTTCTGGTCTCTTCTAAATAGCAAGGCACCTCAGATTTATGGCATGTTTAGCTCGCTTTTTCCTTGTGATCTCTGGTTCACTTATCATCAATAAACTGACCCATGCTTAATCACTTTAGCCTTGTTCTTCAGAAGCTGGCCAATATCTCTATGTAAACTATATCAGTTTCTTCTTTGCTTGGAAAACACTACGATACTGGTTGACCCCAAAATCGTTGTCTTCTGTTCATTTGACAGTTACTACACTTGCTGACTTTTCCTTAGTCAGTAACTTTTATGAAGTCTTCTTTTGATCTCCTTGTAGAAGAATTCATCTTGAATGGCTTTACAACTCAATCTGGATGTTGATTGGTTTGGTGCTTAGATCTTCTATTAGCTTGCCAGCCATTCGTTGAGTGCTCTCTGGTTTCCTTTAGGTGGAGTGTAACTTTGTAGCTCTGACCAGAGGCTTCATCCTTTGGATATTCTGGGAGTGCTCATTTGTTGAGAATCATGTTTACTCTACAATTCTTCCTTGGCATTGTGAGCACTTCTGTTCAATTCTTAGTTCTACACTCTATGATTTTGATTGGATTCTGTAGACACTACGACTCCGAGATCAGATCTTGACACTCTACGATTTCTAACTTTAAGCTTGTTGTCTTCATCTGATATGGCTAGACTATGATCTCTGCCTCTCATTTGATCATTAGACTCTACGACTCCGAGTGTGGTCTACAATTCTTGACTTGGCTTTAGCAGATGCTCGGCCGGCTCTTAGACAAGCTATCTCTATGATTCTGAACATGACTTCCTCAACAGACTACGACTTTGAGGAAGTTCTTCTAGACACTCTATGATCCTTCCTTGTCTCTCCTTGCAGTTTACGAACTCCGAGATCTACTATCTTACAGACTATGATTCCGACTTGATAGTTCTTGAGCTTTCGTTGACTCTCCTGGCAAACTGTGATTTTTGGTACAGTGCTCAACGATCGGACATACCTATCTATTACATTATAAGATCAACCTAACAAGCTTGATCTTTCTATATTTAGTCCTTGTACATCATTTCTTTTTAAGGACTCTACAAAGCTGTTTTTCTTATGTAGGATAAACCTAACACATTTGATCAATTTATTCTAAGTCCTTGTACATATGTTCCTATTATCTATCAAAGGACTTTACATCTTTTCTCGATGCAAACATACTTGCATATTCATTCATTTATATCATAATCAAATCATATATAAGTAGGAATATCATTCACATACTTAATCCTAACAATCTCCCCCTATTTAATTATGACAAAAATAATAAGTGCATATGCATGATATGAATGAATCTTATATACAGTGAGAAGCTGTATTTCTAAAAATAGATAATCATTAATGTCATTGTTAATAAAATGGAACTGCATAAACTATGACCCTTTACATTCTGGATCCAGAACATATCTAATTAGATAGAGACGTACCTTTTTGATTCCATGTGTGTCTTCCAGGATGTTTGTTGATCAACTATTTATCTGTTTGATCTTTTTTCTCTTGCTCCCCCTGAGATGGTGACTTCATTTCTTTTCTCTGCTCCTTCTCAGATTCATGTTCTTCTTCTTTTTTTGGCTCCCCCTTAAACTTTGCATTCATGGGATCATCATCCTTTGACTCCCCCTCAGATGATGATTTTGCTACTGCTATTGCTATCTTCTTCTTTGACTTCTTCTTGGCATTCTTATCTTCTTTTCTTCTGATCTCCTTGCTCTTCCTTGAGTTCTTTTTTATATGCCTCTTTTCTCCCCCTTTTTGTCATTAATCACTTGTGAGAGCTGCTCCATATTGGACATAAGTTGTTCCATCAAGTAAGATGAGTTACCAACCTCCATCATAAGTTCTTGTTGGCTCAGCTCTAGTTGTAGAGAAAGCGACTGATTCAAATAATCAATCTTATCGGAGAGGGATTGGATTTGCTCTTCATTAGCCTTTTGTGCTCGTAGAGCTTCTGCTTTCTGATCATTTATAGCCTTTAGATAGATTTGATCTCTCTCTTTAATTTTGAGAAATATATCAGACACACTGTCTTGAAATATGTCGTGAATTGAATTGCCTCCTGCTTTGGTCAACATCTTGGCCTCTTTAGTGATGATTGATATCTTCTCAGCTAATTCATCAGAATTCTTCACTAACACCTACTCCATATGAGTTTAGTCATGTGGTTGGGTAGGCTCTTGTTGAGCATTAGAGTCGACTCTACGATTTTCATTCTCAGACAGTTTTTTGAAAGCAGTGAGAATATGATAAATCGTTGAGTGCCAATTATTGTTAGAGGATGAAGGAATATCAGAAAACTGTGTTTGGGTAGAGGGAAGCTTCTCATTTAGATCTTGACCATCTTTAGTGGTAGAGTGAGAGGACTCTACGATCATCAGCTTGGGCATAATCCTTTTGCCATCAGAATCCACTCTACAATCGTAGGGAATGTAGTGGTTACCAGTATGCCTGTAGATTTTGAAGTGAGACTAGTCCTTTTATCATCTTGGTTGCAAACTTCTGTACTCTTGGAAAGTTCTATGACACCAGCTCTAGGTTGGGAAGATGAGAGAAGACCCATGCGAGATAGTTGTTATCTCCAATGAGAGATGCCTTTACCCATGGCATATGAGGGTGAAACCATCTTATTGCATAGTTCTTAACTTCATGCTCATATATTATAGTTGAGGTGTCTAGCTTCATAGCTTTACGATCTTTGAGGGCATTTTTTGCAGTCATCATTACCACATTTAGCCTTTCATTTCCATAATTGATCCATCTGCCGGGGAGCACATCAAGTGATTCATCAATTTCTACTACAATCTTTCTTTTACGATTTATAGGAGATTAGGAATATGAAAATTTTCTGGCTCTTCTATTTCAGAACTAGAGTCTTTGCCATCTTCATTTTGTCTGGAGTTGGAGTTAGACCTCTGTAAACTTCCTTCATCAGACTCATCAATGTGTTCCTCCGATTCTTGGTTAGAATCTTTTTCCATCTCTTCATCTTCTTCTTCAGTATTTTCTTTTGTGGATTCAAATTCATCATCACTCAATTCAATGGAATCAATAAAGTGTTCTCCTATCCTTTTTGAGATAGATTTAGCAAGCAGTCTGTTATTTTTTCTTCTTTTTGGAGGATCATCTATAAGGGTTTCAGACTTTTCTTCTTCTTCAGAATCTGAAGCCTCTGTATCCCCATATAATCATCCTTGATGGTCAACAATAGGAGGAACATGTCCTTCTTCCTCAAACTCAATGTCTTTTGAGCCATCATATGAGCTTGTTGGAGCATTTACAGTGGGAGATCCAATTGTTTTATCTTTTACCCTTTCTTCATCAGCAGAGTGGCTACTCTGAGGGTTATCCATAGGACTTGTGCATTCTTCTTCATTACCAGATTTGGATATCTCTTTCATAGACTCAACTTCTTCTTCATTGCTAGAATTGCTCTTTGATGATTTATCCTTGAGACTTTCAAATCCCTTCTCATTTTTTGACTCTAATTTTTCTCTTTCTTCTTGAGTAGATAAGCTTCCTTGAGGAACTAGAACTGACTTCTTCATCACCTTTGCTTTCTTTTTGGATGGCCCTTTGAGTAATCTATTACCCCTTTTTCTCTTTGGGGTTTCTGCAGTTGATGCTAGTTCTTCTCCTTGACTCTTGTTATCAACGGAGAGACTGCTTAATGGAGTCTCTGTTTTCTTCACACTCTTAAACTTCTTCTTTGCTTGTGTGGCTGCTATCGATACAAAGTCATCAGATTGAGAGCTTTCCACCTCTTGTGCCTTCCTCTTCTTGATAGAGGCCTTGTTGCTGCTTCCAGTTGATATTAGCCTTTTGTTTTCCTTTGGATTTTTCTTCCAGTTTACAAACAGCTGTGGAGACATTACTTTATGAACATTTAGAATTTCACCATCATCATCCTTAATTTTATTCTTCAACTTTTTCTTCAAGATGATACTTAAAAACCTTCCATAGAAAACCTTCGTGAGGGGGTTTTCGGTTAATCTTTTCTTTTCTTCCTTATCCAGCTATTTGGACATTTGATCAAGCAGGATAGCTCCAAACATGATGTGTTCCTTCAGGACTATAGCGGACATGATCTTTAGCTACTGGTCAATCACAGTATCATGTGCAGTGTCTTTGTATAGGATACATTTACCCACTATTTCAGCAAGGAACTCAAATTCTCACAGAAACTCCTTTTTCTTCATGTCCTTCGCATCAGGGTTTCTTTTGTATTGCATAATCTTCTTAGTTTTTTCAAAGGTTTCGATCTCATCCGGGCTTTTCGTGTCTCTCGGTCGTGGAGGCCTAAGCATTGATTGATTTCGTAAGAATTTAGCTTTTTAATCGACCCTTAACCTTGGTGGAGAGGATTCCAGAACTTATGGTTGCATTTGAGTGAAACTCTTTAATCAGGTCAGCATATATCCGAGTGTTACTTCCAGGCATTCTGAGAACCCATCCTTCTTTACAAGATCAAGAATATTTCTAAACTTCTTCTCGGATGTCTCAAACGTCTTTGTTCCGAGTTGAATGCCAGTGATTACTCGCCAATCTGCCAATTGAAGAGGTCCTAGTATGGGTATTTAAGTTCAAGGGTCTAATGAGAGGTAGTTGAATATAATTAGGGAGAAACTTGAGTTTTGATAGATTTAGGCTTTGAAGAGAGCTTTAGGGTTTAAAAAAGGTCGGGAGAGAGAGTTTTGATTGCTTTTGATAACTTGTTCAGAGATTTTGGCTGTTTAGAGGTAGTTAGGTTTTTTCGTAGGTAAAGATTTGACAGGTTTGCAGATTTCGAAGAGCCCGCTAAGATGAAACTGCCAATTATTTGAATTTCCCTCTTCTAACTGTTCCTTCCACGTTTCTTAGTGGGACAGTAGTAAGTCGCTGATAAGTCATCATCTATAAATCCTCCATCGTATTCGTTCTTCAGATTTTACTTCTCTTCTGTTGAATATTTTAGTACGTAGAGTAGCTTGTTGAGGTAGCTATGGACTCTACAATTTTCTTTGTTGACTCAACGATCGTTTTCTGAGAAATTCTTCAGTGGATGATTGGACACTAATCCTTATCTTGAAGTTGCATAGCTTAACCACTGATGTACTTCATGATAGTTTATTCACTGAACTTCTAAGGTGAGTCCGCAGGGCATCTTTCCAAACTTATCTCCACACAATCTGAATAATTGAGCATATGTCTAGTTCTTCCGAGCTCTCCATAAGCTAGTGTATCCTCTGGGAAGACTACGATCGTCGAGCTTATTCGACGATCGTTGAGGTTGCACTACAATTGTCGAGTTCACTTCATAATCTACTTTATAAACATCGTCTGTTCTGGTCCTTGAAATGAACTTGACTCAGCATTCCTTCTGGGTTAAGGTAGCTCAGGAAGGGCCAACCTCTTAGGTGAACTAAGGATCAGGTTTGTCCTTGAGGCACTTTCCAGATGAACATCATTACAAGTAATTATCATTGATATCTCATTTGACCTTTTCTGCTGAGGAGTTCATCTACAACTTTAGACATTTCCATTGGCTATAATCGTGGTGTCCTCCTGCTCTTACACTACGATTAGATGTTTAATCGTAGGCGTTCCACGATTTGAGTTGGGTGGTTGACAAGGTTATCAGTAGTACGTTTTGAGACATTCCTATTGACTATAGATCTTCATTTGGTTCATCAACCACAAAGATTTGGGACTTCATAATTGGTACATTGCTACATAGTGTATTTATGATACTTTCCGTGCTACTTTTTCTTAACAGATCACTGCTCCCTAATATATTACACTATCTTCTCAGAGGAGAGTGAGATCTTCTTCTTCATGTGCATCAGCAGGCAGCCTTGCATATCTCCTTCTGACTGAAGTCATCATAATCATTTAAGCCTCATTGGATCATAGAAATAGATATCTTCAGGACTAATCAATCTTCGATAATTTGATAGTACTATGGACATAGTCTTCTTTGATGGTTTGTACTTGTGGAGTTCTGCTTCTGTATTGAGTTCCTCATGATTAATGCTAGATGATCCTCTGATGTGAACTTCCTTGAGGATTCTTCTCTTATGATATGCT
Organism: Panax quinquefolius; assembly: GCA_020205615.1. Classification (NCBI taxonomy): domain Eukaryota; kingdom Viridiplantae; phylum Streptophyta; class Magnoliopsida; order Apiales; family Araliaceae; genus Panax; species Panax quinquefolius. The sequence continues at coordinate 103,747,068 of CM035152.1, forward strand.
TTGTATGCTTGAGCATGTAAGACCCTTTTCACCTTATCATGAATTGTCTGCTTCCATATGAAGATCAACAACCATATGAGCTTCATTCATGTTAGCTCAGGTAGTCTTCAAGGACAAGCTTTGACAAATAAAGATTTAGTCATAAATTCTTCTGAAATGTCTTAAGCCTTCTGCTGGTTGAATCTTTTTTGATTGAAATCTTCTGCTTCAGCATTCTTTAGTATGGTCAGATAGACTAAGCACATGTAGGTTAGATAAATTTCTATTTTTGGTACCAATGGGTAAATGGGTCCTGTCAGGTTAGCTTTCAAAATCCTCGTTCCTCATATATTTTAATTTTCATCATATTGATCACCAACAATCATATTTATGCATGTATCTAATTTAGATATGACATTTTAAAATGCATGATGATGAGTGTGTAAGATTAATCAATTTAATAAAACACTCTTTCTCTTTGATGGTTTCATCATTTGCTTAGTTATGTTCACAAGGTTTAAATGTTCACAGAGTGAGAATCAACTCTATTACTTATTTGTATCTGGTTGATTCATGGAGGTGATCAGTTTCTACAAATCTTAAAGACACTCTTGTGGAACTGATCATACTTTATATGTTAACAAAAACTCAGAACATAGGTTTGTACATACATACTAACCCATCAACAAAGATTACTCCACTTAAGAATAATTAAACCTTGGTATGCTTATGACCTATTTCAGACTTCTTTCAAGATGTTATCTTCAACCTAAAATGTGGATGGAGAGAAAGTTTTTTAACATTTGAGTTTCCAACATCAGTGTGCTTTCTCTCTTCTCCTTTTTAGGTAGAGTATGGTCTCTTGATAGAATACTGTTATAGTGCATAAGGTGGTGCAACATGATATACACATTTATACTGATAAGGAACTGTACCTTTACATTGTCAGTTTATTGACAATCATTTATCTTGATATACTGAGGTTAGGCATTGATGTGCATACTTTTTCCTTCACTTCTGATAACTTGTTGCTCCAGTTATCCTTTGATCAATCAGTCATAGTCTTGAAGATGTAGGCTAAGAGAATCTTAACATCTTTAGTTCTTTGACAACCTTGAGTCCTCAAGGTTCGCATCCAGCTGTTGGTTGGCCAAATATAGATTTGAGAGATTCTTCTTTCTTCTCTGAATGAGTACTTCTTAGCACATATGGAATTTTCATCTTTCAGTCTGGTGGATGCTTGACTCTTTGCTGTTGATGCCTCTTAAGCTCCCATATCTGCTCTTCAGACTACAAGATTAACTATAGGCAAGGATTGGTCTTGTTGTTATGACATTTAAGAACATGGATCAATCTGAGCAGCTTCTGGTGTATACACACATTTACCTGTACACAATATTTCCAACGTGTGAGCTCATCTGCATTTACAAGTGACTTACTACTAAACTAAGTTTAGAATAATGTTTGTGCCTAGGATCAGACTCAAATCAATTAGCTTTTGAATATAGCATGAGAATCTTCTTTGATACCAAATGTTTGTTCCCAGTAGGCACACAATAGATCTAAAAGGAGGGGGGGTTGAATAGATCATTTTTAATTTTTTTTCTCATTTATTTTGTATTGCTAATGAATTAGCATATGATAAACAAACAAATCTTTTCAAGCATAGCAGAATAAGTAAAAGATCCCTTTCATTGATATATTCAATCATACATACATTGTTATTAGAATTAGTTAAGTGGTAAGAAGTTAATACATACATAGCAGTTATTGCAGTTAAGTACATAATGTAAATGACAGTAAGTAAATGACACAAGGGATTTTAAGTGGTTCAGAGACTCAAGCTCCTAATCCACTCTTCTGCTTTAACTCGCAGGATTTCCACTAAGGAAGGGCAGCAACCTGAATCACTAAAATTCCTTCAAGGCCAGCATCCTTGGAACTTCAGTTCACTAAGAACTCTTCCAACCCAGTAGGCTTGGAACTCCTCTAGCTTCCTAGGAACTCTTCAAACCCAGCAGGCTTAAAACTTCATTTAGTTCCTCTGGACAAGGACCCCTCAGACCCTGGCTTGTTGTTGTTGTTGTTGTTGTTTTTGTTTGTGCTTTGCTGCTAAGCTGTCTTTAAGCTTGAACATCTTTTTTACTTAGCAGTTTGGCGTGGTGCTCTATGCATTCTGCTTCGAGTATGGACCACATCTTCTTCGGTGTAGCTGATCTTCACTCTTTTCTGCTCATCTTTATCTGATGCCAGCTATGAACCATCACCATTTTGGTTTGGTAAGTGTTTGAGCTTTTGGTAGCATTCCCTGAACCCTTCTTGAATGGTTTGCAAACATGGTTCTGCATCTGTTCTGTTTTAGCTTTTGGTTCATGGTGATTTGTAGAATGGCTCTTTATATTTTCTTTGTGCTCTACCACTTTTTGAATGCTATCTTCTTGGCCTTTTCAGATCTCAGCTTGGCTTCCATCTTCAGTGGCATTCTCATCTTTGTTGAGTGAAGCTTTTAGTCTATTTGATTCCTTCTTCAAAGTTGTTTCACTTCCACCTTTATAGTCTCACTATCACTGAGACTTGTTTTGTTTAGCTCTGGTGGAACTCGTAGAGTCAACACTATAGCATTCCAATAACTCAAAAATTCTACAACTCAACAACTCTAGATCCTTGAAGCTCTGGCTGATATATATTCCTTCCCAATCTTTCCGTTGGAATATAGCCGTTGAGAGTAGTTTGAATTTCCTCGCAGATCTCGAGTTATTTGATGTAGACTGTAGATGTGACATGATATTCCCTTTTTCATCTTTTGACCCTGTAGTCTACTGTTTCACCTACCCCGTCAGAGATGTCACTTTGATGCCTTGTGGAGGTAGTCTTCTTTATTTCTTCTTTCTGACTTCTCGATTATAACATCAGAGATTGTCCTTTTGCATCGATGCTCTTAATAAGCTATATTCGAATATTACTCTTCAAATTGAATCGTTGCCAATGCTTCAATCTTCAGATGACCAAACTCTACGATTCTAATGCATATGTTCTTGGACCTGGTCATAGTGTCTTTTTGAATGTTACTCATTGATTAGTTGAGATAACACTACGATCCTGAAGAGTGTTCATTGGATCTTCAATGTAGAACATTTCTTTCTTCATTTGTGCAGTGCTTCAATACTTCTGTTTGCCTTGACTGATCTCGGGAACTGATTGCTTGACTCCTTGTTCTGGTCTCTTTTGAATAGTAAGAAACCTCAGATTTGTGGCATGCCTAGCTCTCTTTCTCCTTGTGATCTCCCGTTGACCCATGTTTAATCACTTTAATCCTTGTTCTTCAGAAGTTGGTCAGTATCTCTGTGTAAACTATATCAGTTCCTTCTTTGCATGGCAAACACTACGATCCTGGTTGACCCCAAAATCGTTGTCTTTTGTTCATTTGAGAACTACTGCACTTGTTGACTTTTCATTAGTCAGTAACTTTTACTAAAGTCTTCTTTTGATCTCCTTGTAGAAGACTTCATCTTGAATGGCTTTACAACTCAATCTGGATACTGATTGGGTTGGTGCTTAGATCTTCTGTTAGCTTGCCGACCATTCGTTGAGTGCTCTTTGGTTTCCTTTAGGTGGAGTGTAACTTTGCAGCTCTGACTAAAGGCTTCATCCTATGGATATTCTGGGAGTGCTCATTTGTTGAGAATTGTGTTTACTCTACGATTCTGCCTTGGCGTTGTGAGCACTTCTGTTGAAGTCTTAGTTATGCATTCTACGATTCTGCCTGGATTCTGCAGACACTATGACTCCGAGATCAGATCTTGACACTATACGATTTCTTCATTTAAGCTTGTTGTCTTCATCTGATCTGGCTAGACTACGATCTCTGTCTCTCATTTGATCAGTAAACTCTACGAATCTGATTGTGGCGTACGATTCTTAACTTGGCTTTGGCAGATGCTCGGTCATCTCTTAGACAGGGTGTCTCTACGATTCTGAAAATGACTTCCTCAACAGACTACGACTTTGAGGAAGTTCTTCTAGACACTCTATGATCCTTCCTCATCTATCCTGGTAGTCTACGAACTCTGAGATCTACTATCTTGCAGACTACAATTCTGCCTTGATAGTTCTCGAGCTTTCCTTGACTCTCTTGGCAGACTACGATTCTGGTGCAGTTAGTTCTCGAGATTTCGATGATCAGACATGCCTATCTATTACATTATGAGATCAACCTAACAAGCTTGATCTTTCTATATTTAGTCCTTGTACATCATTTCTTTTTAAGGACTTTACAAATCTGTTTTGCTTATGTAGGATCAACCTAACACATTTAATCAATTCATTCTAAGTCCTTGTATATATGTTCCTGTTATCTATCAAAGGACTTTACAGCTTTTCTTTATGCAATCATACTTGCATATTCATTCATTTATATCATAATCAAATCATATATAAATAGAAATATCATTCACATACTTATTCCTAACAAGTTATATATATAAAAGCTGTAAATATATATATGAACGATCAACCACCACGAAGCAACTCCATGGGGGATTGGAAATGTAAATATATATAAGCTGTAAATATATGTATAGGAACGATCAACTACCACGAAGTAAACTCTAAGCGGGACAAAATGTCAGTAAAGCTGTAAATGGCCATGAAGTAAACTCCAGGCCTGACAGAATGTAAATATATATATATATATATATATATATATATATATATATATATATATATATATCGATCTAAATATAGACTCGGATATATATAATCTCGAATATATATATATATATATATATATATATATATATATATATATATATATATATATATATATAAAAAGCGAAACGCATCAATATTATATTAAGAACGCACTTTATATATATATATATATATGCAGTAAACGCACCAGATGTAAATCCAGGCTCATCGAAAAGAGTTCGACGACAAATTATATATATATATATATATATATATATATATATAGTAAACGCCCCGGATATAAATCCAGGCTCATCGAACAAAGTTCGACAATAGTTTATATATATATATATATATATATATATATATATATATATATATATAAAAGAAATATAAAGCCACGGACCAAAGTCTGGGCATACGCACACAACACGACTCTCAACATGAAAAACTATGTGTGGAAAAAGTGGAGAAAGGCTTTAAGAAATGTAAGAAGGCTTACCACGGACTGCCAAAGAAGACTTCAATAGCTTTAAATGGATGAACACTCGGTTCTCACCGATAAAATATAGCAAAATATAAGCTCACATGTGTTTAAAATGAGAAAACACTCAGTTTATAATCTGTATAGAACAAATTGGACAGGGCTTCCTTGCCTTTTTTCCTTTTTCAAAATGGCCACCCCAAGCCCTCTATTTATAGAGGGGGGTGCTGTAGGTGTACCTGCGGTAGCCACAGATGCAGCTGCAGCTGCCCGAGGTGCCTTGGGCTCCCCCGAGCTCTGTGGATCCAGTTATCTCAAAGTACGTGCACCCATGCAACGTGATGTCCGCTCAAACTTTTAGAACTTCAATCCGAGCATCCGATTGAGGTGTATAAGACCTTTTTCAGAATGTTATTATTGAGAGTTACACAAATGACATGGGATTAGAGGTTGTACGAAGTTAGGAAGATAGGACAATGCCTAGGTCTTCAGCCTTCAAATTCTATCTGGTGTGTTGTCTTGTGTAATAGTCACTCGGGATTGGAGCTCTGATTCATGTAGAATATTGTTGTGTAGAATGTATGTTAAAATATTTTTGAGATGACGCAATGTGGGATCGAGGTGGCAAAATGATGATTTTGCCCCTCACCTGGGTTATCTCCGATTTGTGCTGATGTAGCAGTTGTTGCTCAGGGTTATCTATGAGATTAGGCTATTGTAAGTGCAGAATGTCCTCAGGGTTATCTCTGAGGTGTGCCTGACCTCCCGGGGTTGTCTCCAGGATTGGAACTATGTGCCTCAGGGTTATCTCCGAGGTTGAAGCTAACTGAAAGGGGTTGAAATAAGCATTTTCGGGGTTATCTCCGGAACTTCAACTGCACTCCTCGGGGTTGTCTCTGGGACTGTATATCTCAGGATTGTCTCTAGATGGAAAACTTATGATTCTGGGGTTATCTCCAGAATTGGAATGTACTCCTCAAGGTTGTCTTTGAGGTTGAAACTAAAAATCACGGGGTTGTCTTTGGGATTGGAACTGGTTATCTCGGGGTTGTCTTCGGAAGTGGAGCTTCTTTGTCCTCCAGGGTTATCTTTGAAAGATGATTCTGCCCTCTTGCAATGTTAGTAACATGAATGCAGAAATTTCGAGTGTCTACAGATGCCCCTGTTTATCATATTCATGCAATATAATGGCATGGATAGGATAAAGAATACTATACACTTGAAATGTGACAAGATAATTATGATGCAATGTACTACATCATGATGTATATGCATGAATTATATGGTTTGTTGGATTGTTTTCCAACGGGATGTGATGACTGTTCCCACAGTTTTTGATGGGGATTGGACTCTAATGAACTGCTTGGTTGTGTACTCTAAAGCTCTCAGAAACTTCCAGGATGTTGACATTGGGGTTATCACCAAAGTCCTTAATCCTTGGTACAAACTTTTTATTGAGGATGTATCTCTCATGTAAAAGAGACTCTGTGGCGATGTGTTTTGTCTGATGAAGCTGTGTATAACAGATTCCATCATTGGTCCTCCCCGATGATGATGTCTCTTCCTGGTTTGTGTCGCCAGGTCCTTCTTATTCTTTGTCGGAGTTACTGTCAACAGTCTGTGTTGTCAGGGATGCCTGACCTTTGCTGATATGTACATTAACGGATGAGATCCTTATTATGGATGATGTCAAGGCTGCTTGACCTTCGTTGACGTGTGCATTAACGGATGAGATCATCAGATGGTTTTGGATGCTTCACTGGATTTACTTGCCAGTGGCTGAATGTTGTTAAGGTTTTTTAACCTTCGTTGACGTGTATATCAACGGATGAACTTGTATAAAATCCCCGCTGGGGAAATGTTGTGGAGTTACGACCCCGAACTGATGGCATCAGACCTTCGTTAGGTATTATCGAGTGTAATTTGCAACTGTTGTGATCATCGATATAGTAAACCATGTGTTTGGGCGAATACCAATGAATGATATGTAGACCCGCAGTTTGGTCTCTGAAAACCAGGATTTCAGGCTTTTCCGCTCAATTGCGTAACAACTTTTTTCCTGATTTAACTTTTCAACTTGTGAGACCTCCTTTGCAACTCATATTAAATGAAGCCAGAGGGGTGGGCCCCACCCAGGGGAGCCACAAGTACACTTGTGGCCAGCCGTGGGTGGATTTATGGCACCTGTTGCTTTCATAATTCATTTACAAGTTGTGCCACACATAGAATTCGAGAGCTCTTCTTTAGATCTGCTGAGGTCGGGCGTCTTTCTGCAAATTCTGTGATCGTACAATTGTTCTACACTATCCTGGTAACGTATGCATGTCTTCTTTTCCAGTTTTTATCCATTGGAAAATGAGTTATCACATGAAATTCTTCTAAACACATAGTAATGACTATGCATGCTAATATGACTTGATAAAAACTATTCAACATAGTAAATGTTAGTATTTAACCATGCTGAACATATTGATATGAAAAAAATTGACTTTTGAAATAGACAAATTGGCACCTTTTTTCTGCTATTTGTTATCCTATTTGAGGACAAATGATTAAAGGTGGTAAAGCAAAGTAATCCTGGTAATTAGGCTACCCTTACGGATTATGACTTTGATATCATTATGCATATAGGATGTTTATGACTGTGGGTAGGTGTGCTACTGAATGGCCACCTAGTCATGCCTATCTGCATGTGGATAGTCCTGTTTACAAAGGAGACTATGGCAAAATTTTTCCAAAATGTAGCTATTGGATAGTCATGGATTTTTAACTCTACTATAGGCATATATTAAAGTAATGCATGCATATAGTCATAAAATGCCTTTTGAAGAAGCTCTTGGTTAGAGTTTACCACACCCTTTCTGAGGTGATTTGGAGACTTATGTTTAGATATATGGATCCAGATGAGCCGAGTAGTTCCTGTAGGACCACTTCAGGTGTGTGGAGGAGGGCTTCTAATGTGCCTCGACCCCGTTCAGTTAGACAACCTCATCTTCTAGCGGAGGCGGTGATACATCCTATCCGGGTTTAGGTACCGGATATTGAGGACGACGAGGAGGATGTACCAGTTACGGACCCCGCTCCTGCTGCTCCTATTCCCCGTAGGGATCTTCCACATATTCAGGTGACGATCCTAGAGCTTCTAGGTGATTTGAGTTGATACCCCTCAGTTTACTTACATGCAAACGAGGTACAAGCTGGATTTGATCTTCCTTTTTCATATTGATGAGGAGCAAGGATTCTGATTTTTATTGGCGTTGTGATGTAGGTTCGCGGCTTTATGCAGCCTCGAGGGAACTGGTTCAGCATTCACTCTATATATCAGGTTCTGTATCCCGAGTATCGAGCGATTATGCATGATTGGGGATTCGAGGTGTTCTTTTCCATCCTCCCTCGTCGTTGTCCCTGGGGTTGTCTCAGGGCTTTTTCAGAGCGCAGGTTTCACCAGACTCAGTCTTTCCATTTGTTAGACTGTGAGGTGATGATGATGCCAATGGATTAGCGATTTATCGCCGGTATGGAGTTTGGAGGGGCGTCAGTGCCTTGTAAGATGAATATTACCTCGACTGCCATTAGATCCTTGCCAGGAGTCTCGGCTGAGGCGCTCAAAGGTAGGACAATTCGTATAGGTCCTTTCCGCATAGATGTAATGAGCGGGCTGTTGAGTGAGCCCATACCCGAATATGTGAGAGTCAGGGATCGCATTCTTCGGCGATTGATCCTGATAATCATTAAGGGCTGCTTTATACTGGATAAATCTTCCACGCTATCATTTGCTTTAGTGAGCATCACACTGGATGTGGACCGTATTGGAGTGTATGACTGGGTCTCCTATACATTCGCCTATTTCCTCAGGGGCATGCGCATGCGTTCGTAGGGATTGACGGAGGCTTGGATATGATTTTACCCATTTCTGCTGGTAAGCATTTCTCTTGTGATTTCCCATGTATAAGTTAAGAGTGTTGACTGACAACAGATGTTTGCCTTTGTGTTGTCAATTTTGGGCCTATGAGAGGCTCACATGTTTTCATCCTGTGAGTGTGTTAGGTTTAGATACCTATCCACGAGGACGACGATGGCATCACTCCATACTGGTAGAGGTTCCTGTAGCTGAGGGTTTCACCCATTGTCGTCTACAGTTGGAGTTGTTGACAGTTGATGCTATCACTTGGATTCCCTATTCTAGGGGGCACTTGACCGTTAGGTTTAAGGATGGGTACCCGACTGGTGTCGATTACCACCTGTAGGATTCCTTTGTTCACAGATGAAGGATGGGAGCACTATTTCAGAGAGCGTGCTATTTAGAGCACCACATAGGAGATTCATGTAACGATCTTTCTTCCTACCAGGAGTTATTGGCATGTATCACAGTCACCCGTCATTAATGTCCCATTGATGGGCGTTGACGGCTTTACACTGTTAGAGGGTCCGTATACTCAGGATATGTTCTATCGCTGGTGGTCCCCTCGTACCATCGGAGCTCAGACCCACGCCACTCAGTTTATGGGGGATATGGTTCCAAGATCCATGATGATGGTGGATTGGATGGCCTGTGTCCGAGATCCGACTCATTTAACACAGATTGACAGTTTAACCCGGCAGTTGGATCGTACACATTTCTTTATCCAGCACTTGGGCAGAGATCCTTCAGAGGCAGATACTTTTAATCCTACCAGCTCTGGGGCTGGTCCTTCAGGTGACCAATATGGGTTTGCCTACATAGATCGTCCATTGTATAGGCCTGACATCCCTCGTGGGGGAGATCCAGTGACCCAATAGGAGTTACATCAGGTGGATAGGATTGATGATGTAGACATTGACACCATTTTCTTCTTATGATGTGTATTCTCGCTATATCATTTGATAGGCCTCTGTTAGATTCTGGGTGGTTATGCCCCATTCTCGTTATATCTTTTGATAGGCCTCTGTTAGTTGTTGGGCATTTATGCCCCATTTCCCTATATTTTTAGTGGTACAAAGATGATGTATTAGATGATGATGTACTTAGGAATGTATGTATATTTTCCATTCCCTACATCATATTGTCATTTATTATTTATCATGCATGTATTATGTTATGCATATTTATGTCTAGAGATATTCAACATTGACCCCTGGATGGTCTTATGATACGACCCACACAGATGTCTTCTTCGATAGTTAGCCGCATTGATCATACCTCACCAGTATTGGTAGCCTCCCGTCTGAGGTCATGGTATGATAATTTGTCACCTCCAGACCAGGAGACCGTAGATCAGTTGTTACAACATTCCATGACCCTCCTGATGTTCTAGGTTCTTATGGGCTTTGTAGATGGTATGCTGGAGCATTGGGTACCGGAGAGGTAGATTTTCTAATTCGGGACCCAGGAGTTGACTCCATTCTTAGAGGAGTATGCGCGGTTTACGGTGCTTCCATTGGAAAAACCTTGCGCGTGGATGGCTATCGGCGACATGAGCCGATAGTTCATGACCTTCACCGGACTGAGGAGTAGAGTAGTACATGATGAGATTACATCCGACCATGTGGTGTCCCAACATTTTCTAATAGACAGATTTGGCTCAGAGGACAGTTATGTAAGGCACTCCAGGGATTTCACCACATTGGAGGATCAGTGGAGTACGGCTAGGGTAGACGTACTAATGATGTGCGTAGTGGCTTATGTGTACATGCCACTATATATGGATGAGTTAGACATTATTGTTTTCATGGCAGTGAAAGCTCTCAGGGAGGGTCATACCATTGTGCAGATGATTATGACAGAGATGTTGAGATCGGCCACATACTGCCACACTTATCCTGTAGGGGTATTCATAGGCAGCTCGATCATGTTGTACGTGTGGTTAATGTCACACTTGAGACCGATTGGCACCTTTCGACGACATGGGTACTATTTTTCCCATGAGATAGCCATGTCTTACTCCTTTTAGCCAGTCAGAGTGTATAGACGCTGCATCTTGGTCAGTGTTTTTGGCAGGGATCGGAGATCCGTTTGACATTTTGCCGTGTACAAAGCTCAGTTCACCCTACAGCTTCATTGCTCATGCACCTGGCATGGATTATCTCCCTCTAGCTAGTTTGAGGGGTATGACTACTTACCACCCACTGGCTGTGATGTCACAGTTCGACCAGTTTTTGGACTTCCATCCTTTTAAGGGGGCATTGGGTTAGCGATTGGCTTCTCTCCACTTATCAGCAGAGGACAGATCTAGGGTGTACGCCTATTGGGATCAGCGTGAGCGAGCTGAGTTTTCTGTTAGCCATCCAGGATGTTCGGCAGAGTATTCTACATGGATGGAGACAGAGACCACATCGACTGCGGTTGTATCCACAGTGTCGGGGATTGATTTTGATGGTGGAGAGCCCATAGAGGACATTGTTTTTCCCGCTGAGGAGGAGCTTTTTGCTGGGTTGCCAACAGCTGTGATTGATTCTCCCTGTATGACTACTACTGTGACCCAACATTCAGCAGAGTATTTAGAGAAGAGCTTGCATCTGATGACATTTGAGAGAGTTCAGGCTCGGGCCTTGATGTTGATAGCTCTTACTAGGAGAGATATCGCTTTATTAGAGAGAGGAGGCCTTAGCTCATAAGGACACTGCTATTGCTGAGCGGGATGAGGCTAGATCATCCAAAGATGCATTTATTGTTGAGCGGGATGGTGCTATATCTGCCCGGGACATAGCCATTATAGATAGTACTACAGTGAGATCCTTTACCACTGGTATTATTGCTAAGATGAGCGCATATATTAATGAGCACCATGTCACCATGCAGTTGGTTGTGGATTTGTTGGCTCGTGTAGATACCCTTGGGCAGGAGCTCACATCATTACCTCCTTCTTCGGAGAGAGATGCCATGTTGGACTTAAGAGCGCGCATATACACTAATTTGTAGATGAGCTTTTATTCTCCTGCACAGACTAGCTTAGCCATTTTGTCATGTATAGTACATATTGTATATATTAAACAACATTATATATGGCAGGGAAATATATTTTTATTCACTTCCCTTTTAGTTGTGCCTTATTACTTGCTTGATATTTGTCTGCTTCTTCAGGGCTTGTAATCTTGATGTATTTTGAACTCATCTTTGATGGGTGGACATTGAGATGTCTCAGGTTCTTTCAGAATGGATCATTAATCTGTGTGTATCCCTACTCTTTGGTGTCTTGGGACTGGTTTCTGTATGTAGTAATGGAGAGGATTGTGCCTTTCTTCTCTGAGGTTGACTGCACCACAGATGGTCGTCGGTACTCCTTTGTATGGGGAGCCTAGGTAGTTCAATCTCTTATGAATTGGTGTTTCTCTTTGAGGACTCAACCGAAGCTTAGATGGTCGCCAATTCTCCTATTTGTGTGGGGAGATCAGTTAGTTCCATCCCTTTGGTCTGAAGCCGGTGAAATGTGGTGGATTGAAGGTTGATCCCAGTACCATTTGACAACTGTTTGTGTTTTGGTAGGGGGTACGACCGAACCATAAAAGGCTTCCTACGTACTCCTATTGAAGAGGAGATCAGGTCTGCGTAGTTCGAACCTGGTGTAAGAGGTTCAACGCTGTATGTGAAAGGGTGTAGAAAGGTGTAGAAGTTTGTTTTTTGTTTTTTTATGGTGCGACCGGGCCATTAAAAATGGTTGCCTACGTACTCCCATGTATTGGGGAGATCAGGTCGACGTAGTTCGTCCCATGTGTAGGACGGATTGCAGCCAAAAAGTTTGATCCCATGTACAGGACAAACTCCAGGTGTGAAAAGTTTTATCCCTAGTGGGACAAAACTGCAGGTGTGAAAGGTTCAATCCCTGGTGGAATAACCCGAAAGGTTTAAAACGAAGTGGAGTGAAAGATCTAATGATCCAAAAACCAGGCTGTTGGTTTGAAAACTGGGTTTGTCCCTGATGGGTCAGATGGGTATGAAGAGGGGTTGTATGTAGTGAAGGGTTAAAAAACCTGAAGTGACTTGTGATCTGGTGATCCAAAACCAGGATGTTTGCTTGATGGTAACCTCAGACATAGTACCATTTCCACGGTGTCCAAGTTGATGAGTTTTGGAAATTCATCGTCGTCCATTTATTGTTATCTGAGGGCACTTCCTGGCAATACCTCCTTAACAACAAACGGGCCTTCCCAATTTGTGGAGAATTTTTCCCTTGGATTGATCTTGGTTGTCAATGATCTTCTTCAAAACCAAGTCATATTGTTTAAACTGCTGTAACCAGACTTTCCTGTTGTAGGATCTGGCGATCCTTTGTTGGTATAATTGACCATGGAAGATAGCATTGGTTCGCCTTTCGTCTATTAGAGACAGTTGGTGATACCTATCTTGTAACCATTGGTCTTCGTCCAGCTAAGCGTCTATCAACACTCTAAGGGATTATATTTCTACCTCTATGGGGAGCATTGCTTCCATCCCATAGGTTAATGAGTAGAGGGTTGCCCCAATGGAAGTACTCATTAAAGTTCTATAGGCTAATAGAGTCAGAGGCAATAGGTCAGGCCATCTTTTGTGGTTGGCGGACATCTTTTGCTTGATCTTCTTGATGGTCTTATTAGCCGCTTCAAAAACACCATTCATCTTTGGACGATAGATGACAGAGTTGAGATGTTTGATGTGGAATTGACTGCATAACTCCTCCATCATTTTGTTGTTGAGGTTCTTAGCATTGTCTAAAACAATTACCTCTAGTTGTCCATATCGACAAATGACATTGTTTTTGATGAAACAAATGATGACTTCTTTGGTAACCCTAGGGAAGGAGGCTCCTTCTACCCACTTGGTGAGGTAGTCAATCATGGTGAAGATGAACAGATGCCCATTACTGCCTTTGGGCTCGATGGGCCCAATCACGTCTATTCCCCACATTGAGAAGGGCCAGGGTGAACTCATATTGTGGAGCTCCCTTAGAAGGGCGTGGATAACATTCCCATGAATCTGGCATTGATAACATCTCTTGGTGTGATCATCACAGTCAGCTTTGAGAGAGAGCCAGTAATGCCCTATTTTGAGGATATTTTTGACAAGTAGAGGGCCGCCCATGTGTGGGCCACATACTCCACTATGGATTTCATCCATGAGCCTCTGAGCTTTGTCCTTATCCCGAAATCTGAGGAGACCTAATCCTGCATCTCATTTGTAGAGTGCATATCTACTCAAGTAGAATTTCATAGCCATTCGATGGATCCTCTTTTTCTCAGTAGAACTCACCTCAGCGGGTGTAGATCCATCTCATAAATACTCCTTGATGTGCTGATACGAAGGGTGCTGGATGGGAGGTAGCTCATCCGATACTTCTCCAGTATAATTCCCATAGGCTAGAGCCTTTTACAGGGAAAATATGATGCTTGGCATGTTTTCCTTGTCATGAATGTTGATCAAGGAGGCCAAAGTTGCTAGCACATCCGCAAAGTCATTCCTATTCCGAGGAATGTGGAGGAAAGTTATTTCTTCAAAATCTAAAGCCATCTGGATAACCTGCCAATAGTAAGGCAGTAAATTTAGCTCTTTGGCGTGATAGATCCCAGTGGTTTGTCTGATTACCAATTTAGAATCTCCAAATAAAGTTAACCGTCTGATGCCCATTGATTGGGAAAGTTTTAGCCCCATGATACAGACTTCATATGCTGAAAAACTACAATTTGACGGCGATGGGATATTACTCCCCCGTTCGGCCCCTAGAACTGCTCCAGCCCCAGAACCTTCCATATTTACAGCTCCATCAAAATACATCTTCCTTGATTGGTGTGTATCGTACTGATGGTGTTGCTGGACTGTCATTATCCTTCATCGGGGAAGTATGCTTCCAAGGGTTTGAAATCCCCTGAAGGTGCGGCCGCCAGTTGATCCGTAATTCCTTGACCTTTAATAGATTTTTGCATCACGTAGATGATGTCAAATTGTTGTAGGATCAACTACCATCTAGACAGACAAAAATTTAACACAGGTTTGCTGAACACATATTTGAGAGGATCCACGCGGGATATGAGATGGGTTGTTTGACCATGGAGGTAATATTGTAACCTCATGGAAGCCCATGCTAAAGCACGACAAGTCTTCTCAATCAGAGTGTACTTGTGTTCACTGCTGCTGAATCTTTTGTTGAGGTAGTAGAAAGCTCGCTCTTGGCCACTATCATCTTTCTGTCCTAGCATGTAGCCAATGGCATTGTCATTAATTGGCAGGTACCTGAACAGGGGAACACCTGTTAAAGTTTATGCCCTAGAGGCCAATTATTTGATATAATTGCTTAACGTTTTGATATTATATTTGAATGAATAAATGAATGATTTTATTATTGGTTTTATTTACTGCATTATATAAATGTTAACATAATAAAAAATCCTTAGAATAGTGATACAAATTATATAGTTTCAAATATGTGACTTGAACATGAGATTATATAATTATAATTAGTATCATTGTTCTTAAATGTCCCTAGTCGAGTATCATTGTTGATGGGACAACAATGATGCATTAAGACTAGTATGTGGATTAACTGATGACCAAATCTCATTGGTCATAAATATATGAGATATTAAGTCAATGCATAGGTACATGTTAGAGAACGATATACTGGACAGACCCACCATGAGTATTCTACGTGGAACAATATACAAAGTGTCATTAGCAATTGTCATAGTGACAATGATGTAATGGTCCTCCAACCTGAAATCACTATATTACTACACGAGAATTTATGTACTTTGATATCATTAAATGTCACCTTCAATAGGGTGGACTATAAAGATGATTATTGGGTACATCATGAATCGTATGAGGAATATGAGTGATATAGATGGAATTTAACCCTCCTATATATTAGGGGTGATATCCATAGGCCTCTTGATTGAGTATGACTATGAAATGCATGGCCATGCTCAAATAGTGATTTGTTTCATATAGTCTACTCAATGATCAAGAAAAACTCAGATTAAATTATGAAGAGTATGACACATTCCATGACTCAAGTTTAATCTAGGATATTAAGGTTAAAAGGATTAAATTACATTGAAAAATTGGTCACGAAAAGGTTGCATCTAATCATCGATCTTATTATTACTTGGGTAACAGTGATACATTACTAGATGTCGCTCACTATTTATAATTTTATAATACGATTTTAAAATTATTGCCAACATAAAAATAACCTATAGGGTCATACACATAGAACGTAATTTAAAAGGGAATTAATTTAAATTTTAAGGATTTAAATATATTAATATGATTAATAGTATTTAAATCACGAATTTAAATTAAAAGGATAATTAGATATATGTATATTAATTAAGTAAGACTTAATTAAGATATAATTAAGATATATATATATATATATATATATATATATTTGGATTTTATGAAATTAGGTTTTGATTAATTCCTTTTAACTACTATATATATGATATATAGAAGCCTCTTAGGGCAAGATCATAACTTCAAAACCCTAGCCGCTCTTAGAGAGAGACTAGAGAGAAAAACTTTTGAAAAATCTTGTTCCTTTGGTGGATAGTACCGCAAGTCCCTTTATTGCAAAATCGTGCGACGGTTCGTGCGACGTTCGTGTGGATACCATAGAGACGTAGTTTCATGAGGAATTGCATTGGAGATTTGAAGCGTTTCATAAGCTTTTTAATATTCGGTATAATATCTTTACATTGAATTAATATTTGTTTTGCATGGATACTGTTTTGGGTTTCAAAATTACTTTAAATTAGTTTATTTCCGCTGCATTTTTTTGTGTCGAAACACTTCAACACCATCACTAGGAGGTACCAAAACATGAGCTTTGAATAGCTGTTCTTTGATTGTAAGGAAGGCTTTCTGACACTCATCATTCCATTTCATGGAGGAGTTCTTCCTAAACAGCTTGAGCTGGAGTTCTTCCTTAACAGCTTGGGAGATAAATCGGCTAATGAAGTTGATCCTTCCCAAAAATCCCCGTATTTCATTCTCTGTCTGAGAAATGGGCATTTCTGTGATGGCCTGGATTTTGGTGTGATCCAGCTCAATCCCTTTGTGGCTGACTAGGAAACCTAGCAACTTGCCTGATTTAAAGCCAAAGGCGCACTTGGCTAGATTCAATTTCAAGTTATATTTGCGAAACCTGTTAAAGAGCTTTCTGAGATGGCCTATGTGGTCTTGTTCCCTTCGGGATTTGACAATGATGTCATCCACATAGATCTTTATCTCTTTACGCATTAAATCGTGAAAAAGAGCCATCATAGCCCGTTGATAGGTAGCTCTGGTGTTGATGAAGCCGAATGATAATCGTCTATATCAAAAAGTTCCCCAAGACGTGATGAATGTAGTTTTCTCATGATCCTCTTCAGCAACCATGATTTGATGGTACCCCGCAAAACAATCAGCAAAAGAGTACATGTCGTATTGAGCAGTATTGTCAATGAGAATGTGGATAAATGGCACGGGAAAGCTATCCTTAAGGCAAGCTTTATTCAAATCCATGTAATCCATGCAAACTCGCACCTTTCCTCCTGGTTTAGGCATGAGAACTATGTTGGATAGCCATTCAGGTGATGTTGACACACTGATGATGCCAACTTTAAATTGTTTCACAATTTCTTTTTTGACTTTTAAACTCCACTCAGGTTTTAATCACCTGAGCTTTTGCCTGACCGGCTTGAATCCCTCTTTGATGGGGAGGTGATGAATGGAAATGTCAATGGAAAAACCCACCATGTCTTCATGAGACCATGCAAACACATCCTAGAATTGGGTTAATAGAGTAACCATGTCATTCCTTTGGTTTTTACTAAGGTCCGTACCAATCTGGATTAGCTCAGGGTTTTCTAAGGTTCTGAGGTTGAAAGAGGAGTTTTGATCAAGATTTGGTTTGGGTTTTTCCGTAACCCATTCTTTTATCTCTTGAGGTATCTCATAGTCCTATTGTAGTTTCATCAAGTCTGAGTCCAACTTTACGTCAAAGTTACAGTCCTTATGGAGAATAGGTAACTCATCAGCAAGTTTAGGCACATCTAAATTTAGAGTCCTGAAACAAAAATCCTTTCACTTAATATATGAAACTTTTCAATCATATAGAGTGTTAGCATGTAATGACTAAACAACTGCTAATACTGTACAGAAAAGTAAGCAGTTATTGCTATCTATAGGGTAGAGGGATTTTCTGCCTTTTTTACCCTTATCGGCAAATGCATGGAATGCTGCTTCTAATTGCCAAGGGTGAAGTCCTGTTGGATGACAGTGATGAAGAGGCTGTCATCGTCCTCCTTCTCCCAAATGATGACCATGATATCTGGACAATCATCGTCTGGGATGTCTCCATTCATGCCCTCAGTATGGACAATGATGCGTATGTTTGATAACCTCCTGGAAATATCTTGTTTACGTCTCTGTTCCATCTCTTCCACTTCGGGATCGGGAATCAAAACCTCTTTTTCTTTGACCGGTATTGGTTTGGGAAATAACATAGCCATTACATAGGCATGCACCTTTACCGTAGATCGTGACGGCTCGTGGATTTGTAGGTTGAAATAATCATTTGTGTGGTGAAGTTAAAGGAATCTTTTGTGCTTATGAAGATTCCTCGTTGGTTTTGTCCAACTAATACTCGTGCAATCGGAGGTTCTTTGTCCGTACCCTGGGTTCTTAACTGTGCAGAGGATTTTGTATGTATGGGTATTCGTGGACTCTGAGTAGACTGATGTAGTTCTTTAAGCAGAATAGCTAAATATGTAATTTGTTTACTTAATCCTTCAAGCTCCTCACGAGAGACATGAGTAGGATTAGATTGGTCAGATGAAGACATAATTGGTTCTAGGCTTGTTGCCTTTTTGGACTTTGAACGGGTAACATGCCCAATTGTTTCCCTATAGAAAACTTATGTAGTTTAGTCATAGGGAATGTATAAATGTTACATGCTATATGATGTGTCCGTTTTAGGAGTATTATCCTGCAAAATGGATGTTAGATGTTTGTAAGATAGTATGGCAAAAAGGGAATGCATGTACACATTTTCCTTTATACTTTCCATTACATAGAGATTGACATGGAATGAAATTACAAATAATTGAATTTACTAGTAATTAAAATGGGAAAGTATGAAGAAACTTCCCTCCGCATTTGGTTTGTCAGAAGCTGACCTATCCTAGGTTACTCTCGCGGTTTTTTGGCATGAAGGTTCCCAGATCATCACAATTTACTCGACGGGAAGTTAATCCAGTCTTTTAATTGGAGCGAATCTGGGTGGTGCATTTCCTGAGACTCGTTGGAATTAGTCTCCCTACGAGTCCAATAATCAAACGCCGATAGGATAGCCTCCTGGTGGAGGGACCACACAACATACTTTCACATACAACGTGTCTCACCGTTTATGGAAATGATGACATGTGTGAAGCACTTTTAATATCAGAAGTAGATATACTATGAAGCACTAAGTGCAGTAAGTAAATGCATTCGTACACATTCATTCAAATGTAAATGCAACAACCACACATAAGCATATAACAGTTTGAAAAGTTTGTAGTAGCAGCTTAAGCCCTCTGGATATCGCCAGTAGAGTCGCCACCTGTCGACGTCGGGATTTTTCTGTCCCTCTTCTATTCTTTTCTTTTGGTGTTCTCATGTTAGGTGAGATTTGTTTGAAAAAACAAGTTATAAAAAGGTCTGACATGTATATGTCGACGATTGGACTATAAGAGTCGTTAGTTGGTATTTTTAAATGGTTGCACCAACTGAACCGAGAAAAGGTTTGCACATTGACCCAGTGATGTGACACTATTTAACAAGTTTGTGAAACTGAGATTCATTAGGGTTCGAGGCCTTGATTATGCAGAGGGAAGGTGTTAGGCACCCCCCGACATCCATGTTACCATGGTGACTGCCACTTTTCAATTAAACTATTATATGAATATATGTGTGTGTGTGTGGGTTAATGTGTAGTTATTTGGAAGTAGTGTTATGCCTCGTTTGTACCTATATACAAAGGGTTTGAATTTTGTATAAAAGTTCAGTTTTAAGAAGATATAACAGTGATGTTTTGTAAAAGAGGTCTTTCAAACCCTTATGCTCAATAGTAATTCCATTGAGGCCTTTGATACTTTCATTTTATTATAATGTTCTGCTTGATTGCTTTTATTTTCGACATGCGAAGCATCTTCGAGAAAATAATATACATAGAAGTGCCGAACTCCTTGTGGGTATGAGAGCCATCTAAGGAAATTCAAACACCGTGAATAATGTACAAGCTGATTACAGCCGAAAATGTCCATCACGAGAACCGAATCTAGATTCAGGAGACTAAATATGTGATCACATGATTCCTAGGCTCACATGATGTAGCATGATGAAAGGTCAAGCAGTTATATATATAAAAGTTGTATATATATATATATATATATATATATATATAATATATATATATATATATATATATATATATATCATCACCACTACTTAAGAAAATCCATGGGGGATTGAAAATGTAAATATATATAAGCTATAAATATATATATAGGAACGATCAACCGCCACGAAGTAAACTCAAAAGGATAAAATGTAAGTAAGGCTATAAATGGCCACAAAGTAAACTTCAGTGCTTGATGAAATGTAAATATATATATATATATATATATATATATATATATAAAAGCAAAAAAACACACCGGATGTAAATCCGTGCTCATCGAATAGAGTTCGATAATAGTTTATATATATATATATATATATATATATATATATATATATATATATATATAGCAAGAAATGCTTTGGATATAAATCTAGGCTCATCGAATAGAGTTCGACGCCAGCTTATATATATAGTATATATATATATAAGCAATAAATGCTCCGGACGTGAATCCAAGCTCAATCGAGGCATAGCTAATAATAATGTTAGTATATATATATATATATATATATATATATATATATATATATATATATATATATATATATATATATAAGAAAAGAAATACACACCTAAAATAACACACACAAAATAACTCTCAATGTGAATAACTATGTGTGGAAAAAGTAGAGAAAGGCTTTAAAAAATATAAGAAGGCTTACAGTGGACCTGCCAAAAAAGACTTCAATAGCTTTAAATGGATGAACACTCGGTTCCCACTGGTAAAATATAGCAAAATATAAGATACAAGTGTTTAAAATGAGAAAACACTCAGTTTATAGTGTGTACAAAGCAAATTGGACAGGACTTCCTCGCCTTTTCTCCTTTTTCAAAATGGCCAGCCCAAGCCATCTATTTATAGAGGGGGGAGCCGCAGGTGTACCTGCGGAACCCGTAGATGCCCCTACCGCTTCATGTGGTGCCCCAGACTCCACGGGTCCTGTTGTCTCGAAGTACGTGCACGCATGCAACGCGATGTTTGCTCGAACTTTCAGAACTTCAATCTAGGCATCTGGTTGAGGTGTATAAGACCTTTTTTGGAATGTTGTTGTCGAGAGTTACACAAATGACATGGGATTAGAGGATGTACGAAGTCAAGAAGATGGGACTATGCCCAGGTCTTCAGGCTTTAAATTTTATCCAGTGTGGTGTCCTGTGTAATAATCACTCGGGATTGGAGCTCTAGTTCTTGTAGAACATTTTTGTGTAGAATGTATGTTGAAATGTTTTTGAGATGAAACAATGTGAGATTGAGGTGGCAAAAGCATGATTTTGCCCCTCACAAGGGTTATCTCCGATTTGGGCTGATGTAGCAGTCGTTGCTCAGGGTTATCTCTGAGATTGGGTTGCTGTACGTGCAGAATGTCCTAAGGATTATCTCTAAGGTGTGCCTGAACTCCCGGGGTTCTCTCTAGGGTTGGAACTGAGTGCCTCGGGGTTATCTCCGAGGTTGAAGCTGACTGAAAATGGTTGAAATCGGCATTTTTAGGGTTATATCTGGAACTACAACTGCACTCCTCGGGGTTGTCTCTGAGGTTAGAACTAAAAATCCCGAGGTTGTCTCTGGGACTACGTATCTTGGGGTTGTCACTGAGATGGAAATCTGATGATTCCGGGGTTATCTCTAGAACTGGAATGCACTCCTCGGGGTTATCTCCGAGGTTAAAACTGAAAATCCTGGGGTTGTCTTCGGGATTGGAACTGGTTATCTTGGGGTTGTCTTCGAGATGGTAAGACTAATAATTCTGGGGTTGTCTCCAGAATTAGTGTTGCTTTGTCCTCCAAGGTTATCTCGGAAAGACGATTCTGCCCTCCTGCAATGTTAGTAACAGGAATGCAGAAATTTTAAGTGTCTACAATTATATGTATTTCGATTCCCAAATGCACAACTCCGAATGAACACAAATTAGAAACACCTTTCTAATTTCATTCCACATTGGCCAAGGATTCCTAGGTTGTCATTTATCGAATCACATAGGACATATCTCTTCTTTTACGAGAAGCGGTAGATTCTTTATTGTTCATTCATTATCTCCGTATATAACTCATTATACCCAAGCATACCCTTTGATATACCCTAGGGGTCTTAAGGAATAAGTCAAAGTATATATCATTATATACAAGATACTATGATTATCTCAAGTCTAAGGATTACTTATAGTACTATCACTTCAGGAATTCATATTGACAGACAAGTAAAACTCCATTAGGTATTCCTTAGTGAGTCACGTTTAGTGAACTTATTCTCCGATAAGCATCTACATACTTGCTTCAATGTCTCCACACAAATGATCATGAGATCAACCATCCTCATCCAATGAGCAAGCAACGTATGTAATCCATTAATTAAAACATTTTAGTTTTAAAGCTATCTAAGAATTTAGATCTCATTAGCATAATCTCTTCATGATTCTAAAAACATTGCTTAAAACTATGAGTTTATCACATATTGTTAAAACAACACCATGTTGATAATCAAATGCCTTTAGTAAATAAATAAGATTGTTTACAAAGTATATGCTTTATCATCATATATGATTGACTTGTATGCATACCACTTTCAATCTCCTACTTGCACTAAAGTCAATCGCCATGGTATCTTATACCCATCTTCTCTAAGTGACGATCGAACTTCTATTGTGTTAATATTTTAGTAAATGGATCTGCAATGTTATCTTGGGAGTCCACACGATCTAAGGTGACATCTCCTCTTTCAATGATTTCTCTAATCAAATGAAAGCGCCGCAACAAGTGTTTGAATTTCTGATGATGTAATAATCAGGAATTTCATGTCCTATATAGTGATTTAATATTTGTTAACATATGTGAAGTTGTGTATGACTAAATAAATGTATATGCTATAATTATGGATATATATTTATAGATTTCATTAAAAAGGAAAGCTTCATAACCTAATTATACATTATGTGAGATAATTAAATAACTTAAGGGTTATGGTAATAATAAATAGTAAGTATTTCATATTAATACTAACTTAAGTGAATAATTTTATTATTGCAAGTGATTAATAATTTTAAACCTAATTCTAGTAAACCTAATTAGTTTACAAGTTAAAAGATATGTGTAAGTAATTAAATTCCATAAGATTGGAAATAGAAACCCTAAATAAACAATTAGGGTAATATATATTAAAATTGTTAAACTATATTTATTAGATAGCCCAAAACAAGTAAATGAGAAGCCCAAAAGAAATAAAATGCAAACCAATACTTAGCCCACTTGATTAAGGGTATTTTAGTCCTTTGATTAATCAAATTTGTGCATTAAAATAAAAATATAATAGAGGGGATAATGGGGCAAGGTGACCGCCCCTTTTAGGCCTTTTAAGGAAACAAAATTATGTTAATCAATTTCCTTAATTAGTAACTCTTACATCAAGTACAAGTGTGTCCATCTCCCATTGGTAAAAAATCTACTTAGCACCCTTAATGGCATGACTAGGCTTAATTGGAAGAGATAAGGCAAAGCCTTTTATCTAAGGGACAACAAAGATATGGGGGATATTAGTTAAATCACCACATTTCATTTTCTTTTCATTTCATTTCTCATATTTTTCTTCATCTATTTTTTCTCTCAAGCTAGCAAAATACAATGAGAGAAAAGAGAGAGAGGGGTTCAATTTTTTTGGAGGAGAAAGAGAGGAGTGTGCTAGCTTGATTAATGCACCCTAAGTTCATATCTTACTTTGGTAGATCAAGGAAGGTTGCTACTAGAACAAGGTATAACCTAAATCTTTATCTTCTTCTTCTATTTGGTGTTATAGCAAGCTTTGATGGGGTTATGCACTAATACCCAAGAAAACATATTTCTCCATATAATCATGTATGGAACTAAGTATCTTGAGTGTTAGATCAAAGGTTTAGAGGAAGAAAATGAGCATATGTTCTCTTAGGGGTGAAACCCTAGTTTTCCTTCCACTAAATCTTGTGTAACTCAAGTTTTATAACTTATATTTGTGATCCGTCAAAGGGTGGTGCTAGATACATGAGTTAGATAGTAAAACCTAGCGGTAGAACACAAATGTAACATTTTTTGAAACCTTGGGGGCTATTTTCCCAAAATGTTCCAGGTTTAGAACTTAAAGATTTAAAACCCTAAAAGTCCCATCATCCTTGTTTTTTCCTAAGGATGTTTTTACTAGTACTAAATCTTTTAAAAATCTGGGAAAATCATAGAGGTACCTTAAGAAGTTATCTACATGTAGGAAAAAGAATGATGCATTTCATGTGTGGTTTGTGTGTAATGGCTTTTACCGTGAAGGACTCTTAAGTATTCTTACCCAGATTCCTCATTGTGTATACCTTGGAAAAATCTAAAATTTATACAATATGTGTATATATGTTATGAGAGCATCCCCTAAAAATTTCAGAATGTATACTGATATTTATACAATATGTGTATATATGTGACACCCCCCAAATCTAGGTACTTCATTCCCACAAGACTTGGTGTTCACTTTCCATTCAAGCATATCTATCTACCCAAATATAATAAAGTTTATATAATAAATCATTCCATTAAAAGGGTTACATCATTAAACCAATACGTCTCCCAGGTTATCTAACCTTTAACATACATCAAGTGTGGAAAAATTAGATTAATTACATCACATCATTTAATATAAAGTCTATCATTATGAAAGTAAATAAATTACAAGTCTTCACCACTTGCTCATTTTTCCTTTTCCATCACTAGTGGTAGGTTCATCGACTTTCTAAACCTTATATGCAATAATTATATTTATGCAAGAGTGAGCAAAACAAATGCCCACTTGGAGTAGCAAAGAATAACAAAAGCATAATAATCGCCAATGAGTAGGCTTAACATAATTGAATAATACAGTATCAATGATAACAAGAACAGAGTTCAAAATATGAAATATATCCGAGGGTCACAAGACCACGAACTATGTCCAAGGTTATAAGTAATCTTTCAACTTTAAACTAAATAGTCATACTGTAGGGACTCCCCGTACTTAGGGTGATCAGCCCTTCGTACCATGTATTGTGCACAAACATCTAAATGCATCGCATAAAATAACTCCCCTATAATAGGGTTGTTCTTCTTAGTTTTAGAGTATAAGTCCGCACCAAAGAAAGATTGGTTTTGATAAGCTTCAAGGGTAATTTAGAGTTTAACAATCATCAAATAAAGGATTAGTTGAATCAACAAAAGGATTAGTTGAATCAATAATGTTTAATAACACTACGAGTGATCAATAACAACATAATGTGGAACAATTAAGAATCATAGGTGAACCAACTATATATCAAACTCATGCTTAGAAATAAACTAAAAAGCATAAGAATTGAATAAAAAAATAAATCTTGCTTGAACAATATTAAGCTAAGGCTGTGATCTTGTCAAATAAGAGAATTAAGTTATTGAACATGCATTAATGAATAACAAGCTGAGAATGAAACTTGCTCAAAATGACAATAAGATTTCAATTTGCGTAAAGTAAATGAAATAGAACAACTAAGTTAGAGATTAGAGTTCAAGAACTTACATTTATTATAAAAAGAATGAAACCAGGGAATCTTGCTTAACTATAAACAAGTTAGGATAAATCAAACAATGATTAGAGTTCAAAACTTTCTCGAATAAAATTAGGGTTAGAGCTTGCTCAAATAAAGTTTAAAGATAAATAACTTGTTCAATTAAAGTTTAGGGTAAGGAACTTGCCTCGCGTGTAAGCTATAATTTACAACTCACATTCACCTACACATATTATTTGAATCACAATATCTATTAGACATACTAACATCCACTTTCCAAAATAGAACTCAGTTTTAGTTAAACTTGTTACTTTAGTACAAGTTTCAATTCACACCATATACACTTCAGAAATCACAAGTATTAGATTTAAAACACTTATTTACTAATTCACGTGTTCAATAAATCACAACATATCGTTTTCACAACTTACTAATTTTTACAACTTTGGAATTACCAACTACATGATACAAATCTGTTATAGTCTCTTAATTACATGTTCATCACATTAATATTTCATTATACTAGATTCTTATGGGTTTCTAAGGTCTGCATAACCAAAGATGCATTCATCGCCTCGATCCGAGTATGGCGCAATTGCATATATATTATACCGTGACAAATAAGATCAAGCGAAATTTACTCCTTGACACCGGTAAGAATATACTTATTTGGTCTTGTGAAGACAAAAACTACGCAATGATCTCATTAATAACCTTTGTTTCGCCCAACTCTCACTAATTCCATCTACAAAATAGTAAATTAAACATACCCAAATGATATAGAACCCATATAAACATTGTTCCTCACATATATACCAACTTAGAACAATTAAACAACAACTACAACCAATTTAAATCCTTGAATTCCATGTTTTTTACAAAAAAAAATCAATTTTTGAAATCCTTGACAAAATTTAACACTAAGGTCACAATTCTACACCAAATTAACTCATTCAAATTTCATTGTCTTCGTTTCTTACTGAATTAACATATTTTAGACTCAATTTACAGTTTAGTTCACAAACTAATTACCAATTGTTGTACTTTCATAAGCCATATACATAACCATATTCATTGTAAATGTTTTCTCTCTTTTTGAACGTAATTAGTACAAATAATCCTTGTCTAAATTCTAGTTATAACATCACAATTACACACAAACAACATAATTCAGTTCGTATAACAACAATTCATAAAAATTGTATTGACAGAAAATTTAAAACTCAAGAACATAAACTCTTTTTTTTTATATATAAACGTAAAACTCAAGGTTTAGAGGTTATACCTTCAATTGCTTGGAGATAATCCTTGATAGAAGATGAAGATTTTTTTTAAATCACCAAACTCTTTTTCTCCTTTCTCAAGCTCTCTCCCTTTCTCAAACTTTCTCTATAAACTCTCCATTCTCTCTTTGGCCAAACATTTTACGTAACATCAAACCAACGCTCTACAAGCCCAAATGTCTAAAACCGATGTTTTATTAAATATAATAATTATGTATCAGTTATATAAAATTTAATATTTTATTTATTTATTATTAGTTTTTTAAATTCAAAAGCCACGAGGCTTTGTTTGGCAAAACACTATTAAAATAAAGACTTAATATTTTTAAGCCTTTTTTGGTAAACCTTTTAAAACTACTTTAATTTATTTTAATAAATCATTTATACTATAGGTTATAGTCCCATATTATTTATTTGAATTTTCATATCCAACCTTAATTAAATAAAATTTAATTAAATAACTTCTCCACTTAACCAATTACCAAAAAATTATAATCTCATTATAATTTATTTAATAAATTAACATATCATTTTAATTATTTCATTAAATTAACGCAACATTATCGCAATTCGTGTATCCTTGTCAACTCTCTAATTATTAAATTAAATTAAATTAGAGTATTATCTCATAAATTTAATTCACAAATAACTACCAACAACAACCACATCAATAAAATATTTATTTAATTTAATAAATATTTGAAATTATAAATAAAATTCTGGATTGTTACATCCTTCCCTCCTTACAAGGATTCTGTCCCTAGAATCACAACTCAAATAATTCATTTGTCACATTCTTCCCTCCTTACAAGGATTTTGTCCCCAGAATCGAAAACACAGATTAAACAAATAACTCAGGGTAGTTCTTCGTCATTTCATCTTCGAGTTCCCATGTAGCCTCTTCGACATTGTGGTTCCTTCATATCACCATCACTAAAGTTATCACCTTATTCCTGAGCACTTGTTCTTTTTTGTCAACTATCTGGATAGGAACCTCCTCATAAGATAAATCCTTATTAAACTGTAACGGTTCATACTCAATCATATGTTTGTAATAGGGTTTATACGGTTGCAACAGCGACACATGAAAAACATTGTGCACGTGTTCTAATTCTGGAGGTAAGGCTACCTCGTAAGCTACTTCTCCCACTCTTCGCAGTACCTCGAAGGGTTCAATAAACCTTGGGCTTAACTTTCCTTTTATGCAAAAATGAATCTTTCCCTTCCAAGGAGAAACTTTCGGGAAAACAAAATTTCCAACGTCAAATTCGCGATCTTGTCTGTGTTGATCAGCATACTTCTTTTGTCTATCTTGACCAGTTACCAGTCTTGTTCTGATCAGTTTGATAACTTCAGCGGTCTGTTGTACCAGTTCTGGTCTCCTTAACGTACAATTTTTCCAGCTAATCAAGATTAAATCTAATATTTATTTGCAAAAAGTGTGCTAATTTCGTTAATCTATCCACTATTACCCATATCACATCATATCCTTTCTGAGTCGTTGGAAGACCTACCATAAAATCCATTATGATATGATCCCATTTCCATTATGGTATTTCTAACAGTTGAAGTAATCCGCTTGGTCTCTGATGCTCGACCTTTACTCTCTAACATGTTAACCATTTTGTGACACATTCTGCACATCTCTTTTCATATTTGGCCACCAAAAACGTCGCTGCAAATCTTGATACATTTTCGTACTTCCTAGATGAATCGAATATATTGAGTTATGAGCTTCTGTCAAGATTTCTTCTTTAATATCTGGTACTTTTGGAACCCAAATTCGTCCCTCAAATCTTAGCACTCCTTCGGTATCAACCTTGTACTTCACCTCACTACCCTCAACCATACTTTCCGTTATTTTTATGCATTCATCATCTTGTAGTTGAGCTTTCTCTACCTTTTCCACCAAATTTTGACTAGCTTCCATCTGGAACAATCTTTCATCAGATTCTTTTGGAAATTTTATTTCCAGCTCTAATCTTGCCATTGCTGAAATAAGTTCCTCCTGAACCGTTAACAACGTTAACTTATCACGACCCTTCCTACTCAAAGCATCAACAACCACATTTGCTTTGCCCAGATGATAAAAGATCTCACAGTCATAATCTTTTATTTATTCCAACCATCTCATTTTACGCATGTTCAGGTCCTTCTATGTGAAAATATACTTCAGACTCTTATGGTCTGTATATATCTCACATTTATCTCCATAGAGATAGTGTCTCCAGATCTTCAGAGCAAATACCACCGCAACCAACTCTAAATCATGAGTCGGATACCCTTTCTCTTAGTCTTTCAATTGCCTTAATGCATATGCAATGATTTTTACATTCCGCATAAGGACACAACCTAATCATTTATGTGAGGCATCACTATAAACCATAAAGTTTCCTATATTATCTAGTAATGACAACACAGGTGCCACATTGAGCCTCTTCTTCAATTCCTTAAAACTCTATTCGCACTTCTCCGTCCAGACAAATTTTATAGCTTTCCTTGTCAAATTTGTCAACGGAGTTGCAATATTAGAAAAGTCATGTATGAACCGTCTATAATAGCATGTCAGTCTTAAGAAACTTCTTACTTCTGATGGAGTCCTTGGTTGCTCCTAATTTATCACAGCTTCAACTTTTGATGGATCCAATGAAATCCCATCTTTATCAATTACATGTCCAAGAAATTGCACACGTTCTAGCCAAAATTCACACTTAGAGAATTTCGCGTAAAACTTTTCCTTCCTTAACGTCTCCAACGTCAAACACAAATGTTCCACGTGTTCCTCTTGAGACTTAGAGTATACCAGAATATCATCAATGAATACCACCACAAACTTATCTAAAAATGGTTTAAACACCTTGTTCATCAAATCCATAAATGTAGTAGGGGCATTGGTCAAACCAAAAGACATTATCAGAAACTCATAATGTCCATACCGATCTTTGAATGTTGTATTCAGTACATCCTCCTTCCTTACATTCAATTGGTGATACCCACTTCTCAAATCTATTTTAGAGAAGTATCTAGCACCCTTCAATTGATTAAACAAGTCACCTATTCTTGGCAACAGATATTTATTCTTAATAGTGACTTTGTTTAATTCCCTATAACCAATACAAAGATGCATTGACCCATCCTTTTTCTTCATGAATAACACATGTGCTCCCCACGGTGATACACTTGGCTGAATATATTTCTTGTCTAGTAGTTCTTGCAATTGCACTATCAGTTCCTTCATCTCTACCGTAGCCATTCTATACGGGGCCAAGTTGATCACGAACTCGATCTCTCTGTCAGGCGAAAGTCCAGGCAAATCTTCCAGAAATACGTCCACAAAATCCATAACCACTAGTATCTCTTCCAGTTTTATGCCCTTCTTCTTCTAAGTATCAACTATGTAAGCTAAGTATCCTACACATCCTTGACTCAATAACTTCTTCGCTTGCATAATCGTCAGACATCTCGCTTGTCTAGGTGATTTTCTACCATATAAAACTACCTTTGACGGTGTCATAAGGTTTACACAATTCTTTTGGAAATCAATTATCGCTCCATAATTTAATAGCCAATACATTCCCAATATAACATCAAACTCTCCAAGTTTTATTGAGATTAAATCTACTGTCATAATATTCCCTTTAATATTCACCCTATAATTCTTGTATATGAATTTAACAAGAATTACCTCCCTATTCGCAATTTCTATGTGTAAAGGGAAATTCAACTCTTCACTAGGCAATTTTAACCTTTTAGCAAATTTATCAGATATGAACGAGAAAGTAGCACCCGAATCAAATAATACATAAGCATTTATATTATTGATTGGGATAATACCTGACACGACATCTTTTGATTGCACCACATCTTGCACCGTCATGTTGAAGGTTTTTGTTGTGGGTCTGTTCGATGACGTTGGTCCAGCAATAGTAAATGTACCTCCACGACTACCTCCCTTGTTTCCTGTTGTCTCACCAAATTTCTTCTAAGGACACTCGCGAGCAAAATGATCCTTTGACCCACAGGTGTAGCAAGCATTCTTCATGGGTTGATGGCAATTTGGGGCAATGTGACCCTCTTGGCCACAGTTAAAGCATACTCGTTTACCCCTTAAGCACATGCCAGTGTGAAACCTCCCGCATATAGCACATGTTTCAAACTTCTTTTTCTGCTCGTTTCCCTATTGGTTTCCAGCACCCACATTTCCATTCAATTTTCTTTTTAGGTTATTACTACCATTTCCACCACTACCACCACCATTCTTAGTTTCACCCTCACTCTTCTTCTTTCTTTGTTCTTGGTTATACTTTATTACAGCCTCGCATCCACCCTCAGCGAGAATTTCCTTTTTCAAGATCAACAGTAAATGTCTTCAAATGAAACATGGAAACTCATTGTCTAACCATGGCTTCAAATTCTTCAAACCTCCTAGCCTTGCGCTCATCTGTGTTGACTTGATGCGGCACAAACCTCACCAACTCATTAAATTTTTTGGTATACTCCAATATCGTCATTAAGCCCTGCTTCAATTCTAGAAATTGCACTTCCATCTGATTCTTCGAACTCTCTGGGAAATAAGTTTCAAAAATTATTTGTTTGAACCTATTCCAAGTCATCACTCATTGAACTTCTCGAGTTTTATTGGCTTGCCACAATAACTAGCCTCTACTTTCAACATAAATGTTGCAAAAGTAGTCTTTTGATTCTCACCTACTCTAGTAACGTCGAAAACTTTCTCTATCTCCATGACCCAAATCTGTGCCTCAATTGGATTCATGAACCCACGGAATTCTGGTGGCCCAACCGCCTTGAAGTCCTTAAAGGTTGCAAACTTGATTACTGCGGTGGATTCTCAGTAGTGCTCTGTCAAGAGCGCCACTAATTCTTTGAATCGGGTTAGCCTCAACATTGTTGTTATTGGTAGATCCTCGTGAGTCCTTTGTCATGGTTGACGTCTTGGAGGCATTTTCTCGATAAAATACGCCATTAGATTATTATTCAATCTTCTAGGTATTATGTACTTAATTTTTACATCACAAAATCATCACATAACACATAATATTTTGAAAAAATACTAACTTTTATTTATTCATCATCTTCCAAAACATAACAATGATAACCTCCCCACTATCTACATCACTTTCCTGAACTAAAAAAGTTTTAGGATAACATCATCATCATATCCCATTGGTTATATAATACCTAGGATTTACATATTTTTATTAATTACTCATATAACAATTACATTTCTTATGACGACCTACTAAAATGCTGCATAGCCTTACGCCGCTCCTCTTCCATAATACATAATATTGTTTGATGATCTAACATGTACCATGGCAGCTGTCTCGAACTGAATTGGGTAATACATGACTCGGTCTTGAGCTCGGTTGATCAAGGTGTTGAAAATATTATTCAACTCCTCCATCTTGATCTTATTTGCCTGCACTTCCCCTTCTGCTACTTCTGCACGCTGAGAAGCTTTCATGTACGCGTCTTCGGCTCCTGCTCTCTTGGTGGATTCTTCTTTGAATTTGTTCTTCAGCTCCGCGATCTCCTCCGTTAGCTGCTCGTTCTCTCCTTCAATATGAAATAGCTTCAATTCTACATTGCCCAGACACTCCTCTAGATCCCAGATCTCGTCGTTCTTTTGTGCCATTGAAGTCTGACGTTCATCTACGATCTCTTCCAACTCCTCAACTCTATCTTGAAGTTCCACATTGCGATTGTATACTTCGTCGTACATACGGGAAGCGATAGATTTTGGTGGAAACTCTTCCTTCTCCTCATCCTTATCCGACTATGGTAACTCCACGGGGTCTTCCTCATCCATTCTACCTCATCGTCCTCATCGTAAACCTCCCCGCTTTGAACTCATCGTGACGATGGATATGACTCCAAGCGGCGATTTTTTCCCAAACCACCTGAATATCTTGAGGCTCATCCTCTTTAGGCATCTGGGGTCCTTCCTCCCAATCCTGACTGGATTCTCCTACATTAGCCATCCTGACAACAAAAATTTATGTTTTAAGTACTAATCATTACTACTCGACACTCACGAGCACATAGGTTGCAACCACATAAGCACATAAAGTGTTTTATTATTTCTTTCTTAAAACTTGATAAGAGTTTCATCACTATCTTTTCAATCTTTTATAAGGTTACTTTCTAAGGCTTTTTCCCTACCTAAAGTTCATAACCTAATGCTTTGATACCAACTTGTGACACCCCCAAATCTAGGTACTTCATTCCCACAAGACTTGGTGTTCACTTTCCATTCAAGCATATCTATCTACCAAAATATAATAAAGTTTAAACAATAAATCCTCCCATTAAAAGGGTTACATCATTAAACCAATACGTCTCCCAGGTTATCTAACCTTTAACATACATCAAGTGCAAAAAAATTAGATTAATTATGTCACATCATTTAATATAAAGTCTATCATTATGAAAGTAAATAAATTACATGTCTTCATCACTTACACATTTTTCCTTTTCCTTTGCTAGTGGTAGGTTCATCGACCTTCTCAACCTTAGCTGCAATAATTATATTTATGCAAGAGTGAGCAAAACAAATACCCAGTTAGAATAGAAAAGAATAACAACAGCATAATAACCGCCAATGACTAGGCTCAACATAATTGAATAATACTTTATCAATGATAACAAGAACAAAGTTCAAAATATGAAATATATTTGAGGGTCACAAGACCATGAACTTTGTCATCTTTCAACTTTAACCTAAACAGTCATATTGTAGGGACTCCCCGTACTTAGGGTGATCAATCCTTCGTACCATGTATTGTGCACAAACATCTAAACGCATCACAGAAAAAAATACCCCTATAATAGGGTTGTTCTTTTCAGTTTTAGAGTACAAGTC
Source organism: Panax quinquefolius (assembly GCA_020205615.1). Classification (NCBI taxonomy): domain Eukaryota; kingdom Viridiplantae; phylum Streptophyta; class Magnoliopsida; order Apiales; family Araliaceae; genus Panax; species Panax quinquefolius. The sequence goes on from CM035152.1 coordinate 103,781,282, forward strand.
CGCACCAAAGAAAGATTGGTTTGGATAAACTTTAAGGGTAATTTAGAGTTTAACAATCATCAACTAAAGGATTAGTTCAATCAACAAAGTTTAATAACACTATGAGTGATCAATAAAAACATAATGTGGAACAATTAAGAATCATAGATGAACCAACTATATATCAAACTCATGCTTAGAAATAAACTAATAAGCATTGAATAAAATAATAAACCTTGCTTTAACAATATTAAACTAATGTTATGATCTTATCAAAGAAGAGAATTAAGTTATTCAACATGCATTAATCAATAACAAGCTGAGAACGAAACTTACTTAAAATGACAATAAGATTTCAATTTGCGTAAAGTAAATAAAATAGAACAACTTAGTTAGAGATTAGAGTTCAAGAACTTGCATTTATTATAAAAAGAATGAAACTAGGGAAATTTGCTTAACTATAAAACAAGTTAGGATAAATCAAACAACGATTAGAGTTCAAAACTTGTTCGAATAAAATTAGGGTTACAGCTTGCTCAAATAAAGTTTAGAGATAAAGAACTTGCTCAATTAAAGCTTAGGGTAAGGAACTTGCCTCGTGCATAAGCTATAATTTACAACTCACGTTCACCTACACATATTATTAGAATCACAATATCTAATAGACATACTAACATCCACTTTCTAAACTAGAACTCACTTTTAGTTAAACTATTACTTTAGTACAAGTTTCAATTCACACCATATACACTTCAGAAATCACAAGTATTAGATTTAAAACATTTATTTACTAATTCTCGTGTTCAATAAATCACAACATATCATTTTCACAACTCACTAAATTTTACAACTTTGGAATTACCAACTACATTATACAAATATGTTTTAGTCTCTTAATTACATGTTTATCGCATTAATATTTCATTATACTAGGTTCTGATGGGTTTCTAAGGTCCGCATAACCAGCAGGCATTACTACTTCTGATCTGGGTATGGCACAGTTGCGCCATAGTTTGAGGATGTAATCGTCGGCATGATCGCCTGCTTCGGCTCTTTAGCACCAATAGCAATTGTACCGGTGCTGTATGTAAACTACGCAGTCTGTTTGAAACACTCTGTTCAGCCCAACTGTGACGCCCCCAAAATAGGTATACATCACCCATTCTGAGTCGCCAAAAATATGGTACAGAAACAACTACAACTTTATTAATACAATTTTCGTGCAAAATACGACAACACATAAACTATGAGTTTAATTACAAATATTATCTTCTAGACAATATCAACACTCAAATAAGTCCTCATTACAATTATTGATATATTATTTTACAAAAATGGTGAGGACTACTAAAATAACTTTCTAGAACCATCATTCTATACCCCGACTAGAACTCGCTACATTCTCGCCTCCTGAGAAGAAAAATGGAACAAAAAAGAAAAGGGTGAGCTCAACTAGTCCAGTAAAGAATATTATGACTAAGATAATATAGAACAAATTATCGTTAGTCTTTAACAGGGAAATATCTGATAGAATATAATAGACAACAAGTTTCAGATCAATATTCGCAGCGAAAATAATAATTCATAGAAGAGTTACGTAGAGAATGAAATATAATATTATCTATGAATTTAAAAGTCCATCATCAATATTTTATCCTCAAAAATCAATCAATATTCATCTTAAATCAAATATTCATCTTTGCACTACTACAGCCAAAGATATTCATCATTAATCATGTTCATCTCAACACTGCTCATCTTTGCACTATGGGCCAAATATATTTATCAAAAATCATTAATCTTTTTGACTACAGCCAAAGATATTCTATAATATCATCATTTAGGACCGAAGATGATGAAAATATTTTTAAAGAAATGAATCCAGTGAAACAAAATAATAAATTTTAAGGATTCGTACTTCAAGCAATCCAAATTCAAAAATAGTTCATAAATAATTATAGTGGAGTAAAATTCAAGAATGAAGACCAAAACATGGATACAATCAAAGCTAGTATCCATAATAGATATTTTCGACAAAAAAATGAAATTTTAATTTTTCTGTGAATAGTACAGTATTTATGAATAGTATCATATACGTGAATAGTGTCGTATACGTGAATAGTAATCTCGACACTAAAAGACAAGAATTTCACAAGAAAAATATTACCAATATTCCGGCATAATGATATTGAAAGAAATAATATCATTTAAAAAAAAAAAAATATCCCTTACCTCGAAAAGATAGTAGTTCTGAATGGAATACTGGATATAGTGCTAAAGGGAACATGCACCGTATAGCAATACTCAAAGTATAAAAATACTCCCAAGAATACGCTCGATAATATAGTGAGAAAAGATTTCAGTTTCTGGTGTGATTTTCAATTATAGCCTAAGCACCTTATTTATAGGAAAATGCTTAAAAACAAAAGTAGAAAATTTAATAAAATAATAATATTTATTATAATTTTTCTATGCCAACCATTGAATTCAGATTTCAACATGTTTAACAACCCACTAATCATAACAAAAACATTTTTCTTAAATAAAATAATTAAAACTTCCAAAAATTAATTATTCCGAAACTTCGGAGCTTCAATAATTCATAATAAATAGCTCTTTTATCAGAATAATTTGAATCTTATGTCCATTCCATAAGAAATTCAATTCTCTACAACTTTGAAAGTTTAAGTTTTTCCAAATTCCAGACAGAAATTGACCGAAATCAACATACGAACGATTTTACATGCTAAAATCAAATTTCAGTCAAGAAATGGGGTCCACAAACATGTTTAACATGTTTTTAATATTTATTGTAACAAAAATACTCTTCCTCCTCATATATTCATATATACCACATTCATTGTAAAAATATCACCATTATTATATTATTAAAATATAATAATACATTTAAATGAATTATTTTATCTGAAAAGATAAAATATCAATTTTCAACAATTGACACATTAAAAATTTTATCCATCTATATCCATATAAAATGAATATTTTCCTTATCATATAAATTAATAATCAATTATTCACAAATAATATTACAGAATCACAATATCGACAACCGTGTCGCTTTCAGAAAGAGGGGCTTTCCAATAACGATTTCTCCTTCTTTGAAGTATGATTAGGTGACCAAATAGTGCTATCTATAATATTATTCAAATAATATGAATTATTGATTTGATAAAGGAAAATACTGTGCAGTGACAATTATTGAAACAACAATAATATAAAATATCAACATAGCAATTATTGAATCAATAAAATATAATATTGAACAGTAACTATTGTAACAATTATTGAGTATTGCCTTCTTACGTAAGAATCAATAATTGGTGTAATAGCGTGTGCTACTGTGTTTTATCCACCGGGTATTCCAACAGTATTAACGGTAACAACTATGCCGTTCTTTATAAACAACTTATACTTGTCATTTTCTTCATCCAATCGCTTTCCGTTATGGGACCCACACAAATTTCGCTACCGTCGTCATTAATATTCCCCAACGATAGAAGAATATTCCACGACCAAACGAATATTCCACGACAACAATGAATATTTTATAACCACTTGCTTATTTGAAATATTTGCGCATTTTACCCATAACTAACCACATTAATCAAATCAACCCTTATTATTTCAAAACAATAAATAGAGGAAATTCAATTTCATTTAATAATAAGTTGGGGTCTTACAACCTCCCCTCCTTCTGAAATTTTGTCCTCAAAATTGACGAATGTACCTTGTGTTTCAAAAAGGTGAGGATACCTCGCTTTCATTTCTGTTTCCAACTCCCAGGTCATTTCTCAATAGCATAGTTTCTCCACAAAACTTTAACTTGTGGTATGACCTTTGTACGTAAGACATGCTCCTTCCTATCTAAGATCTTAATAGGTACCTCCTCGTACGTTAAGTCTTCGGGCTATCTCGTCCAGGTTCTAACTCAATAACGTGGTTCGGGTCTTTCACATATTTACGAAGCACAGATATGTGAAAAATATTATGAAAACGAGACATACTTGGAGGTAACGCGAGTCTATAGGCTACATTTCCTACTCGGTCAAGAATCTGAAATGGACCAATAAATCGTGAATTGAGCTTTCCTCTCTTCCCAAATCTTGTTACTCCCTTCCATGGAGCTACACGCAACAATACATGATCCCCAATACTAAATTCCACACCTTTTCGATGAAGATCTGCATAACTCTTTTGTCGATCTTGTGCCATTTGTATACGTTGTCGAATCATTTGGATCTTTTCTGTAGTTATACGTACCAACTCTGGTACACCCACCTCGTCCCAACATACTGGAGAGCAACACTTTCGTCTATACAATGCTTTAAATGGGGCCACACCTATACTTGCCTAATAATTGTTATTATAGGAGAATTCCACCAATGGTAAATACTTATCCCAACTCCCTTTGAAGTCTAGGTAACAGAGTCTTAATAGATCTTCAAGAGTTTGAATAGTCCTCTCTGATTGTCCGTCCGTTTGAGGATGGTATGCCGAATCAATCAGAAATCGTGCCCATAGCTTTTTGCAAGCTAACCCAAAATCGTGATGTGAATCTTGGGTCACGATCCGAAACTATGGATACTGGCATGCCATGCAATCTCACAATCTCATTTATGTACATACGAGCAAGACGTTGAAGGGAATTAAGTCTCCCGTATCGGCAAGAAATGAGCAGACTTAGTTAATCCATCAACAATAACCCAAATAACATCTATGCCTTGAGAAACCGTGGGAAGACCCGTAATGAAATCCATGGTAATGTGTTCCCACTTCCATTTCGGAATCTTAAGTGGTTGCAATGGACCCTTAGGCACTTGATACTCCGCCTTTACACATTGACAAGTTAAACACCTCAAGATAAACTTTCCAATCTCTCTCTTCATATTGTTCCACCAAAATGTATGTCAAAGATCACGATATATTTTGGTACTTCCAGGATGGATTACAAATGGTGTATTGTGTGCCTCCATCATGATCTTGTATTTCAAATCAGAGTCGTTAGGAACATAAAGTCTGGAGTGGACTCGAAGTATTCCTTCTTCATCGATTCTTGCTTCTGGAATAGCACCTTCTTATACTTTCTTCTTCATACGCATCAGCTCCGATTCTGTGGCTTGAGCAACTTTAACTTTTTTGATTAAAGTCGGTTCTATGCGTATACTTAACATCATCGTATGGGTCCCTGGAGTCTTGAATTCTATCTTCATCCTTTGTAAATCACACAAAATGGGACTTTGTGTTGACAACATCGTACTTGTTCCTGCATAAGATCTTCTACTTAATGCGTCAGCTACCACGTTCGCTTTTCCGGGATGGTATTGAATGGTATGGTCGTAGTCTTTCAACAGCTCGAGCCAACATCGTTGCCGCATGTTGAGTTCCTTTTGGGTGAAGAATTATTTGAGGCTTTTATGGTCTGAATATATCTCCACTATGAGACCCCAAATTTTATGAAATAAAAGTATTCAATTTTTCTATTTTGGTGAATAGTTAAATTGATAACAGTTTAAAATTAAGGGTGACATTTGAAAATTTTTCAAAGTAAGTGATGGTGAAGTTTTGTTTTATTAGTATTATTAATGTAATAAAATAGAAAAGCTTTTTATATAAAATAGAGTACTTTTATAAAGTTATTCTATAAATAGAATATATTATATTCTATTATGCATAGTGTTTTGCATAGTAAAATCTTTTTATATAAAATGTAATACTTTTATAAAGTTATTCTATAAATAAAATATATTATATTCTATTATGCATAGTAAAATCTTTTTATATAAAATGTAATACTTTTATAAAGTTATTCTATAAATAGAATATATTATATTTTATTATGTATAGTGTTGCATAGTGCCTGCATAGTGTTTTGCATAGTAAAATCTTTTTATATAAAATAAAATACTTTTATAAAGTTATTCGTTTTATTAGATTATAAATAGAATATATTATATTTTATTTAAAATATTTTGCTTTAAATATGGACCGTCCGATTAAAAGTAAATCAATCTGGACCGTTCATGAATTAGTTACTATGCAGTCCATTCTTCTATAAATAGAAGCTCATTCCTTCAATATTTCTTAGGAATTCACTGAAACTCCAGAGAGAGAAACTATAGAGAGAATTCTTCTTCTATAATCTTGAGCGTATTTCTTTAGAGTTTAAGAAAGCTTTGAGTGTAGTACAAATTTTCTTCGAGTATATCCTCGCCCTACCAGTCGGAATACTCTTCTTTCAAAGGTAAGGGATATTATTTATTGTACCTGTAAGGGGTATTATTTCTTTTGTATTCATGAAGTGAACTTCTGTTATTCCATTCTTTATTATTCTGTTGGAATAACTCAGTATCTGGGACTACCCCACATACTTAGTGAAATTCTTCATTATTCCATTTTTATTATTACTCGTTAGAATAACTTGTATACGCGGACTACCCTATACATGGTGATCTTCTTACATTATTCCATTCCTTATTATTATGTTGAATAACTAACCTACATCTGTAATGTATCATGGTGAAATTCTTCTATTATTTTATTCTTTATTATTCTCGCTTGGAATATCCTATCTATGCATTTTACGCCAGCACTGGTTCCATTATTTATTATTCCGCATTTAATATTCTGTCGGAATATCCTGTCTTTGCATTTTATGCCGAACCTGGTTCCATTATTTATTATTCCGCATTTAATATTCTCATTTTAATATCCTCGTCACATGCATTTTACTGTAGGGCTGGTTCCATTATTTATTATTCATTGGGAATAACTCGTCTGCATTTGGCTCTATCGTATGAATGGTGAATCCTTCTGTTATTCCATTCTTTATTATTTTGTTGGAATAACCTGTCTATATGAATTACCATATGCATGGTGAATGATCCTTTGTATTCATTCCTTATTAAATTGTGGAAAAGATTTATTTACGTTGATTATGATGAGAGTCATAATAAAAGCATTGGACTGATGAAAATCATGGGTATATGTGGTATTAGTAGGTGTTATGATGAGTTATGTTAGTTATTATGTGAAAACATGAAAGTTTCTTAGAATTCACAAAGGGTTGAAAATCAGATTTTGGTAAAAACGTAACATGAAATTCAATTGACCATATTTCATATTATATTTCAAATTTTTGAGTGTAGTCAAGTCCTAGAGTTAGATCTATGAGTCTTATAACTTATCCAAGTGGAATCACTGGAAAAGGTGTTGTAGATTTTTGTGTGGAATGATTTTAGCAAAGGAGTCAAAAGATGCAAAAGAGGAAAATACTACTGTCCAGAATTTTTAAAGGGAATTTTCGGCCACTTAATTTGTGAGAAAATTTTTGGCCTTTTGGGACATGAAAGTATATGGTATAAAGAACCTCCTGTCCAAAAATGAGCACATTCCTACTTAAAATGAGCAAGTTATGACCATTTCAATATTTAGGTTTTTCCGACGGAAAACGCTATAACCGGAGTTCTATAACTCCGATGACCATGAAATTTTGACTGGAGGCTCACGTTAACATATGTAAGATCCTGCCAAGATTTGGGAATTTTTGGAGTTAAACTTGAGGTAGCTAATTTCTTAAGGAATTAATTGGAAATTGATTTTTGAAAAATAGTAAATGAATTTTAAAAATTCTGAGAAAAATGTATGTTCATTATGGGACTATATTATGTGAAATCCCAGAAAAATAATATTTTTGGGACTGATTTGATATTTTTCATGAAAATAGTTTAGTTACGAACATATGAGTTAAATATGTTATGTGAAGTAACAAAGTTGGAAAATAGGATTTTATGGCTTGAGAAATCCTATATAAGGTATATGTAGATTTTTGATGAGGGATTTGACCATTGGTGATGAAATCTTATGAGTATGGCATTTTTGAATGATTAAATGCATTATTTGGTAAAGTGTAAACAATTGAAATAAATTGTTTATAAGTTTAAGAAGTGATTAAAATATTGTTATGATATTAACAATATTAGATTATGAATTTATTATGTGATTGATAATATTTGGACAAAGTTAAAGTCTTTAATATTTATCCTTGTTATAGTTTGATTAATGCTTATATCATTATCATCATCCTCATGCTTATATGGTGATGAAAGTTATCTTTGACTTACGTACCAAGATAGACTGTTAATTATTGAATTTTATATCTTTGGCTTACGTGCAAAGATGGATTGTTGATTATTAGTTTTCTTGTTGTATATCTTTGGCTTACGTGCAGAGATGGACTTGGTATGATTATGACCAGGGATTATTCGGTATAGTCATGACCATTGATGATTTAATGAATATTCTTGGCCCGTAGTACAGGGATGATTCGATGATGTGGTTTATTTATTAAGTTGAGTCTCAGCGATAAGAATTGGTGAAAACATTTTAAATCATAGAAGATAGTAGATTTTATTCTTTACTTGACTCTTCTAATGGATTGCTTATTCCACTACAGTTAAACTTGATGTTTATTTTATTTTATCAGTTTAACATTGTTGAAGACTAATGATAATTTATTCTGCATTATCTTAGTCATAATATTTCTTACTGGGCTAGTTGAGCTCACCCTATCTTTCACTGTTCTCTTCAGGAAATGAGAATATAGCTGGGACGAGTCGGGGAAAGGAGTGACGGTCTAGATGATAACATTAGTAGTCCTCACTATTCTGATTAAATAGTGTGACAATAAATGTAATGAGAACTCCTTTGAGTTTTTATACTGTCTAGATGACAATATACGTATTAAAACTCTTAGATTATGTTTTGTCGAATTTTACACGACAGTTGTATTTGAATTTTGTACCATGTATTTGGCGACTCAAGATGGGTGATGAATACCTAATTTTGGGGGCGTCACAGTTGGTATCAAAGCTTAGGGATATGATTCATGGCTGAGACGTGAGACAAGAACTAGGAGGGGAGAGACGGGGAATTCTTTAGCTATTATGACCTACCTATGTTTATTTGCTATTTAATTGGTTGGTCAGAGTATAGGGATAATATGTGATATGTCAATTAACCCTTGTTTTGTGACAGTGTTTGAAAATGGCATCTGAAAATGTTGATATAAGTAATGGAGAAAATAATATACCGTAGTATCAAAGATGCGAGGCTAAGTTTGCATGAGTTATCTCGGTTTGCATCCCATTTGGTCGATAATGAGGAGCGAATGACGCTTGAATGTTTCTAAGAGGTTTGAAACCCGATATACGCCAATACCTCATTTCTCATAAACTTTGTTTATATTCGGATGTTGTGAATAAGGCTCCGCTTATTGGGCTAGCGATAATGAGTTAGCACAACCAAAAGGTAATGACCAACAACACGATAATAATCGTACCGGTGGCAACGGCCATCGGAACAATGATGACCATCACGGGGGAAATTATCATGCCAAGAATAGTAACTACTTCGGTGGTAATCATGGCCAATATAATAGAAGTTGAAATTCCAAGAAGAGAAGGTCATTTAGCTCGATTTTGTCGTATAGTAAAGTTAAATCCAGTAGTTTAAGTGAGAGCGTTTGTCAAGAAACCCAAACGAATTTATTACGGGTAAGTTAATTATAAAGTCTTGCGAAGTCTATATCTTATTCGATACTAGTTCTACCCACTCTTGTATTTCACCTAGTTGTGTTCAACGTTTAAATTTGACTCATGAGAAGTTAGACTTTGACTTATTGGTTGAAACTTCGTTAGGAGAAACTTTCGTTATCTCCACTGTTTATAAATCTTGTTTCAAATTGACACTTTCACGTTACCTGTCGATCTTATCTCTTTGAAAATACTTGCCTTTGATGTGATTTTAGGAATCGATTGATTAACTACTCATTATATTTATATTTTGTTGAAAGTCATCTGTGGCCTGTAGTGTATAGATGGACTTGGTATGATTATGACCAGGGATTATTCGGTATAATCATGACCGTAATGTTACAAATGATGTGGTAAAAGTCATCTTTGGCTCGTAGTGCATAGATGGACTTGATATGATTATGACCAGGGATTATTCGGTATAATCATGATCGTAATTGAAAACACGAATATCCTTGGCCCGTAGTGCATGGATAATTTGTGGTCGTGATACTATTAAGTCGAGTCTCAACACTATTGGTTTTATGATTTGTATATCTTTGGCCCTTAGTAAAAAGATGAACTGTTGATTATTAGTTATCTGATTTGGCTGTAGTGCAAAGATGAATTATTAATGAATATCTTTGGGTCAGATTGCAAAGATGAATTTAATGTTTTCAACGATAAAGGTATTCAAGGTATTCTCATCTCTTGAAATACCATGATGCGACGTAAATTTCGAGGGAAAAATTTCATAAGGAGGGGAGATTGTGAGACCCCGAATTTTATGAAATAAAAGTATTCAATTTTTCTAATTTGGTGAATAGTTAAATTGATAAAAGTTTAAAGTTAAGGGTGACATTTGAAAATTTTTTCAAAGTAAGTGATGATGAAGTTTTGTTTTATTAGTATTATTAATGTAATAAAATGTAAAAAAAGCTTTTTTATCTAAAGTAGAATACTTTTAAAAGCTATTCTATAAATAGAATATATTATATTCTATTATGCATAGTGTTTTACATAGTAAAATCTTTTTATATAAAACATAATACTTTTATAAAGTTATTCTATAAATAGAATATATTATATTCTATTATGCATAGTGTTTTGCATAGTAAAATCTTTTTATATAAAAAATGCAGAATACTTTTATAAAGTTATTCTATAAATAGAATATATTATATTTTATTATGCGTATATGTTGCATAGTGCACAGACAGTGTTTTGTATAGTAAAATCTTTTTATATAAAATAGAATACTTTTATAAAGTTATTCATTTTATTAGATTATAAATAGAATATATTATATTTTATTTAAAAGATTTTACTTTAAATATGGATCGTCCATTAAAAGTAAATCATACTGGACCGTTCATGAATTAGTTACTATCAAATCCATTCTTCTAAAAATAGAAGCTCATTCCTTCATTATTTCTTACGAATTCACTGAAACTCTAGAGAGAGAAACTATAGAGAGAATTCTTCTTCTATAATCTTGAGCGTATTTCTTTAGAGTTTAAGAAAGCTTTGAAAGTAGTACAAATTTTCTTCGAGTATATCCTCGCCTACCAAATTTAATACTCTTCTTTCAAAGGTAAGGGATATTATTTATTGTACACCGTAAGGGTATTATTCCTTTTGTATTCATGAAGAGAACTTCATTATTCCATTCTTTATTATTACATTGGAATAACTCAGTATACTGAGGGACTACCTATACTTGGTGAAATTCTTCTATTATTCCATTCTTTATTATTCTATTGAATAACTTTGTATACGCTTTACTACCTATACATGGTCATTTTCTTACATTATTCCATTCCTTATTATTATGTTGGAATAACTTTGCCTATGTAAGTACCGCATACATGGTGAAATTCTTCTATTATTTTATTATTATTTATTCTGGTTTAATATCTTGTGCATGCGTTTCACGTGGGACACAGTTCCATTATTTATTATTTCGCATTTAATATTCTGTCGGAATATCTTGTCTTTGCATTTTATGCCGGACCTGGTTCTATTATTTATTATTCCGCATTTAATATTCTGTCAGAATATCCTGTCTGTGCGTTTTACGCCGGATCTGGTTCCATTATTTATTATTCTGTTGGAAATAACCTGTCTGTACGGTCTCTATCGAATGCATGGTGAATCCTTCTGTTATTCCATTCTTTATTATTCTGTTGGAATAACCTGTCCCTGTGAATTACCACGTGCATGGTGAATGATCATTTGTATTCATTCCTTATTAAATTGCGAAAAAGATTTGTTTACGTTGATTATGATGAGAGTCATAATAAAAGCATTGGACTGATGAAAATCATGGGTATATGTGGTAATAATAAGTGTTATGATGATTTATGTTAGTTATTATGTGAAAACAAGAAAGTTTCTTAGAAATCACAAAAGGTTGAAAAATTAGATTTTGGTAAAAACGTAACATGAAATTCAATGACCATATTTCCTATTATATTTCGAATTTTTGAGTGTGGTCAAGTCCTAGAGTTAGATCTATGAGTCTTAGAACTTATCCAAGTGGAATCACTAAAAAAGGTGTTGTAGATTTTTGTGTGGACTGATTTTAGCAAAGAAGTCAAAAGCTACAAAAGAGGAAAATGCTACTGTCCAAAATTTTAAAAGGGAATTTTCGGCCACTTAATTTGTGAGAAAAATTCTGGCCTTTTGGGACATGAAAGTATATGGTATAAAGAACCTCCTATCCAAAAATAAGCTCATTCCGACTTAAAATGAGCAAGTTATGACCATTTCAATATTTAGGTTTTCTGATGAAAAACACTATAACCGGAGTTCTATAACTCCGATGACCATGAAATTTAGACTGGAGGCTCACGTTAACATGTGTAAGATCCTGCCAAGATTTGGGGATTTTTGGAGTTAAACTTGAGGTAGCTAATTTCTTAAGGAATTAATTGGAAATTATTTTTTGAAAAATATTAAATGAATTTTAAAAATTCCGAGAAAAATATATGTTCATTATGGAACTATATTATGCTAAATCAAAGAAAAGAAATATTTTTGGGACTGATTTTGTATTTTTCATGAAAATAGTTTAGTTACGAACATATGTGTTAAATATGTTATGTGAAGTAACAAAGTTGGAAAATAGGATTTTATGGCTTGAAAAATCCTATATAAGGTATATGTAGATTTTTGATAAGGGATTTAACCATTGGTGATGAAATCTTATGAGTATGGCATTTTTGAATGATTAAATGCATTATTAGGTAAAGTGTAAACAATTGAAATAAATTGTTTATAAGTTTAAGAAGTGATTAAAATATTGTTATGATATTAACTATATTAGATTATGAATTTATTATGTGATTGATAATATTTGGATAAAGTTAAAGTCTTTAATCGTTATCCTTGTTATAGTTTGATTAATGCTTATATCATTGTCATCATCTTCATGCTTATATGGTGATGAAAGTTATCTTTGGCTTACGTGCGAAGATGGACTGTTGATTATTGAATTGTATATCTTTGGCTTACGTGCAAAGATGGATTGTTGATTATTGGTTTTCTTGTTGTATATCTTTGGTTTACGTGCAGAGATGGACTTGGTATAATTATAACCAAGGATTATTCGGTATAGTCATGACCATTGATGATTTAATGAATATCCTTGGCCCGTAGTACAAGGATGATTTGATGATGTGGTTTATTTATTAAGTTGAGTCTCAGCGATAAGAATTGGTGAAAACATTTTAAATCATAGAAGATAGTAGATTTTATTATTTACTTGAGTCTTCTAATGGATTGCTTATTCCACTGCAGTTAAACTTGATGTTTATTGTATTTTATCAGTTTAACATTGTTGAAGACTAATGATAATTTATTCTGCATTATCTTGTCTGACAACCAAATGTCAGACCTCCTAGATCTGATCATGTTTATGTTTTTGGTGTTTTAAATGTTTGAAGTTATAGTATGTTATGAGATCTCTGTTCTAGAACTTGATTCAGGGTCATATCGTGTACAGATTGCAAGTTATGGGTTGTCAAAGTCAGTTGACCGACCATGACTTTGCATTTTCTAGGTAACCTAGAACTTGTTCATCAGTGTCTAACAATAAGTAAATGGGCCAAGATCTTGCAAGTGTTTGCTTATTTGCTTTTGTTAGTGTTTTAAGGCTATACTCTTGTATGTTTACTACATATTAGTGCTCTTATATCACTTAGATAAACAATAGAATGAAAGTAATCAATGGTCAAAGTAGCTTACTCGACCCTAATTTTAAGTTTCTGGAATTTCCAGAAACCGAAAGAACAATCCTTCTGACAGACTTTGACCGGACCATATCTGCTTGATGTGTTGTTGTTATATGTTTTTTATGTGTTAGATCTATATATGTGCATGTTGGCTACACACTGAAACCTTTAAATCACAAAAAGAACACAAACATCACAAGTTGTGGCAGCTCAAAGTAGGGCAGTCGAACTGTTCTTCATTTCTGGGTAACCCGAAAAATGAAGAACAGCTCTGACAGCCACTTTGCATGCTTAGATCTCCTTAGTGTGATGTTGTTTGAACATGTTTGTTGTTGGGTCTTGTAGTGTTACATTACTACTACAACATCTGACCAGAAACATGCCCAGAAATAACAAGATCTGCAACTACAGATGGTTAAACAAGGTTACTTGGTAATTGATATTGTGTGTTCTTGAGCTTCAAGAACACCTAAGGTGACAGATTTTGTCGCTAAAAGCTTTAGCGACAGTTTTATTATTATTAATTATATAAATATTTAAAAAATTCATTAAAAATAGAAATAAATTATTAAAATTCCAAAATAGTTTTAAAAATTATTTTAAGTTATAAAAATTAACTTCGATAATTTGGCATATTTTTCATAAATAGTAGTATTTATTTAAATATTATTGATATTTAATTCATTTAATAAATACATTAAATAAATTAATTAAAAATAATTTTATTATATTAAAATCATTTTAAATGATAATAAGGTATTTAAAAATATTTTAAGTTATAAAATATAACTTTTAATATTCTAATGTAAATTTCATTAATTATTTAATATTAATGATATTTAGATTTATTTAATAATTATATTTAATAAATTAATTAAAATGAATTTAATATTATAAAAATTATTTTAAATGAAAATAAAGAGTTTAAAAATATTTAAAGTTATAAAATATAACTTTTAATATTTAAAAGTAAATTTCATTAATAAATTAATATTAATGATATTAGATTTATTTATTAATTATATTGAATAAATAGTTTAAAATGATTTTATTAATTTAAAATTATTTAAAAGGATATAAATGAATTAAAAATATTTTAAGTTATAATAAATAACTTTTAATATTTTGATAAATAATGCATTAATATTTAAATATTAATGGTAATTATTTAAAAATAATTTTAATTATTTTAAAAATTATTTAAGGGTAATATTAATACTTTAAAAATATTTGAAGTTAATATAAATAGCTTTAATACTTTGGTAATGGTTTTATTCATATTTTAATATTAATTAAATATTAATGATAATAGAACTATTTAATATTTAAATCATTTAATAATGATTCTTGTGTTTGAAAAATCATGAGAAATTATAATAATTGTTTAAAAATTATTATAAGTCATTTAAAAATAATTTGACCGATTTTTAAGTTATATTGAACTTCAGTATAAATTTTTGGACTCGATAATTACCCGATAAAGTTGTCGGTACACCGACATGTTTCAGAAATTGATCTGGACTTAGATATTTTGACTATATACATGTTTGTTTGTGATCTAATGACTACTAAACATATGTGACAATGTGATTAGGTTATGTGCTGACTGCAAATAGCAGTACTATGTGATATGATAAATTATTCTAATTAAACAAATGATTTTATTAATGATAGGTCTTGATATAAAAGATCAAACTAAGTTGTGTAAGCAGCAGACCAAGCAAGTATCATATCTTTGCATTTACTTTATGCAATGGACATATGTAAGCGAATATCTGAACTATTCTTTTTCATTGTTAAAATATCTCAACCTTTGTATATACTTATGCAATGATTCTATATAAGTAATTTATTAAATTGTAATCTATTGTACAAGTTCATTAATTCTGCTATTATAGATCAAGATATATATTATGTTCGTTAATTTCTAAGCATGGTTATACAAGTGTCCTCACTTGGATAATCATTATATTTTATCACATGTTGATACATACTTCTTGGTTTCCAGTATGTATATATTGACTTGAAAGCCGTCTAAGCTATTTGATTCAGCTAGACATAGATTTAAAAATATTGTTGAACAAGATAGAACTTTATTGTATCCAACCGAATTATTTTGGTCTAGATTCTAGACTAGTACGAACATCCCGAATATGGGACACTTTTATGCACCTAAGGCAGATATACTGGACGAAAATCTCGTTCTTGTATGTAGTATTGATCAATATAGGGCATAACAGGCTGATCACCCCCCCCCCCCGTGCCTGTAAGTTATGACGGTTTACAGATGAAGTTTTGTTTAACCTTTTCGAAAATAGAAAATAATGTTCATAGTCTGTCAACTGATCTCCAGTTATATTCAGTGCGTAGTTTTAAAAATTTGATATAGAATTGATATGTTGTTATTATTGGTTGAACTTACTTCACAACTGTTGATTCGTTGTAGAAGTGTCGTTCAAAGAAAACATTTAATCCTTTTAGCTAATATTTATTGTTGCAATTACTTGCTGGGCAAATCAAATGCTCATTCTTACTTTAAATTTAAATGTTTTCAGCCAATCGTGATCAACCTGAAGGTTCCTGTAGAAACAAAAGGAAAAGGAAAGCAAACAAAATACATTTAATGATATCTTATGTAATAACTAGACTTTATTAAGATAAGGATGATATATTATTATTATTATTATTATTAGTATAAATATAAATTAAGTCTGGTATTTATATTATTGTTATTATTATTAGTATTATTCCGCTCATAGAAATGGGATCGTGAAGCACTGACTTCGAGTTTCAAGTACCTGAATTTGGGGGCGTCACAGATTGGTATTAGAGCTTTAGGGTTAAAAAGGTGGGATAGACCTTAGGCTATAACCTTAGGATAGAGGGAAATGTTGAAAATACAAATAACTCATATAGAGTTTAAAAAAGAGATGAGTTGACTAAATTCATTGTAAAACAAAATAAAAGATAACCTATATAAAACTATTGTTTATTATGTGTATATATTATATGCTAATCAGGATAATTTATGTGTGTAGATGTCAGGTGGAAAAGAATTAGGATACCCTCAGATCATAAAGAAAGAGCCAATGTCAAAGCCAATACCTGAAATAGAGGCTCAAGTTGAAAGCAACCTCGATGATGTGGTTATTGTAGAAAATATAGTACCAGATCCGGAAATAGTGGAACTGATAGATAGTGATTTGGTCACTGAAGTTGGAGTTGATCAAGCATCAACGAAGGTACATAATCTGCGGAACAAGGTTTCTTCGCTAGAAAAACTGTGGGAAATTGAAAAGTTGTTAAATAGTCAATTGCAGAAAGCATTAATAGAAACAATGGAAGAACAGGATAAGCTTAAAATCCAAATTGATCAAATGGGAGCCAAAAGCAACAAGTCGTGTGCAGCTCCGAGCAAGAAGGGGAAAAGAAAGATGAAAGACCACGATATAGGAAATTCCGATAACAACTAAGGGAACCTTAACCGAATAGAGAAGTGTACAAACTGTGACAAGAAACATGAAGGCGTATGCAAGAAAGGGAAAAAGATATGTTACATTTGCGGACATGAGGGACATATCTCTCATCATTGACCCGACTTTAAGCTAGGTGCATATTTTATTTGTGGGTTGGAAGGTCATCGGGCAAAAGGTTGTCCAAAATTAGGAAAATGTGTAAGAAATAATTAGGATTAGTAGTTGATTATGTATGTTTGATAATATACGTGTGTAATGTAATATTCTCAACTTTTGTATAAGTCAAAATCGTAAATCCCGACTTTTGTGGTCCCAAATGGATAACAGTATGTGCTATGTTGTGTAAAATACTATGAAATAGTTGAATGAATATGAATCTATGTTGACTAATGAAATAAGTTTGATACGTGAAACTTATATAATAAGGTTTAGAATGTAAAAAATAATTTATGGTCTTATTTAACCAAATAATGACCCCAAGACGACAAACTTGAAATCAAAGGGAAGAAGAATCTGTCAACAACGCTGGGGGACAACAACCAGACCCGATGCAACACTTTGCAAACATGGTAGCTCAAGCTATGCAACAGGGAATGCCAGCCGTGGGAAATCAGCCAGACAATCGCTTGGCAAATTTAAAGGATTTTAAGGTTGTAGGACCGCCTGAATTTATAGGTACAACTAACCCTTTAGAAGCCCAAACTTAGGTTAAGGAAATTGAAAAAGCGTTTGTGATAGCTGGGGTAGCTGAGGGGCAAAAGACAGCTTTTACCACCTACATGATGAAGGGGGAGGCGAATTTTTGGTGGGAAACAAATTAAGCTAGGGCAGGAGAAGGTGTAGTTACTTGGGCTAGGTTCAAAACTCTATTTTTCGAAAACTATTTTTCGTCTAATATGCAGGCTAAGATGGAGGTGAAATTTTTAGAATTAAAGCAGGAGAACATAACTGTTGCGGAGTATGCCGCAAAGTTTAATGAGTTGGCTAGGTTCGCTCCGCATCAAGTTGATACGGAGGCTAGGAAGGCGAGAAGGTTTGAGCTGGGATTAAAACCTTGGCTCTACAACAAGGTGACAATGTTGCAGATAAACACTTTTGTAGCACTCATGGAAAAAGCTATTATAGCTGAGGAGGGGAGTAAGGCTATAAACCTCTATAACAAAGAGAAGAAGAACAAAGGCAAGGTCGTATGAGCTGTAAATGTGGAAACTAATAGTGGGAATAGGGGTGAAAAGAGAAAAGGAACAATTTTGGAAATGTGCAGGTGAAGCAATATGGTGTGAAGAAGAAACAGGTAGTACAGTGTGTGAACTGTGGAAAGAATTACTAAAACAAAAAGGATTATTTTCGATGGAATATTTCGTCAGTAATAACATACATATAATTTATTATTTGAATAATATGTAAATAACATGCATGGACTTTGATTTAATATATGTAAGTTGACTTATATAAAACTCCCGCAACACTGTCACCATGAAGCCGGCATCATAGCGCGCGTACTGACTAAATCCCATGTAGCCAGTAGGGACATGTGCCAGGCAGATGTCGTATACGGTCGCCTTAGCGACAGGATCCATAATACTAGAATACAAAATTTATTAAGAACATTTTAATTTGTTAATCACATGATAATATCATTCTAATTGAACATAAGTGATATATTATCATTGAAACCTACCATTTGAGCCAACATCAATCGGAACTATGTCGCACGCTATGTGATTGGATGACCTAATCGGCCGAGGTAAGGCCCTCATGACAACGCCGACGCGTCTCAGTCATATGTTAATATATATAGTTATGACTTTGTCCAAAAATAGTAAATGAATGTATAATATAGTTATGAAAATAATGTTACTGAGCCAAAAGAAATCAACTCACCAGCATCTTAAGACGACCCTCCTGGGATCCGTCACCCGATCCGGAGTAACCGCCACCACGGCCACCTCCACCACTATGTCAAGGCATATATAGTTGTACTACTGAAATAATAGATATATATACAATGAACGATCAAATGGCCATCATAGTTATGTGCTTGCGAATCCTCATGATCCGATTGGTCTACAGTATTATCTGTCCGTTCTCTAAACTTTGCTGATTCCCCATGATGAATCCATACCGAATACCCATCCACAAACCCACGTGAATATAAGTCAAATTTAACTTCATCGGCAGTCTTCCATATCATGTTCTTACACTTGAAACACGGGCATCTCATCTTTCCGTTCGGATCATCAACAAGTTTTATTGCTTTGTTCATTAAATTGGATACCCCTTCACGGTACGCATTAACTAATCCCCTCCCATCAATTGGTATCCTACGGTACATCCAACTCCGGTCGGCTGACAGCTTTAATTAAAGAAAATACCCAGTTAGAATATATATATATATATATATATATATATATATGTATTTAGTTTACCTAGTATATATCTCCACTTTACAGGGGTTAGGCTTCTATCCCGTTCTTGGATGCGTATCCTCACTAGTGCCATTCACAAGGTGCGTGTTTATAATATTTTAAGAAAATTTCAGCATCACCTCCCCATAGTCTCCAAGTACACAAAATAGACCAAGATAACTTAGTCTAAGTATGCACTCAAAGAACATATGTAGAGACACTAGCTGAAAAATCCTCAAAATATTATAAACACGTACGCAACTAGTGAGGCAGTAAGGCAGTAAATGTAGCTCTTTGGCGTGATAGATCCCAGTGGTTTGTCTGATTACCAATTTAGAATCTCCAAAGAAAGTTAACCGTCTGATGCCCATTGATTGGGAAAGTTTTAGCCCCATGATACAGACTTCATAGGCTGAAAAACTACAATTTGACGGCGATGGGATATTACTCCCACGTTCGGCCACCAGAACTGCTCCAGCCCCAGAACCTTCCATATTTACAGCTCCATCAAAATACATCTTCCTTGATTGGTGTGTATCGTACTGATGGTGTTGCTGGACTGTCATTATCCCTTCATCGGGGAAGTATGTTTCCAAGGGTTTGAAATCCCCTGAAGGTGTGGCCGCTAGTTGATCCATAATTCCTTGACCTATAATAGATTTTTGCATCACGTAGATGATGTCAAATTGTTGTAGGATCAACTACCATCTAGACAGCCAAAAATTTAACATAGGTTTGCTGAACACGTATTTGAGAGGATCCACGCGGGATATGAGATGGGTTGTTTGACCATGGAGGTAATATTGTAACCTCATGGAAGCCCATGCTAAAGCACAACAAGTCTTCTCAATCAGAGTGTATTTGTGTTCACTGCTGCTGAATCTTTTGTTGAGGTAGTAGAATGCTCGCTCTTGGCCTCTATCATCTTTCTGTTCTAGCATGTAGCCAATGGCATTGTCATTAATTGGCAGGTACCTGAACAGGGGAACACCTGTTAAAGTTTATGCCCTAGAGGCCAATTATTTGATATAATTGCTTAACGTTTTGATATTATATTTGATTGAATAAATGAATAATTTTATTATGGTTTTATTTACTGCATTATATAAATGTTAACATAATAAAAAATCCTTACAATAGTGATACAAATTATATAGTTTCAAATATGTGACTTGAACATGAGATTATATAATTATAATTAGTATCATTGTTCTTAAATGTCCCTAGTCGAGTATCATTGTTGATGGGACAACAATGATGCATTAAGACTAGTATGTGGATTAACTGATGACCAAATCTCATTGGTCATAAATATATGAGATATTAAGTCAATACATAGGTACATGTTAGAGAACGATGTACTGGACAGACCCACCATGAGTATTCTACGTGGAACAGTATACAAAGTGTCATTAGCAATTGTCATAGTGACAATGATGTAATGGTCCTCCAACCTGAAATCACTATATTACTACACGAGAATTTATGTACTTTGATATCATTAAATGTCACCTTCAATAGGGTGGACTATAAAGATGATTACTGGGTACATCATGAATCGTATGAGGAATATGAGTGATATAGATGGAATTTAACCCTCCTATATATTAGGGGTGATATCCATAGGCCTCTTGATTGAGTATGACTATGAAATGCATGGCCATGCTCAAATGGTGATTTGTTTCATATAGTCTACTCATTGATCAAGAAAAATTCAGATTAAATTATGAAGAGTATGACACATTCCATGACTCGAGTTTAATCTAGGATATTAAGGTTAAAAGGATTAAATTACATTGAAACATTGGTCACAAAAAGGTTGCATCGAATCATCGATCTTATTATTACTTGGGTAACAGTGATACATTACTAGATGTCACTCACTATTTATAATTTTATAATACGATTTTAAAATTAATTGCCAACATAATAATAACCTATAGGGTCATACACATAGAATGTAATTTAAAAGGGAATTAATTTAAATTTTAAGGATTTAAATATATTAATATGATTAATAGTATTTAAATCACGAATTTAAATTAAAAGGATAATTTGTATATATGTATATTAATTAAGTAAGACTTAATTAAGATATATATATATATATATATATATAAATTTGGATTTTATGAAATTAGGTTTTGATTAATTCCTTTTAACTACTATATATATGATATATAGAAGCCTCTTAGGGCAAGATCATAACTTCAAAACCCTAGCCGCTCTTAGAGAGAGACTAGAGAGAAAAACTTTTGAAAAATCTTGTTCCTTTGGTGGCTAGTACCGCAAGTCCCTTTATTGCAGAATCGTGTGACGGTTCGTGCGACGTTCATGTGGATACCATAGAGACGTAGTTTCATGAAGAATTGCATTGGAGATTTGAAGCGTTTCAGAAGCTTTTTCATATTCGGTATAATATCTTTTCATTGAATTAATATCTGTTTTGAATGGATACTGTTTTGGGTTTCAAAATTGCTTTAAATTAGTTTATTTCCACTGCATTTTTTTGTGTCGAAACACTTCAACACCATCACTAGGAGGTACCAAAACATGAGCTTTGACTAGCTGTTCTTTGATTGTAAGGAAGGCTTTCTGACACTCATCATTCCATTTCATGGAGGAGTTCTTCCTAAACAGCTTGAGCTGGAGTTCTTCCTTAACAGCTTGGGAGATGAATTGGCTAATGAAGTTGATCCTTCCCAAAAATCCCCGTATTTCATTCTCTGTCTGAGGAATGGGCATTTCTGTGATGGCCTGGATTTTGGTGTGATCCAGCTCAATCCCTTTGTGGCTGACTAGGAAACCTAGCAACTTGCCTGATTTAAAGCCAAAGGCGCACTTGGCTAGATTCAATTTCAAGTTATATTTGCGTAACCTGTTGAAGAGCTTTCTGAGATGGCCTATGTGGTCTTGTTCCCTTCGGTATTTGACAATGATGTCATCCACATAGATCTCTATCTGTTTACGCATTAAATCGTGAAAAACAGCCATCATAGCCCGTTGATAGGTAGCTCCGGTGTTGATGAAACTGAATGATAATCGTCTATATCAAAAAGTTCCCCAAGACGTGATGAATGTAGTTTTCTCACGATCCTCTTCAGCAACCATGATTTGATGGTACCCCGCAAAATAATCAGCAAAAGAGTACATGTCGTATTGAGCAGTTATGTCAATGAGAATGTGGATAAATGGCACGTGAAAGCTATCCTTAAGGCAAGCTTTATTCAAATCCATGTAATCCATGCAAACTCACACCTTTCCTCCTAGTTTAGGCACGAGGACTATGTTGGATAGCCATTCAGGTGATGTTGACACACTGATGATGCTAGCTTGAAATTATTTCACAATTTCTTCTTTGACTTTTAAACTCCACTCAGGTTTTAATCACCTGAGCTTTTGTCTGACCGGTTTGAATCCCTCTTTTATGGGGAGGTGATGAATGGAAATGTCAATGGAAAAACCCACCATGTCTTCATGAGATCATGCAAACACATCCTAGAATTGGGTTAATAGAGTAACCATGTCATTCCTTTGGTTTTTACTAAGGTCCGTACCAATCTGGATTAGCTCAGGGTTTTCTAAGGTTCTGAGGTTGAAAGAGGAGTTTTGATCAAGATTTGGTTTGGGTTTTTCCGTGACCCATTCTTTTATCTCTTGAGGTATCTCATAGTCCTATTGTAGTTTCATCAAGTCTGAGTCCAACTTTACATCAAAGTTGCAGTCCTTATGGAGAATAGGTAACTCATCAGCAAGTTTAGGCACATCTAAATTTAGAGTCCTGAAACAAAAATCCTTTCACTTAATATATAAAACTTTTCAATCATATAGAGTGTTAGCATGTAATGACAAAACAACTGCTAATACTGTATAGAAAAGTAAGTAGTTATTGGTATCTATAGGCGGCGGAGGATTTTACGCCCTTTTTTACCCTGTCGGCAAATGCATGGAATCTTTGTTCTAATTACCAAGGTGAAGTCCTGCTGACGACAAAGTGATGAAGAGGTCATCGCCCATCCCCTCCTTCTCCCAAATGATGACCATGATATCTGGACAATCATCGTCTGGGATGTCTCCATTCATGCCCTCAGTATGGACAATGATGCGTATGTTTGATAACCTCCTGGAAATATCTTGTTTACGTCTTTGTTCCATCTCTTCCACTTCGGGATCGGGAATCAAAACCTCTTTTTCTTTTACCGGTATCGGTTTGGGAAATAATATAGCCATTACATGGGCAGGCACCTTTACCGGAGATCGTACGGGCTCAGGATTTGTAGGTTGAAATAATCGCTGTGTGGCTGAAGTTAAAGGAATCTTTTTGTGCTTATGAAGATTCCTGTTGGTTTTGTCCAACTAATACTCAGGTATTGGAGGTTCTTTGTCCGTACCCTGGGTTCTTACCTGTGCAGAGGATTTTGTATGTATGGGTATTCGTGGACTCTGAGTAGACTGATGTAGTTCTTTATGCAGAATAGATAAATATATAATTTGTTTACTTAATCCTTCAAGCTCCTCACGAGAGACAGGAGTAGGATTAGATTGGTCAGATGAAGACATAATTGGTTGTAGGCTTGTTGCCTTTTTGGACTTTGAACGGGTAACAGGCCCAATTGTTTCCCTATAGAAAACTTATGTAGTTTAGTCATAGGGAATGTATAAATGTTACATGCTATATGATGTGTCCATTTTAGGAATATTATCCTGCAAAATGGATGTTAGATGTTTGTAAGATAATATGGCAAAAAGGGAATGCATGTACACATTTTCCTTTATACTTTCCATTACATAGAGATTGACATGGAATGAAATTACAAATAATTGAATTTACTATTAATTAAAATGGGAAAGTATGAAGAAACTTCCCTCCGCATTTGGTTTGTCAGAAGCTGACCTATCCTAGGTTACTCTCGCGGTTTTTTGGCATGAAGGTTCCCAGATCATCATAATTTACTCTACGGGAAGTTAATCCAGTCTTTTAATTGGAGCGAATCTGGGTGGTGCCTTTCCTGAGACTCGTTGGAATTAGTCTCCCTACGAGTCCAGTAATCAAACACCGATAGGATAGCCTCCTGGTGGAGGGACCACACAACATACTTTCACATACAACGTGTCTCACCGTTTATGGAAATGATGACATGTGTGAAGCACTTTTAATATCAGAAGTAGATATACTATGAAGCACTAAGTGCAGTAAGTAAATGCATTCGTACACATTCATTCAAATGTAAATGCAACAACCACACATAAGCATATAACAGTTTGAAAAGTTTGTAGTAGCAGCTTAAGCCCTCTGGATGTCGCCAGTAGAGTCGCCACCTGTCGACGTCGGGATTTTTCTATCCCTCTTCTTTTCTTTTCTTTTGGTGTTCTCATGTTAGGTGAGATTTGTTTGAAAAAACAAGTTATAAAAAGGTCTGACATGTATATGTCGACGATTGGACTGTAAGAGTCGTCAGTTGGTATTTTTAAATGGTTGCACCAACTCAACCGAGAAAAGGTTTGCACATTGACCCAGTGATGTGACACTATTTAACAAGGTGACATCTCCTCTTTCAATGATTTCTCTAATCAAATGAAAGCGCCGCAACAAGTGTTTGGATTTCTGATGATGTAATAATTAGGAATTTCATGTCCTATATAGTGATTTAATATGTGTTAACATATGTGAAGTTGTGTATGACTAAATAAATGTATATGCTAAATTATGGATATATATTTATAGATTTCATTAAAAGGAAAGCTTCATAACCTAATTATACATTATGTGAGATAATTAAATAACTTAAGGGTTATGGTAATAATAAATAGTAAGTATTTCATATTAATACTAACTTAAGTGAATAATTTTATTATTTCAAGTGATTAATAATTTTAAACCTAATTCTAGTAAACCTAATTAGTTTACAAGTTAAAGAGATATGTGTAAGTAATTAAATTCCATAAGATTGGAAATAGAAACCCTAAATAAACAATTAGGGTAATATATATTAAAATTGTTAAACTATATTTATTAGATAGCCCAAAACAAGTAAATGAGAAGCCCAAAAGAAATAAAATGCAAACCAATACTTAGCCCACTTGATTAAGGGTATTTTAGTCCTTTGATTAATAAAATTTGTGCATTAAAATAAAAATATAATAAAGGGGATAATGGGGCAAGGTGACCGCCCCTTTTAGGCCTTTTAAGGAAACAAAATTATGTTAATCAATTTCCTTAATTAGTAACTCTTACATCAAGTACAAGTTTGTCCATCTCCCATTGGTAAAAAATCTACTTAGCACCCTTAATGGCATGACTAGGCTTAATTGGAAGAGATAAGGCAAAGCCTTTTATCTAAGGGACAACAAAGATATGGGGGATATTAGTTAAATCACCACATTTCATTTTCTTTTCATTTCATTTCTCATATTCTTCTTCATCTATTTTTTCTCTCAAGCTAGCAAAATACAATGAGAGAAAAGAGTGAGAGGGGTTCAATTTTTTTGGAGGAGAAAGAGAGGAGTGTGCTAGCTTGATTAATGCACCCTAAGTTCATATCTTACTTTGGTAGATCAAGGAAGGTTGCTACTAGAACAAGGTATAACCTAATTCTTTATCTTCTTCTTCTATTTGGTGTTATAGCAAGCTTTGATGGGGTTATGCACTAATACCCAAGAAAATATATTTCTCCATATAATTATGTATGGAACTAAGTATCTTGAGTGTTAGATCAAAGGTTTAGAGGAAGAAAATGAGCATATGTTCTCTTAGGGGTGAAACCCTAGTTTTCCTTCCACTAAATCTTGTGTAACTCAAGTTTTATAACTTATATTTGTGATCCGTCAAAGGGTGGTGCTAGATACATGAGTTAGATAGTAAACCCTAGTGGTAGAACACAAATCTAACATTTTTTGAAACCTTGGGGGCTATTTTCCCAAAACAGTCCAGGTTTAGAACTTAAAGCTTTAAAACCCTAAAAGTCCTACTGTCCTTGTTTTTCCTAAGGATGTTTTGACTAGTACTAAATCTTTTAAAAATCTGGGAAAATCATAGAGGTACCTTAAGAAGTTATCTACATGTAGGAAAAAGAACAGATGCATTTCGATGTGTGGTTTGTATGTAATGGCTTTTACCGTGAAGGACTCTTAAGTATTCTTACCCAGATTCCTCATTGTGTATACCTTGGAAAAATCTAAAATTTATACAATATGTGTATATATGTTATGAGAGCATCCCCTAAAAATTTTAGAATGTATACTGATATTTATACAATATGTGTATATATGTGACACCCCCCAAATCTAGGTACTTCATTCCCACAAGACTTGGTGTTCACTTTCCATTCAAGCATATCTATCTACCCAAATATAATAAAGTTTAAACAATAAATCATCCCATTAAAAGGGTTACATCATTAAACCAATACGTCTCCCAGGTTATCTAACCTTTAACATACATCAAGTGTGGAAAAATTAGATTAATTACATCACATCATTTAATATAAAGTCTATCATTATGAAAGTAAATAAATTACAAGTCTTCATCACTTGCTCATTTTTCCTTTTCCATCACTAGTGGTAGGTTCATCGACCTTCTAAACCTTAGATGCAATAATTATATTTATGCAAGAGTGAGCAAAACAAATGCCCGCTTGGAGTAGCAAAGAATAAAAAAAGCATAATAATCGCCAATGAGTAGGCTTAACATAATTGAATAATACAGTATCAATGATAACAAGAACAGAGTTCAAAATATGAAATATATCTGAGGGTCACAAGACCACGAACTATGTCCAAGGTTATAAGTAATCTTTCAACTTTAAACTAAATAGTCATACTGTAAAGACTCCCCGTACTTAGGGTGATCAGCCCTTCGTACCATGTATTGTGCGCAAACATCTAAATTCATCGCATAAAATAACTCCCCTATAATAGGGTTGTTCTTCTTAGTTTTAGAGTATAAGTCCGCACCAAAGAAAGATTGGTTTTGATAAGCTTCAAGGGTAATTTAGAGTTTAACAATCATCAAATAAAGATTAGTTGAATCAACAAAGTTTAATAATCAACAATGTTTAATAACACTTCTTCTGTGATCAATAACAACATAATGTAGAACAATTAAGAATCATAGGTGAACCAACTATATATCAAACTCATGCTTAGAAATAAACTAAAAAGCATAAGAATTGAATAAAAAAATAAATCTTACTTGAACAATATTAAGCTAAGGCTATGATCTTGTCAAATAAGAGAATTAAGTAATTGAACATGCATTAATGAATAACAAGCTGAGAATGAAACTTGCTCAAAATGACAATAAGATTTCAATTTGCGTAAAGTAAATGAAATAGAATAACTAAGTTAGAGATTAGAGTTCAAGAACTTACATTTATTATAAAAAGAATGAAACCAGGGAATCTTGCTTAACTATAAACAAGTTAGGATAAATCAAACAATGATTAGAGTTCAAAACTTACTCGAATAAAATTAGGGTTAGAGCTTGCTCAAATAAAGTTTAAAGATAAATAACTTGTTCAATTAAAGTTTAGGGTAAGGAACTTGCCTCGTGTGTAAGCTATAATTTACAACTCACATTCACCTACACATATTATTAGAATCACAATATCTATTAGACATACTAACATCCACTTTCCAAAATAGAACTCAGTTCTAGTTAAACTTGTTACTTTAGTACAAGTTTCAATTCACACCATATACACTTCAGAAATCACAAGTATTAGATTTAAAACACTTATTTACTAATTCACGTGTTCAATAAATCACAACATATCGTTTTCACAACTTACTAATTTTTACAACTTTGGAATTACCAACTACATGATACAAATCTGTTATAGTCTCTTAATTACATGTTCATCACATTAATATTTCATTATACTAGATTCTGATGGGTTTCTAAGGTCTGCATAACCCGATGCATTCTTTGCCTCGATCCGAGTATGGCGCAATTGGTGCGTATTTTATACATGTGACCAGCGCATCTGCGTAATTTACGCCTTGACATTCAAGCAATATACATTATACTTAAAGCCAGATAAAACTACGCAATTGCTCAGTAACACTGCTCAAATTTAACTATCACTAATTCCATCCACAAAATAGTAAATTAAACATACCCAAATGATATAGAACCCATATAAACATTGTTCCTCACATATATACCAACTTAGAACAATTAAACAACAACTACAACCAATTTAAATCCTTGAATTCCATGTTTTTTACAAAAAAAAAATCAATTTTAGAAATCCTTGACAAAATTTAACACTAAGGTCACAATTCTACACCAAATTAACTCATTCAAATTTCATTGTCTTCGTTTCTTACTGAATTAACATATTTTAGACTCAATTTACAGTTTAGTTCATAAACTAATTACCAATTGTTATACTTTCATAAGCTATATACATAACCATATTCATTGTAAATGTTTTCTCTCTTTTTGAACGTAATTAGTACAAATAATCCTTGTCTAAATGCTAGTTATAACATCACAATTACACATAAACAACATAATTCAGTTCGTATAACAACAATTCATAAAAATTGTATTGACAGAAAATTTAAAACTCAAGAACATAAACTCTTTTTTTTTATATATATATAAACGTAAAACTCAAGGTTTAGAGGTTATACCTTTAATTGCTTGAGATAATCCTTGATAGAAGATGAAGATTTTTTTTTAAATCACCAAACTCTTTTTTTCCTTTCTCAAGCTCTCTCCCTTTCTCAAACTTTCTCTATAAACTCTCCATTCTCTCTTTGGCCAAACATTTTACGTAACATCAAACCAACGCTCTAAAAGCCCAAATGTTTAAAACCGATGTTTTATTAAATATAATAATTATGTATCAGTTATATAAAATTTAATATTTTATTTATTTATTATTAGTTTTTTAAATTCAAAAGCCACGAGGCTTTGTTTCACAAAACACTATTAAAATAAAGACTTAATATTTTTAAGCCTTTTTTGGTAAACCTATTTAAAACTACTTTAATTTATTTTAATAAATCATTTATAGTATAGGTTATAGTCCCATATTATTTATTTGAATTTTAATATCCAACCTTAATTAAATAAAATTTAATTAAATAACTTCTCCACTTAACCAATTACCAAAAAATTATAATCTCATTATAATTTATTTAATAAATTAACATATCATTTTAATTATTTCATTAAATTAACGCAACATTATCGCAATTACGTGTATCTTTGTCAACTCTCTAATTATTAAATTAAATTAAATTAGAGTATTATCTCATAAATTTAATTCACAAATAACTACCAACAACAACCACATCAATAAAATATTAATTTAATTTAATAAATATTTGAAATTATAAATAAAATTCTGGATTGTTACATCCTTCCCTCCTTACAA
This sequence comes from Panax quinquefolius, assembly GCA_020205615.1. Taxonomy (NCBI): domain Eukaryota; kingdom Viridiplantae; phylum Streptophyta; class Magnoliopsida; order Apiales; family Araliaceae; genus Panax; species Panax quinquefolius. Next base: position 103,811,358 of record CM035152.1, read on the forward strand.
GGATTTTGTCCCTAGAATCACAACTCAAATAATTCATTTGTCACATTCTTCCCTCCTTATAAGGATTTTGTCCCCAGAATCGAAAACACAGATTAAACAAATAACTCAGGGTAGTTCTTCGATATTTCATCTTCGAGTTCCCATGTAGCCTCTTCGACATTGTGGTTCCTTCATATCACCATCACTAAAGTTATCACCTTATTCCTGAGCACTTGTTCTTTCTTCTCAACTATCTGGATAGGAACCTCCTCATAAGATAAATTCTTATTAAACTGTAACGGTTCATACTCAATCATATGTTTGTAATCGGGTTTATACGGTTGCAACAGCGACACATGAAAAACATTGTGCACGTGTTCTAATTCTGGAGGTAAGGCTACCTCGTAAGCTACTTCTCCCACTCTTCGCAGTACCTCGAAGGGTTCAATAAACCTTGGGCTTAACTTTCCTTTTATGCAAAAATGAATCTTTCCCTTCCAAGGAGAAACTTTCGGGAAAACAAAATTTCCAACGTCAAATTCGCGATCTTATGCATGTTGATCGGCATACTTTCCGCTCCATCTATCTTGACCGCTACAGTCTTGTTCGATGAGTTTGATAACTTCAAATGCCCGGTACCGATTACTCGTCTCCTTAACGTACAATTTTTCCAGCTAATCAAGATTAAATCTAATCTTTATTGGCAAAAAGTGTGCTGATTTCATTAATCTATCCACTATTACCCATATCACATCATATCCTTTCTGAGTCGTTGGAAGATCTACCATAAAATCCATTATGATATGATCCCATTTCCATTCTGGTATTTCTAATAGTTGAAGTAATCCGCTTGGTCTCTGATGCTCGACCTTTACTCTCTAACATGTTAACCATTTCGTGACACATTCTGCACATCTCTTTTCATATTTGGCCACCAAAAACGTCGCTGTAAATCTTGATACATTTTTGTACTTCCTAGATGAATCGAATATATTGAGTTATGAGCTTCTGTCAAGATTTCTTCTTTAATATCTGGTACTTTTGGAACCCAAATTTGTCCCTCAAATCTTAGCACTCCTTCGGTATCAACCTTGTACTTCACCTCACTACCCTCAACCATACTTTCCGTTATTTTTCTGCATTCATCATCTTGTAGTTGAGCTTTCTTTACCTTTTCCACCAAATTTGGACTAGCTTCCATCTGGAACAATCTTTCATCAGATTCTTTTGGAAATTTTATTTCCAGCTCTAATCTTGCCATTGCTGAAATAAGTTCCTCCTGAACCGTTAACAATGTTTACTTATCACGACCCTTCCTACTCAAAGCATCAGCAACCACATTTGCTTTGCCCAGATGATAAAAGATCTCACAGTCATAATCTTTTATTAATTCCAACCATCTCCTTTTACGCATGTTCAGGTCCTTCTATGTGAAAATATACTTCAGACTCTTATGGTCTGTATATATCTCACATTTCTCTCCATAGAGATAGTGTCTCCAGATCTTCAGAGCAAATACCACCGCAACCAACTTTAAATCATGAGTCAGATACCCTTTCTCTTAGTCTTTCAATTGCCTTAATGCATATACAATGACTTTGCCATTCTGCATAAGGACACAACCTAATCCTTTATGTGAGGCATCACTATAAACCATAAAGTTTCCTATATTATCTGGTAATGACAACACAGGTGCCACATTGAGCCTCTTCTTCAATTCCTTAAAACTTTATTCGCACTTCTCCGTCCAGACAAATTTTATAGCTTTCCTTGTCAAATTTGTCAACGGAGTTGCAATATTAGAAAAGTCATGTATGAACCATCTATAATAGCATGTCAGTCTTAAGAAACTTCTTACTTCTGATGGAGTCCTTGGTTGCTCCCAATTTATCACAGCTTCAACTTTTGATGGATCCAATGAAATCCCATCTTTATCAATTACATGTCCAAGAAATTGCACACGTTCTAGCCAAAATTCACACTTAGAGAATTTCGCGTAAAACTTTTCCTTCCTTAACGTCTCCAACGTCAAACACAAATGTTCCATGTGTTCCTCTTGAGACTTAGAGTATACCAGAATATCATCAATGAATACCACCACAAACTTATCTAAAAATTGTTTAAACACCTTGTTCATCAAATCCATAAATGTAGTAGGGGCGTTGGTCAAACCAAAAGACATTATCAGAAACTCATAATGTCCATACCGAGCTCTGAATGTTGTATTCGGTACATCCTCCTTCCTTACATTCAATTGGTGATACCCACTTCTCAAATCTATTTTAGAGAAGTATCTAGCACCCTTCAATTGATTAAACAAGTCACCTATTCTTGGCAACAGATATTTATTCTTAATAGTGACTTTGTTTAATTCCCTATAACCAATACAAAGATGCATTGACCCATCCTTTTTCTTCAAGAATAACACATGTGCTCCCCACGGTGATACACTTGGCTGAATATATTTCTTGTCTAGTAGTTCTTGCAATTGCACTATCAGTTCCTTCATCTCTACCGTAGCCATTCTATACGGGGCCAAGTTGATCACGAACTCGATCTCTCTGTCAGGCGAAAGTCCAGGCAAATCTTCCAGAAATACGTCCACAAAATCCATAACCACTAGTATCTCTTCCAGTTTTATGCCCTTCTTCTTCTAAGTATCAACTATGTAAGCTAAGTATCCTACACAGCCTTGACTCAATAACTTCTTCGCTTGCATAATCGTCAGACATCTCGCTTGTCTAGGTGATTTTCTACCATATAAAACTACCTTTGACGGTGTCATAAGGTTTACACAATTCTTTTGGAAATCAATTATCGCTCCATAATTGAATAGCCAATACATTCCCAATATAACATCAAACTCTCCAAGTTTTATTGAGATTAAATCTACTGTCATAATATTCCCTTTAATATTCACCCTATAATTCTTGTATATGAATTTAACAAGAATTACCTCCCTATTCGCAATTTCTATGTGTAAAGGGAAATTCAACTCTTCACTAGGCAATTTTAACCTTTTAGCAAATTTATCGATATATGAGCGAGAAAGTAGCAGTAAATTAATCAAATAATACATAAGCATTTATATTATTGATTGGGATAATACTGACACGACATCTTTTGATTGCACCACATCTTACTTGCGTCATGTTGAAGGTTTTTGTTGTGGAGTCCATTCGATGACGTTGGTCCAAAGAATAGTAAATGTACCTCCACGACTACCTCCCTTGTTTCTGTTGTCTCACCGATTTCTTCTAAGGACACTCCATGAGCAAAATGATCCTTTGACCCATAGGTGTAACAAGCATTCTTCATGGGTTGATGGCAATTTGGGGCAATGTGACCCTCTTGGCCACAGTTAAAGCATACTCGTTTACCCCTTAAGCACATGCCAGTGTGAAACCTCCCGCATATAGCACATGTTTCAAACTTCTTTTTCTGCTCGTTTCCCTATTGGTTTCCAGCACCCATATTTCCATTCATTTTTCTTTTTAGGTTATTACTACCATTTCCACCACTACCACCACCATTCTTAGTTTCACCCTCACTCTTCTTCTTTCTTTGTTCTTGATTATACTTTATTACAGCCTCGCATCCACCCTCAGCGAGAATTGCCTTTTTCGATCAAGATCAACAATGTCTTCAAATGAAACATGGAAACTCATTTGTCTGACCATGGTTTGATCCTGTTTCAAACCTCTTAGCCTTGCGCTCATCTGTGTTGACTTAATGCGGCACAAACCTCACCAACTCATTAAATTTTTTGGTATACTCCAATATCGTCATTGAGCCCTACTTCAATTCTAGAAATTGCACTTCCATCTGATTCTTCGAACTCTCTGGGAAATAAGTTTCAAAAATTATTTGTTTGAACCTATTCCAAGTCATCACTCATTGACCTTCTCGAGTTTTATTGGCTTGCCACAATAACTAGCCTCTACTTTCAACATAAATGTTGCAAAAGTAGTCTTCTGATTCTCACCTACTCTAGTAACGTCGAAAACTTTCTCTATCTCCATGACCCAAATCTGTGCCTCAATTGGATTCATGGACCCACGGAATTCTGGTGGCCCAACCACCTTGAAGTCCTTAAAGGTCGCAGCTTGATTCTGCGGTGGATTCTGTAGTTCTCCTGTCAGTAGCGTCACTAATTGCTGAACTGGGTTAGCCTCAACATTGTTGTTATTGGTAGATCCCTCAGGAGTCCTTTGTCATGGTTGACGTCTTGGAGGCATTTTCTGATAAAATACGCTCATTAGATTATTATTCAATCTTCTAGGTATTATGTACTTAATTTTTACATCACAAAATCATCACATAACACATAATATTTTGAAAAAATACTAACTTTTATTTATTCATCATCTTCCAAAACATAACAATGATAGCCTCCCCACTATCTACATCACTTTCCTGAACTAAAAAGTTTTAGGATAACATCATCATCATATCCCATTGGTTATATAATACCTAGGATTTACATATTTTTATTAATTACTCATATAACAATTACATTTCTTATGACGACCTACTAAAATGTTGCATAGCCTTATGCCGCTCCTCTTCCATAATACAGAATATTGTTCGATGATCTAACATGTACCATGGCAGCGTCTCGAACTGAATTGGGTAATACATGACTCGGTCTTGAGCTCGGTTGATCAAGGTGTTGAAAATATTATTCAACTCCTCCATCTTGATCTTATTTGCCTGCACTTCCTCTTCTGCTACTTCTGCACGCTGAGAAGCTTTCATGTACGCATCTTCGGCTCCTGCTCTCTTGGTGGATTCTTCTTTCAATTTGTTCTTCAGCTCCGCGATCTCCTCCGTTAGCTGCTCGTTCTCTCCTTCACTATGAAATAGCTTCAATTCTACATTGCCCAGACACTCGTCTAGATCCCGGATCTCGTCGTTCTTTTGTGCCATTGAAGTCTGACGTTCATCTACGATCTCTTCCAACTCTTCAACTCTATCTTGAAGTTCCAATTGCGATCGTATACTTCGTCGTACATACGGGAAGTGATAGATTTTGGTGGAAACTCTTCCTTCTCCTCATCCTTATCCGACTATGGTAAATCCATAGGGTCTTCCTCATCCATTCTACCTCATCGTCCTCATCAGGTAAACCCTCCTGCTGAACTACTGTGACCAATGGATATGACTCCCGTGGCAGTAGTTTTCACTAAACCACCTGAATATCTTGAGGCTCATCCTCTCTAGGCATCTGGGGTCCTTCCTCCCAATCCTGACTGGATTCTCCTACATTAGCCATCCTGACAACAAAATTTTATGTTTTAAGTACTAATCATTACTACTCGACACTCACGAGCACATAGGTTGCAACCACATAAGCACATAAAGTGTTTTATTATTTCTTTCTTAAAACTTGATAAGAGTTTCATCACTATCTTTTCAATCTTTTATAAGGTTACTTTCTAAGGCTTTTTCCCCACCTAAGGTTCATAACCTAACGCTTTGATACCAACTTGTGACACCCCCAAATCTAGGTACTTCATTCCCACAAGACTTGGTGTTCACTTTCCATTCAAGCATATCTATCTACCCAAATATAATAAAGTTTAAACAATAAATCCTCCCATTAAAAGGGTTACATTATTAAACCAATACGTCTCCCAGGTTATCTAACCTTTAACATACATCAAGTGCGAAAAAATTAGATTAATTATGTCACATCATTTAATATAAAGTCTATCATTATGAAAGTAAATAAATTACATGTCTTCATCACTTACTCATTTTTCCTTTTCATTTGCTAGTGGTAGGTTCATCGACCTTCTCAACCTTAGCTGCAATAATTATATTTATGCAAGAGTGAGCAAAACAAATGCCCAGTTAGAATAGAAAAGAATAACAACAGCATAATAACCGCCAATGACTAGGCTCAACATAATTGAATAATACTCTATCAATGATAACAAGAACAAAGTTCAAAATATGAAATATATTTGAGGGTCACAAGACCATGAACTTTGTCCAAAGTTACAAGTAATCTTTCAACTTTAACCTAAACAGTCATATTGTAGGGACTCCCCGTACTTAGGGTGATCAATCCTTCGTACCATGTATTGTGCACAAACATCTAAACGCATCGCGTAAAATAACACCCCTATAATAGGGTTGTTCTTCTTAGTTTTAGAGTACAAGTCCGCACCAAAGAAAGATTGGTTTGGATAAGCTTCAAGGGTAATTTAGAGTTTAACAATCATCAACTAAAGGATTAGTTCAATCAACAAAGTTTAATAACACTATGAGTGATCAATAAAAACATAATGTGGAACAATTAAGAATCATAGATGAACCAACTATATATCAAACTCATGCTTAGAAATAAACTAATAAGCATTGAATAAAATAATAAACCTTGCTTGAACAATATTAAACTAATGTTATGATCTTATCAAAGAAGAGAATTAAGTTATTCAACATGCATTAATCAATAACAAGCTGAGAACGAAACTTACTTAAAATGACAATAAGATTTCAATTTGCGTAAAGTAAATAAAATAGAACAACTTAGTTAGAGATTAGAGTTCAAGAACTTGCATTTATTATAAAAAGAATGAAACTAGGGAAACTTGCTTAACTATAAAACAAGTTAGGATAAATCAAACAACGATTAGAGTTCAAAACTTGCTCGAATAAAATTAGGGTTACAACTTGCTCAAATAAAGTTTAGAGATAAAGAACTTGATCAATTAAAGCTTAGGGTAAGGAACTTGCCTCGTGCATAAGCTATAATTTACAACTCACGTTCACCTACACATATTATTAGAATCACAATATCTAACAGACATACTAACATCCACTTTCTAAACTAGAACTCACTTTTAGTTAAATTATTACTTTAGTACAAGTTTCAATTCACACCATATACACTTCAAAATCACAAGTATTAGATTTAAAACATTTATTTACTAATTCCCGTGTTCAATAAATCACAACATATTGTTTTCACAACTTACTAAATTTTACAACTTTGGAATTACCAACTACATTATACAAATATGTTTTAGTCTCTTAATTACATGTTCATCGCATTAATATTTCATTATACTAGGTTCTAATGGGTTTCTAAGGTCCGCATAACCAGCAGGCATTACTACTTCTGATCTGGGTATGGCGCAGTTGCACCATAGTTTGAGGATGTAATCGTTGTGTGCATGAATCGCTGCTTTACGGCCTTGGCACCGGTAAATTTATTTGGTGCTTGTGATGAAACTACGCAATCTGTTTGAAACACTCTATTCAATTTCAACTAGCGACGCCCCAAAATAGGTATACATCACCCATTCTGAGTAGCCAAAAATATGGTACAGAAACAACTACAACTTTATTAATACAATTTTCGTGCAAAATACGACAACACATAAACTATGAGTTTAATTACAAATATTATCTTATAGACAATATCAACACTCAAATAAGTCCTCATTACAATTATTGATATACTATTTTACAAAAATGGTGAGGACTACTAAAATAACTTTCTAGAACCATCATTCCATACCCCGACTAGAACTCGCTACATTCTCGCCTCCTGAGAAGAAAAATGGAACAAAAAAGAAAAGGGTGAGCTCAACTAGCCCAGTAAAGAATATTATGACTAAGATAATATAGAACAAATTAACGTTAGTCTTTAACAGGGAAATATCTGATAGAATATAATAGACAACAAGTTTCAGATCAATATTCGCAGCGAAAATAATAATTCATAGAAGAGTTACGTAGAGAATGAAATCTAATATTATCTATGAATTTAAAAGTCCATCATCAATATTTTATCCCTGTAACATCAATCAATATTCATCTTGAATCAAATATTCATCTTTGCACTACAGGCCAAACATATTCATCAGTTGGTCATGTTCATCTAAACACCTGTTCATCTTTGCACTATGGGCCAAATATATTTATCAAAAAATCATTAATCTTTGCACTACAGGCCAAAGATATTCAGTAATATCATCATTTAGGACTGAAGATGATGAAAATATTTTTAAAGAAATGAATCCAGTGAAACACAATAATAAATTTTAAGGATTCGTACTTCAAGCAATCCAAGTTCAAAAATAGTTCATAAATAATTATAGTGGAGTAAAATTCAAGAATGAAGACCAAAACATGGATACAATCAAAGCTAGTATCCATAATAGATATTTTCGACAAAAAAATGAAAATTTAATTTTTCTGTGAATAGTGCAGTATTTATGAATAGTAGCATATACGTGAATAGTGTCGTATACGTGAATAGTAATCTCGACACTAAAAGACAAGAATTTCACAAGAAAAATATTACCAATATTCCAGCATAATGATATTGAAAGAAATAATATCATTTTTTTTAAAAAAATAATATCCCTTACCTCGAAAAGATAGTAGTTCTGAATGGAATACTGGATATAGTGCTGAAGGGAACATGCACCGTATAGAAATACTCAAAGTATAAAAATACTCCCAAGAATATGCTCGATAATATAGAGAGAAAAGATTTCAGTTTCTGGTGTGATTTTCAATTCTAGCCTAAGCACCTTATTTATAGGAAAATGCTTAGAACACCAAAGTAGAAAATTTAATAAAATAATAATATTTATTATAATTTTTCTATGCCAACCTTTGAATTCAGATTTCAACATGTTTAACAACCCACTAATCATAACAAAAACATTTTTCTTAAATAAAACAATTAAAACTTCCAAAAATTAATTATTCCGAAACTTCGGAGCTTCAATAATTCATAATAAATAGCTCTTTTATTAGAATAATTTGAATCTAATGTCCATTCCATAGGAAATTCAATTCTCTAAAACTTTGAAAGGTTAAGTTTTTCCAAATTCCAAACAGAAATTGACCGAAATCAACATACGAACGATTTTACATGCTAAAATCAAATTTCAGTCAAGAAATGGGGTCCACAAACATGTTTAACATGTTTTTAATATTTATTGTAACAAAAATACTCTTCCTCCTCATATATTCATATATACCACATTCATTGTAAAAATATCACCATTATTATATTATTAAAATATAATAATATATTTAAATGAATTATTTTATCGGAAAAGATAAAATATCAATTTTCAACAATTGACACATTAAAAATTTTATCCATCTATATCCACATAAAATGAATATTTTCCTTATCATATAAATTAATAATTAATTATTCACAAATAATATTACAGAATCATAATACTGACAACCAGGTCGTTCCCAGGAAAGAGGGGGCTTTCCAATAACGATTTCTCCTTACTGGGGTGCAATTAGGTGACCAAATAGTGCTATCTATAATATTATTCAAATAATATGAATTATTGATTTGATAAAGGAAAATACTGTGCAGTGACAATTATTGAAACAACAATAATATAAAATATCAACGTAGCAATTATTGAATCAATAAAATATAATATTGAACATTAATTATTTGTAACAATTATTGAGTATTGCCTTCTTTCACGTAAGAATCAATAATTGGTGTAATAAGCGTGTACTTCTTGTGTTTTAACCAATTATTCCAACAAGATTAATTAACAGAATAACTATGCCGCTCTTTATAAACAACTTATACTTGTCATTTTCTTCATCCAATCACTTTCCGTTATGGGCTGCCCACAAGGTCGCTACTGTCGTCGAATATTCCCCAACAGTAAGAATATTCTACGACCAAACGAATATTCCCCGACAACAATGAATATTTTATAACCACTTGCTTATTTGAAATATTTGCGCATTTTACCCATAACTAACCACATTAATCAAATCAAACCTTACTATTTCAAAACAATAAATAGAGGAAATTCAATTTCATTTAATAATAAGTTGGGGTCTTACAACCTCCCCTCCTTCTGAAATTTTGTCCTCAAAATTGACGAATGTACTTGGTGTTTCAAAAAGGTGAGGATACCTCGCTTTCATTTCTGTTTCTAACTCCCAGGTCATTTCCTCAATAGCATGGTTTCTCCACAAAACTTTAACTTGTGGTATGACCTTTGTACATAAGACATGCTCCTTCCTATCTAAGATCTTAACAAGTACCTCCTCGTACGTTAAGTCTTCGGCTATCTCATCCGGTTCTAACTCAATAACGTGGTTCGGGTCTTTCACATATTTACGAAGCACAGATATGTGAAAAATATTATGAACACGAGATATACTTGGAGGTAACGCGAGTCTATAGGCTACATTTCCTACTCGGTCAAGAATCTGAAATGAACCGATAAATCATGGATTGAGCTTTCCTCTCTTCCCAAATCTTGTTACTCCCTTCCATGGAGCTACAAGCAACAATACATGATCCCCAATACTAAATTCCACACCTTTTTGATGAAGATCTGTATAACTCTTTTGTCGATCTTGTGCCATTTGTATACGTTGTCGAATCATTTGGATCTTTTCTGTAGTCATACGTACCAACTCTGGTACACCCACCTCATCCCAACATACTGGAGAGCGACACTTTCGTCCATACAATGCTTTAAATGGGGCCACACCTATACTTGCCTGATAATTGTTATTATAGGAGAATTCCACCAATGGTAAATACTTATCCCAACTCCCTTTATAGTCTAGGACACAGAGTCTTAATAGATCTTCAAGAGTTTGAATAGTCCTCTCTGATTGTCCGTCCATTTGAGGATGGTATGCCGAATTGAATCGTAAATCCGTGCCCATAGCTTTTTGCAAGCTAACCCAAAATTGTGATGTGAATCTTGGGTCACGATCCAAAACTATGGATACTGGCATGCCATGCAATCTCACAATCTCATTCATGTACATACGAGCAAGACGATCAAGGGAATAAGTCTCCCGTATCGGCAAGAAATGAGCAGACTTAATTAATCTATCAACAATAACCCAAATAACATCTATGCCTTGAGAAACCGTGGGAAGACCCGTAATGAAATCCGTGGTAATGTGTTCCCACTTCCAATTCGGAATCTCAAGTGGTTGCAATGGACCCTTAGGCACTTGATACTCCGCCTTTACACATTGACAAGTTAAACACCTCAAGATAAACTTTGCAATCTCTCTCTTCATATTGTTCCAACAAAATGTATGTCGAAGATCACGATATATTTTGGTACTTCCAGGATGGATTACAAATGGTGTATTGTGTGCCTCCATCATGATCTTGTATTTCAAATCAGAGTCATTAGGAACACAAAGTCTGGAGTGGACTCGAAGTATTCCTTCTTCATCGATTCTTGCTTCTGGAATAGCACCTTCTTATACTTTCTTCTTCATACGCATTAGCTCCAAGTCTGTGGCTTGAGCAACTTTAACTTTTTTGATTAAAGTCGGTTCTATGCGTATACTTAACATCATCGCATGGGTCCCTGGAGTCTTGAATTCTATCTTCATCCTTTGTAAATCACACAAAATGGGCCTTTGTGTTGACAACATCGTACTTGTTCCTGCATAAGATCTTCTACTTAATGCGTCATTACCACCACGCTCGCTTTTACGGGATGGTATTGAATGGTATGGTTGTAGCCTTTCAACACTTTCGAGCCAACATCGTTGCTTGCATGTTGAGTTCCTTTGGGTGAAGAATTATTTGAGGCTTTTATGGTCTGAATATATCTCCACTATGAGACCCGAATTTTATGAAATAAAAGTATTCAATTTTTCTATTTTGGTGAATAGTTAAATTGATAAAAGTTTAAAGTTAAGGGTGACATTTGAAAATTTTTCAAAGTAAGTGATGGTGAAGTTTTGTTTTATTAGTATTATTAATGTAATAAAATAGAAAAGCTTTTTATATAAAAAAGTAGTACTTTTATAAAGTTATTCTATAAATAGAATATATTATATTCTATTATGCATAGTGTTTTGCATAGTAAAATCTTTTTATATAAAACAGAATACTTTTATAAAGTTATTCTATAAATAGAATATATTATATTTTATTATGTATAGTGTTGCATAGTGCTGCGTAGTGTTTTTTGCATAGTAATTTTTTTATATAAAATGTAATACTTTTATAAAGTTATTCGTTTTATTAGATTATAAATAGAATATATTATATTTTATTTAAAAGATTTTGCTTTAAATATGGACCGTCCGATTAAAAGTAAATCAATCTGGACCGTTCATGAATTAGTTACTACGTAGTCCATTCTTCTATAAATAGAAGCTCATTCCTTCATTATTTCTTAGGAATTCACTGAAACTCCAGAGAGAGAAACTATAGAGAGAATTCTTCTTCTATAATCTTGAGCATATTTCTTTAGAGTTTAAGAAAGCTTTGAGCGTAGTACAAGTTTTCTTCGAGTATATACTCGCCCTACCAGTTGGAATACTCTTTTTTCAAAGGTAAGGGATATTATTTGTTGTACCTGTAAGGGGTATTATTTCTTTTGTATTCATGAAGAGAACTTCATTATTCCATTCTTTATTATTACATTGGAATAACTTTTGTATCTGAGGGACTACCTCTGCACTTAGTGAAATTCTTCATTATTCCATTTTTTATTATTTTGTTGGAATAACTTGTATCACGCGACTACCCTATACATGGTGATCTTCTTCATTATTCCATTCCTTATTATTATGTTGGAATAACTTTTAATACATCTGAGTAATGCATACATGGTGAAATTCTTCTATTATTTCATTCTTTATTATTCTGTCGGAATATCCTATCTATGCATTTTACGTCGGACCTGGTTCCATTATTTATTATTCTACATTTAATATTCTATCGGAATATCACATCTGCGTGCGCTTTTACGCCGGACACAGTTCCATTATTTATTATTCCGCATTTAATATTCTCCGTTTTTAATATCCTCGTGCATGCGTTTTACTGTGGGACCGGTTCCATTATTTATTATTCATTGGGAATAACTTTGTTTGTATGCGGTCTCTATCGCATGAATGGTGAATCCTTCTGTTATTTCATTCTTTATTATTTTGTTGGAATAACCTGTCTATGTGAATTACCATATGCATGGTGAATGATCCTTTGTATTCATTCCTTATTAAATTGTGGAAAAGATTTATTTACGTTGATTATGATGAGAGTCATAATAAAAGCATTGGACTGATGAAAATCATGGGTATATGTGGTATTAGTAGATGTTATGATGAGTTATGTTAGTTATTATGTGAAAACATGAAAGTTTCTTAGAATTCACAAAGGGTTAAAAAATCAGATTTTGGTAAAAACGTAACATGAAATTCAATTGACCAAATTTCATATTATATTTCAAATTTTTGAGTGTAGTCAAGTCCTAGAGTTAGATCTATGAGTCTTATAACTTATCCAAGTGGAATCACTGGAAAAGGTGTTATAGATTTTTGTGTGGACTGATTTTAGCAAAGGAGTCAAAAGTTGCAAAAGAGGAAAATGCTACTGTCCAAAATTTTAAAAGGGCATTTTCGGCCACTTAATTTGTAAGAAAAATTTTGGCCTTTTGGGACATGAAAGTATATGGTATAAAGAACCTCCTGTCCAAAAATGAGCTCATTCCTACTTAAAATGAGCAAGTTATGACCATTTCAATATTTAGATTTTTCCGACGAAAAACGCTATAACCGGAGTTCTATAACTCCGATGACCATGAAATTTAGACTGGAAGCTCACGTTAACATGTGTAAGATCCTGCCAAGATTTGGGAATTTTTGGAGTTAAACTTGAGGTAGGTAATTTCTTAAGGAATTAATTAGAAATTGATTTTTGAAAAATAGTAAATGAATTTTAAAAATTCTGAGAAAAATGTATGTTTATTATGGGACTATATTATGCTAAATCCCAGAAAAATAATATTTTTGGGACTGATTTGATATTTTTCATGAAAATAGTTTAGTTACGAACATATGAGTTAAATATGTTATGTTAAGTAACAAAGTTGGAAAATAGGATTTTATGGCTTGAAAAATCCTATATAAGGTATATGTAGATTTTTGATGAGGGATTTGACCATTGGTGATGAAATCTTATGAGTATGGCATTTTTGAATGATTAAATGCATTATTTGGTAAAGTGTAAACAATTGAAATAAATTGTTTATAAGTTTAAGAAGTGATTAAAATATTGTTATGATATTAACAATATTAGATTATGAATTTATTATGTGATTGATAATATTTGGATAAAGTTAAAGTCTTTAATATTTATCCTTGTTATAGTTTGATTAATGCTTATATCATTATCATCATCCTCATGCTTATATGGTGATGAAAGTTATCTTTGACTTACGTACCAAGATTGACTGTTAATTATTGAATTTTATATCTTTGGCTTACGTGCAAAGATGGATTGTTGATTATTGGTTTTCTTGTTGTATATCTTTGGCTTACGTGCAGAGATGGACTTGGTATGATTATGACCAGGGATTATTCGGTATAGTCATGACCATTGATGATTTAATGAATATCCTTGGCCCGTAGTACAAGGATGATTTGATGATGTGGTTTATTTATTAAGTTGAGTCTTAGCGATAAGAATTGGTGAAAACATTTTAAATCATAGAAGATAGTAGATTTTATTATTTACTTGACTCTTCTAATGGATTGCTTATTCCACTGCAGTTAAACTTAATGTTTATTGTATTTTATCAGTTTAACATTGTTGAAGACTAATAATAAGTTATTCTGCATTATCTTGTCTGACAACCTAATGTCAGACCTCCTAGATCTCATCATGTTTATGTTTTTGGTGTTTTAAATGTTTGAAGTTATAGTATGTTATGAGATCTCTGTTCTAGAACTTGATTCAGGGTCATATCGTGTACAGATTGCAAGTTATGGGTGGTCAAAGTCAGTTGACCGACCATGACTTTGCATTTTCTAGGTAACCTAGAACTTGTTCATCAGTGTCTAACAATAAGTAAATGGGCCAAGATCTTGCAAGTGTTTGCTTATTTGCTTATGTTAGTGTTTTAAGGCTATACTCTTGTATGTTTACTACATATTAGTGCTCTTATATCACTTAGATAAACAATAGAATGAAAGTAATCAATGGTCAAAGTAGCTTACTCGACCCTAATTTTAAGTTTCTGGAATTTCCAGAAACCGAAAGAACAATCCTTCCGATGACTTGACCGGGACCATATCTCGCTTGATGTGTTGTTGTTATATGTTTTTATGTGTTAGATCTATATATGTGCATCTTGGCTACACAAAACCTTTAAATCACAAAAGATCACAAAGATCACAAGTTGTGGCAAATAAAGTAGGCGGTCAATCTGTTCATTTCGGGTAACCCGGAAAATTAAGAAACAGACTCCGATGTACCACTTTGCATGCTTAGATCTCCTTAGTGTGATGTTGTTTGAACATGTTTGTTGTTGGGTCTTGTAGTGTTACATTAGTACTACAACATCTGACCAGAAACATGCCCAGAAACAACAAGATCTGACAGCTACAGATGGTTAAACAAGGTCACTTGGTAACTGATATTGTGTGTTCTTGAGCTTCAAGAACACCTAAGGCGACAGATTTTGTCGCTAAAAGCTTTAGCGACAATTTTATTATTATTAATTATATAAATATTTGAAAAATTCATTAAAAATAGAAATAAATTATAAAAATTCCAAAAATTAGTTTTAAAAATTATTTGAAGTTATAAAAATCAACTTATGATAATTTGGCATATTTTTCATAAATATTAGTATTTATTTAAATATTATTGATATTTAATTCATTTAATAAATACATTAAATAAATTAATTAAAATGATTTTATTATATTAAAATTATTTTAAATGATAATAAGGTATTTAAAAATATTTTAAGTTATAAAATATAACTTTTAATATTCTAATGTAAATTTCATTAATTATTTAATATTAATGATATTTAGATTTATTTAATAATTATATTTAATTAATTAATTAAAATGAATTTAATATTATAAAATTTATTTTAAATCAAAATAAAGAGTTTACAAATATTTAAAGTTATAAAATATAACTTTTAATATTTAAAAGTAAATTTCATTAATAAATTAATATTAATGATATTAGATTTATTTATTAATTATATTGAATAAATAGTTTAAAAATGATTTTATTAATTTAAAATCATTTAAAAGGATATAAATGAATTAAAATATTTTAAGTTATAATAAATAACTTTTAATATTTTGATAAATAATGCATTAATATTTAAATATTAATGGTAATTATTTAAAAATAATTTTAATTATTTTAAAAATCATTTAAGGGTAATATTAATACTTTAAAAAATATTTGAAGTTAATATAAATAGCTTTAATACTTTGGTAATGGTTTCATTAATATTTTAATATTAATTAAATATTAATGATAATAGAACTATTTAATATTTAAATCATTTAATAATGATTCTTGTGTTTGAAAAATCATGCGAAATTATAATAATTGTTTAAAAATTATTATAAGTCATTTAAAAATAATTTGACCGATGTTTAAGTTATATTGAACTTCAGTATAAATTTTTAGACTCGATAATTACCCGATAAAGTCGTCGGTACACCGACATGTTTCAGATATTGATCTGGACTTAGATATTTTGACTATATACGTGTTTGTTTGTGATCTAATGACTACTAAACATATGTGACAATGTGATTAGGTTATGTGCTGACTGCAAATAGCAGTACTATGTGATATGATATATTATTCTAATTAAACAAATGATTTTATTAATGATAGGTCTTGATATAAAAGATCAAACTAAGTTGTGTAAGCAGCAGACCAAGCAAGTATCATATCTTTGCATTTACTTTATGCAATGGACATACGTAAGCGAATATCTGAACTATTCTTTTTCATTGTTCAAATATCTCAACCTTTGTATATACTTATGCAATGATTCTATATAAGTAATTTATTAAATTGTAATCTATTGTACAAGTTCATTAATTCTGCTATTATAGATCAAGATATATATTACGCTCACAATTTCTAAGCATGGTTATCTGAAGTGTCCTCACTTGGATAATCATTATATTTTATCACATGTTGATACATACTTCTTGGTTTCCAGTATGTATACATTGACTTGAAAGCCGTCTAAGCTATTTGATTCAGCTAGACATAGATTTAAAAATATTGTTGAACAAGATATAACTTTATTGTATCCAACCGAATTATTTTGGTCTAGATTCTAGACTAGTACGAACATCCCGAATATGGGAAACTTTTATGCACCTAAGGCAGATATACTGGACGAAAATCTCGTTCTTGTATATAGTATTGATCAATACAGGGCATAACAGGCTGATCACCCCCCGTGCCTGTAAGTTATGATGGTTTACAGATAAAGTTTTGTTTAACCTTTTCGAAAATAGAAAAAAATGTTCATAGTCTGTCAACTGATCTCCAGTTATATTCAGTGCGTAGTTTTAAAAATTTGATATAGAATTGATATGTTGTTATTATTGGTTGAACTTACTTCACAGCTGTTGATTCGTTGTAGAAGTGTCGTTCAAAGAAAACATTTAATCCTTTTAGCTAATATTTATTGTTGCAATTACTTGCTGGGCAATCAAATGCTCATTCTTACTTTAAATTTAAATGTTTTCAGCCAATCGTGATCAACCTGAAGGTTCATTTAGAAACAAAAGGAAAAGGAAAGCAAACAAAATACATTTAATGATATCTTATGTAATAACTAGACTTTATTAAGATAAGGATGATATATTATTGTTATTATTATTAGTATAAATATAAATTAAGTCTGGTATTTATATTATTGTTATTATTATTAGTATTATTCCGCTCATAGAAATGGGATCGTGAAGCACTGACTTCGAGTTTCAAGTACTTGAATTTGGGGGCGTCACAGATTGGTATTAGAGCTTTAGGGTTAAAAAGGTGGGATAGACCTTAGGCTATAACCTGAGGATAGAGGGAAATGTTGAAAATACAAATAACTCATATAGAGTTTAAAAAAGAGATGAGTTGACTAAATTCATTGTAAAACAAAATAAAAGATAACTTATATAAAACTATTGTTTATTATGTGTATATATTATATGCTAATCAGGATAATTTATGTGTGTAGATGTCAGGTGGAAAAGAATTAGGATACCCTCAGATCATAAAGAAGGAGCCAATGTCAAAGCCAATACCTGAAATAGAGGCTCAAGTTGAAAGCAACCTCGATGATGTGGTTATTGTAGAAAATATAGTTCCAGATCCGGAAATAGTGGAACTGATAGATACTGATTTGGTCACTGAAGTTGGAGTTGATCAAGCATCAACGAAGGTACATAATCTGTGGAACAAGGTTTCTTCGCTAGAAAAACTGTGGGAAATTGAAAAGTTGTTAAATAGTCAATTGCAGAAAGCATTAATAGAAACAATGGAAGAACATGATAAGCTTAAAATCCAAATTGATCAAATGGGAGCCAAAAGCAACAAGTCGTGTGCAGCTCCGAGCAAGAAGGGGAAAAGAAAGATGAAAGACCACGATATAGGAAATTCTGATAACAACTAAGGGAACCTTAACCGAATAGAGAAGTGTACAAACTGTGACAAGAAACATGAAGGCGTATGCAAGAAAGGGAAAAAGATATGTTACATTTGCAGACATGAGGGACATATCTCTCATCATTGTCCCGACTTTAAGCAAGGTGCATATTTTATTTGTGGGTTGGAAGGTAATCGGGCTAAAGGTTGTCCAAAATCAGGAAAATGTGTAAGAAATAATTAGGATTAGTAGTTGATTATGTATGCTTGATAATATACGTGTGTAATGTAATATTCTCAACTTTTGTATAAGTCAAAATCGTAAATCCCGACTTTTGTGGTCACAAATGGATAACAGTATGTGATATGTTGTGTAAAATACTATGAAATAGTTGAATGAATATGAATCTATGTTGACTAATGAAATAAGTTTGATACGTGAAACTTATATAATAAGGTTTAGAATGTAAAGAATAATTTATGGTCTTATTTAACCAAATAATGACCCCAAGACGACAAACTTGAAATCAAAGGGCAGAAGAATCTGTCAACAACGCTGGGGGACAACAACCAGACCCGATGCAACACTTTGCAAACATGGTAACTCAAGCTATGCAACAGGGAATGCCAGCCGTGGGAAATCAGCCAGACAATCGCTTGGCAAACTTAAAGGATTTTAAGTTTGTAGGACCGCCTAAATTTATAGGTACAACTAACCCTTTAGAAGCCCAAACTTCGGTTAAGGAAATTGAAAAGCGCCAGTGATAGTGGGTAGTGAGGGCAAAAGATGCTTTTACCACCTACGTGATGAAGGGGGAGGCGAATTTTTGGTGGGAAACAAATTAAGCTAGGGCAGGAGAAGGTGTAGTTATTTAGGCTAGGTTCAAAACTCTATTTTTCAAAAACTATTTTTCGTCTAATATGCAGGCTAGGATGGAGGTGAAATTTTTAGAATTAAAGCAGGAGAACATAATTGTTGCGGAGTATGCCGCAAAGTTTAATGAGTTGGCTAGGTTTCGCTCCGCATCAAGTTGATACGGAGGCTAGGAAGGCGAGAAGGTTTGAGCTAGGATTAAAACCTTGGCTCTACAACAAGGTGGCAGTGTTGTAGATAAACACTTTTGTAGCACTCATGGAAAAAGCTACTATAGCTGAGGAGGGGAATGAGGCTATAAACCTCTATAACAAAGAGAAGAAGAACAAAGGCATGGTCGTATGAGCTGTAAAGGTGGAAACTAATAGTGGGAATAGGGGTGAAAAGAGAAAAGGGAGCAATTTTGGAAATGTTCAGGTGAAGCAATATGGTGTGAAGAAGAAATAGGTAGTACAGTGTGTGAACTGTGGAAAGAATCACTAAAACAAAAAGGATTTTTCCGACGGAATATTTTGTCAGTAATAACATACATATAATTTATTATTTGAACAATATGTAAATAACATGCATGGACTTTGATTTAATATATGTAAGTTGACTTATATGAAACTCCCGCAACACTGTCACCATGAAGCCGGCATCATAGCGCGCGTATTGACTAAATTGTATGTAGCCAGTAGGGACATGCGCCAGGCAGATGTCGTATACGGTCGCCTTAGCGACAGGATCCATAATACTAGAATACAAAATTTATTAAGAACATTTTAATTTATTAATCACATGATAATATCATTCTAATTGAACATAAGTGATATATTATCATTGAAACTCACACGCATTTGAGCCAACATCAATCGAAATCGTGTCGTGCACGCACTAGGTGATCGACCTAATCGACCGAGGTAAGGCCCTCGCGAACGCCGACGTCTAGCATCTGTATGTTATGACTTTGTCCAAAAATAGTAAATGAATGTATAATATAGTTATGAAAATAATGTTACTGAGCAAAAAAAGAAATCAACTCACCAGCATCTTAAGACGACCCTCCTGGGAGCCGTCACCTGATCCGGAGTAACCACCACCACGGCCACCTCCACCACTATGTCAAGGCATATATAGTTGTACTACTGAAATAACATATATATATATACAATGAACGATCAAATGGCCATCTTTGCGAATCCTCATGATCTGATTGGTCTACAGTACTATCTGTTCGTTCTCTAAACTTTGCTGATTCCCCATGATGAATCCATACCGAATACCGATCCATAAACCCACGTGAATATAAGTCAAATTTAACTTCACTCTAGCCTTCCATATCATGTTCTTACACTTGAAACACGGGCATCTCATCTTTCCGCTCGGATCATCAACAAGTTTTATTGCTTTGTTCATAAAATTGGATACCCTTCACTAAGACGCATCAACTAATCCTCCCATCAATTGGTATCCTACTAATACATCCAACTCCCGGTTTACCGACAAACTTTAATTAAAGAAAATACCCGTTAGAATATATATATATATATATATATATATATATATATATTTTTAGTTTACCTAGTATATATCTCCACTCTCTGTGGGTTAGGCTTCTATCCCGTTCCTGGATGCGTATCCTCACTAGTGCCATTCACAAGGTGCGTGTTTATAATATTTTAAGAAAATTTCAGCATCACCTCCCCATAGTCTCCAAGTACACGAAATAGACCAAGATAACTTAGTCTAAGTATGCACTCAAAGAACATATGTAGAGACACTAGCTGAAAAATCCTCAAAATATTATAAACACGTACGCAATTAGTGAGTTAGCACCGACCTAAGTGAGAGACATAACATCCAGTAACAGTCCCAAACTGGGGACTATTCGACATTCACTGCTACTGAGTCAATGTCAAACGGGTTTCTAAGTTTTATAGCAGTTGCAGCTATAATGACTACTAGGAGAAGAGTCAATCTAAGTTTTATATTAGTTGCAGTTGCAGGTAATAGTACTCCAACCGGTTCCTCGACAGTAATCAGACAAAAAAGGGTTGTATTTCCTGTTTGTGTCCTATACTCTATTAATAAAGTTAATTAAATTACTGCGGACATTCCTCACTGTTCCACCATATCAGATGACAACATCCCAAAGGAGTTCCATTAAGCTATTGAACAAAGTTCCAAGTTAAGCAACCCTCTAGATGAACGAACGATCACTTCTCTACTGTGAGCACTACCCATCTGAGGAATTTAGAGTGGTGAGAAGCTGTCTATGTCAAGGATTGGACCCATATCAGGAAATGATTCATTCCTAGTAGAGAAGTGATCGTTCACTCATCTAGAGGTGTGCTTAACCTATAACGTTGTTCAACAATTTAATGGCACTCCTTCCATATGTTGGCATCTGTTATGATGGAACAGTGAGGAATGTCTTCAATAATTCAATTAACTTTATTATTCGAGTATAAGACACAAACAGAAACTATGACCCCTTTTTTTTAATTGTTGTCGAGGAACCGGTTGGAGTACTATTAGCTGCAACTGCTATGTCGAACCCTGCATACAAGGAAGTCCTTATATGTTAGTATATTAGAGTTAATTTATATGTTATTATATTATAGTTAATTTAAATTATATGTTATTATATTTGAAAATTGTTGCAAACTAAGCAAATGATACTTAGTTTATTTTACCAATAAAAAACTAGGTAAATGCTACCCAGTCAACGTGTATTTTATTTTATTTATTGAATATGTAGACAACTTATTATTCAATTACTTTTAATTGTAGAAAACTAAGGAAATTAATTTAGTTTATTATTTTATTTTATGTTAATTTATTTCATATATATTATGTTATTTTAATTTATGTTTATTTAATTTATTAGCTATGATTTTATTTAATTTGGGATATTTTTATGTAATGGAAAACTAAGCAAATGCTACTTAGTTTAAGATAATTATTTTATTTTATTTTTATATTATATTATTTAAATTAATTAATTTATATTTAATTATATTAAATTAAATTTTAAAATTTTATTTTATTCTAGTTTATTATTAATTTTATTTTATTTATTTTAAATTTAATTAATTAATTTATTTGGATTTATTTATGTATTTTAATTTATTTTATTTTGTATTATATTAATTTAATTTAATTTAGTTAAATTAAATTAACTTAAATTTATTATATTATATTATTTATTTTATTCTGATTTATTATTCATTTTAATAATAATTCATTGTCTTTTTAATTATTTAAATGATATTATATTAATTAATTAAATATAATTTATTTTATTTTATTATATTTATTTAGTAGATAAGTTTTAGGTTATTTTATATAGATTTATTCCATATTCAATTTATATATATTATTCTGATTTATTATTAATTTTTATTTGTTTTAGGGCCCACATATTTTGTATTTGAATTATTCTAACAGAATTCCGTCGGGAATTCCGTCGGGAATAACAAATATAACACAGGTAGTTCATGGCATCAAAATTTTAGAATGATAATAAACAAACACATATATCAACCATTCATGGCATGCATATAATACTAATATTCAGTTATGTAATTCCAACATATATATATACAAAATATAGTACAACCTTATACCAATTTCAGTCCTATGTCATAGCTTCGGTACCAATATATCTAATTTCAAATCTAATAAAAACCAATTTCTGTACAATCTTCAGACCCACTAATTATCAAACCCAAATTAACATATATACAAAATACCCACTAATTTTCAGACCCAAACATGCATATATACAAAATACATAGCAATATATACTGTAATAGAACCCATTTTGCAAAAATAGGTCATGGATTTAAAAGACGCTCTCTCAAAATCAAATGACAGATTCATCAAACATACATGATTAGCTTTAATTTTTAACAAAAAATAGAAGCTTTATACCACCAATTTTAGAAGAAATCGACCACAGTGGTTGGCTAGTTTCCGCGCGTAGCAAGTGGGCGAAGGTTGGCGTAGCACGTGGGCAGTGGTTAGAATTCTGGCGAGGGAATTTCGGCGGTGGTGTGGGAATTCTGGCGAGTGAGATGAGGGAGTACTTTTAGTGAGAGAGGGGGAATATTGAGAGAGAGACTGATAGAAAGAGAAAGGAGAGAGTGAGTGATAAGAGGAGGCGCTAGAGAAAACTGTCTGTTTAGGTTTTTAAATTACTATTCTCGACGGAACTTTGTCGAGGTTAGTTTCGTCGACTTTACTATACTTTCGATGAACTATGCCATCGAGGATAATACATATTTTGTCGAGTTTATACTCGCGTTGGCGGGAAAGCTTGGCGCCAAGGAGGATGGCTTAATGGCGACAGATATCTGTCGAGGATACATTATAGTCGAATGACTTAATATCGATAAAAAATTCAGTCGATCATATATTACTGTCGACTAAATGTGTTCAGTCGATATTAATTTCGTAGAAAATAAAGCTTTTTCTTGTAGTGAATCACTCTGGGGAGTGTCTGAAAGGAAAATTTGTGTGTTACAAGTACGGGCAGGAGGGCCATATCTCTCCCAACTGCCCCAATCCTAGAATGAATAGTGGGTATTTTCTATGTGGGTCGACGGAACATAAGGTGAAAAACTGTCCAAAAAGGAGAATGGAGGCAGGAAGCGTGAATACGAGAAAAGGCAGCTGAACTCTGACAATTACAGGACCAAAGTCATCAAGCAAGCCCACAAAATCAACCGCAAGGGTCTTCAACATGGCAGCTGGTGATGGAACTCCAGGTATTATTCGTATAACTTTTATTTTCTTATACATGATTTTCTTATATATAATAAATTATTTTATAAAGAAATTTTGAAGGAGGAATTTGAGTTCTTTTAGAAATCAAATTTACCGTTTAATCAGATAGATAAGCTTTTACGTTGAATAGTTAAAGATCATTTCGATCGAATTTGATTGAGATCTACTTGCAATGGTTGTGTATGCTATTTACCCTTATATGTATAATTTCTAAAACGGTCATTCTGGGGATGGAATCTTTATAAGGGAGGGTGAATGTAACAACCCAATATTTTCTATATAAATAAATCAGAAATTTTGCGTATAAATTTTTTTTTATTTTAAAGGTGGGAATATGTATAAGGTAAAGCTTATGTATTTATGTGATAAATAAAATTTATTTATTACATGAATAATTTCAAACAATTAATTTTTTTAGAATAATTGATCATTATAAATTATGTTCTTATAATAATTAATTTGGTCATAAAAATATTTTTATTTATTTTGTATGAAAATATGATTATTATATTATTTAATAATATATGGAATGATTATTAGAACTATTATAATAATTATTTTATTATATGAATTTTAGTACAAATTATTAAGTTGATTATTTTAACTTAATTAATAATGCTATATACGCAAGATAAATCAAATATAGAATCGAAACCCTAATTTTGGATTTTAATCAAGGAATGAGAATAATATTATATTAATTCTATTTTAGTGCTATAAATATGTACTGTATGTGTGGACTGATATTGGTTGGTCAATTATGTTGTTTCATGACCAAACCCTATTTTATAACTCAAATGGAAAATTCAAGACTGTGTAGTGATTGTGTTTTATGATTTATGTTGTGTATTATAGAATTTAAGGTTAATTATAAAAACCCTAATTAATATTTAGGTAACCCTAACAATATTTTGATAAACCTTAGTTCGAAAGTCAATTAAGACTTTAAAATCTGTTAAGTCATTGTGTTAATGTGGTTAATAACAAGTATTAGAATTATAATCTAAATTAGAAAATCCTAATTATTGACTCGAAACCCTAATCGTGAAATTAGAAACCCTAATTTGCTAATTGAAAACCCTAATTACTAAATTAGGAACCCTGACTGCTAAATTGGCAACCCTAATTGCGAAATTGGAAAGCTAATTGTAATTAGTAAATTCCTAAACTTAAATTTTCAAGTCTAATGTAATTAGAAAACCAAACTAATTAGCAAAAACTAATTTTCATTTTTAGAAATTAAATTTTTTATTTTTAAACCCTAAATAAAAATACTAGAAAAATCAAAATTTTGAAAACCATAGGATTAAACCCTAAGGGTGAAACCCTAAAGGTTTGCCAAGTTACATTGTTGCTATTAAAATCATAAGGCAAATGACCAAATTGCTCCTCTTGCATTATTTGAGGTAACTTGCAAATCTAGTCAAATTGGAGTTGTTGAACAACTCTTGATTTGCCATGTGCTCTAAATAATCATCAAACAAGCCACATATATCAGCCAATTCAATTCCTTCACTTCATATATATAGAATTGGAGAGAGAAAAATCATTTTCAAGCTCATTTGTGCTCATATCCACAACCAAAGTTCTCTCTCTCTCTAAACCTACGAAAACCTTTAGTAAATCAGTCCCAAAAACAAGCCCCACTATATCCTCTAACAAATCAGAAGCCTTAGATTCAAGTTTTGCTTAAAAAGAGGTATAAAACCTAATTTATAATCTGATCTTGCTAGCTGTGTTAAAAGCTATGTTTGAGTGTTAAAATATATTGTATGTAGTGTATATTGATGATCTGGGTTGATAGATGTTAGATCCATACAATCTATAGGCTCAAATTTGAAGTTTTTAAAAATGTTGAATTTTTTTTTAAGTTGTCTGACAACCTAATGTCAGACCTCCTAGATCTCACCATGTTTATGTATTTGGCATTTTAAATGTTTGAATTGTAGTATGTTATGAGGTCTCTGTTCTGGAACTTGATTTAGGGTCATATCGTGTACATATTTCAAGTTATGGGTGGTCAAAGTCGGTTGACCGACCATGACTTTGCATTTCCTGGGTAACCCAGAACTTGTTCATTAGTGACTACCAACAAGTTCATGGGCCCAGATCTTGCAAGTGTTTGCTTATTAGTGTTTTAAGGCTATACTCTTGTATGTTTACTACATATTCATGCTCTTATATCACTCAAATAAAAAACAGAATGAAAGTAATCAATGGTCAAAGTAGCTTACTCGACCCTTATTTTAGGTTTCTGGAATTTCCAGAAACCGGAAGAACAATCCTTCTGACTGACATTGACCTGACCATATCTGCTTGATGTGTTGTTGTTATATGTGTTTTATGTGTTAGATATATACATGTGCATGCTGGCTACACACTGAAACCTTTAAATCACAAAAAGAACACAAGGATCACAAGTTGTGGAAGCCCAAAGTTGGTAGTTGAATCGCTCTTCATTTCATTTAACCTAACCCGAAATGAAGAACGACTCGATGACCACTTTTCATGCTTAGATCTCCTTAGTGTGATGCTGTTTGAACAAGTTTGTTGTTGGGTCTGGTAGTGTTACATTAGTACTCCAAGATCTGACCAGAAACATGCCTAGAAACATCAAGATCTAACAGCTATAGATGGTCAAACAAGGTCATTTGGTAACCGAAATTATGTGTTCTTGAGCTTCAAGAACACCTAAGGCGACAGATTTTGTCGCTAAAAGCTTTAGCGACAATTTTATTATTATTAATTATATAAATATTTGAAAAATTCATTAAAAATAGAAATTAATTTATAAAAATTCCAAAATAGTTTTAAAAATTATTTTAAGTTATAAAATTAACTTCTGATAATTTGACATATTTTTCATAAATATTAGTATTTATTTAAATATTATTGATATTTAATTCAATTAATAAATACATTAAATAAATTAATTAAAAATGATTTTATTATATTAAAATTATTTTAAATGATAATAAGGTATTTAAAAATATTTTAAGTTATAAAATATAACTTTTAATATTTTAATATAAATTTCATTAATTATTTAATATTAATGATATTTAGATTTATTTAATAATTATATTAAATAAATATATTAAAAAATGATTTTAATATTAGAAAAATCATTTTAAATGAAAATAAAGTGTTTAAAAATATTTGAAGTTATAAAATATAACTTTTAATATTTAAAGGTAAATTTTATTAATAAATTAATATTAATGATATTAGATTTATTTATTAATTATATTAAATAAATAGTTTAAAACTGATTTTATTAATTTAAAAATCATCTAAAAAGGATATAAATGAATTAAAAATATTTGAAGTTATAATAAATGACTTTTTATATTTTGATAAATAATGCATTAATATTTAAATATTAATGGTAATTATTTAAAAATGATTTTAATTATTTTAAAAATCATTTAAGGGTAATATTAATACTTTAAAAATATTTTAAGTTAATTAAAATAATTTTAATACTTTAGCAATGGTTTCATTAATATTTTAATATTAATTAAATATTAATGATAATAGAATTATTTAATATTTAAATCATTTAATAATGATTCTGATGTTTGAAAAATCATGATAAATTATAATAATTGTTTAAAAATTATTATAAGTCATTTAAAAATAATTTGACCGATGTTTAAGTTATATTGAACTTCAGTATAAAGTTTTAGACTCGATAATTACTCGATAAAGCCGTTGGTACACCGACATGTTTTAGAAATTGATTTGAACTTAGATATTTTGACTAGATACGTGTTTGTTTGTGATCCAATGACTACTAAACATATGTGACAATGTGATTAGGTTATGTGCTGACTGCAAATAGCAGTACTATGTGATATGATATATTATTCTAATTAAACAAATGATCTTATCACTACAACAACATGGCTTATTTCATACAGAATATTTCGTCGGTAATAAGGATATTCCGTCGAGGTTAACCTAATCTCCGACGGAATATTCGGTCGGAAATTCGGTCGTATATAAGCAGGTCGAAATTCAGTTCGTTGATCTTTCAATCGGGGATACTGACTGTCGAAGGATGTATCCTCGACTGAATATCCAGTCGATCTTACTATAATTCTGACTGAAAATAGTATGTCGAGGAAATTCTATCGACCATAATTATGCCATGTGGCAATGCCAGAAAAATGAAAAACAGATTAAAACCGACGGAGTTCCATCGAGGGTACTACTATTCCGTCGAGAATAGTGGTTTTTTTAATTGTTTTATTTGTTTTTGCAATATCCAGGGATTTAACCCACATCTTGTACCTGTACCTGTTTTCCCAATAACACATACACAAGCTACCAATATGGCCAATAACGTGAATTATAATACCAAGGCCAACAATATGTCAAAAACCAACTAAATGAGAAGTAAAAAGGTCAAAAACATCTATTAATCTAAACTAAACTATATCAAACATCCCATTAAGGTGCGGATAAACTAAATGTCAAACCAAATACAAAAATAAAGTAATGACAAGGTTTAAACTACAATACGTCAAAAATTATGTAACTACAAAAGAATGTAAGCTACAAAATTAAAAGAATGTAAACTAAGTCAAGCTAGTAGAGCCCCCGGTGTGAGGAGGATCATCGGACGGGCGTCGACGCTGCTCTGGAGTATGAAAATCGCCATCATAGTCATCCCACTCATCAGTCCGCTCGTTACCCTATTGATACAATATAATGTTACTCATTAGCCCATATATATAATTCAGTTAAAGATAACTAAATGAAAATTAAATAACATGCGAAATATATATTTGTATTTAAAATGAAGTATACCTAAGCAGTCGAGCGCTGACTCAACATCAGCCCAAACACGTCCTCGACTAAGGTAACCACCATCCGAACAATCTCATCGCAGATCACTACTTGCTTGCTTCCGAGGGATACCCATACTCTCGGCGGTGGCACCATTTACAACGTCCATGCGGTAAGTCGATGGAGGCAAGAATGGTCAAGGGGTCCTAACGATGGAACAACGGATTGTTCTCAAACCTCTCCGACACCGCAACCATAACACGCTTGAACAAATCATCGTCTAAGCCAACACCCGTATATGATGGTCCCATGGGGGCTCTCGGACGCAGACACTGGCTAGAGGCTACAAAAATAAATATAACATGAATAATATTATAAGTTTAATTTATTCATAAACAAGAAATAAACTAAAATATTATACCTCCTGCAGTGTATTGGCTGGTATCCTCGGTAACCCCAACACTCGATACCGGCCGGTAGTACTAGTAGGAGTATCCGAGACGCCACCGAAAGAGCCGCTCTCTCGTCTGAGATAAACTAATCTCGAAGCGGGGAGGGATGGTGGAATCTAACGTCTCGAAGATCGCCTCTAGCGACTGTAACACTTTGCGCTATACACCTTTCGTCAAGCTTCTCAAACCGCTTCTGTAATTTGATATACAAGTGAGTTATTTTTGGTATCATCATATAAATTACGTAATATTATCCTAAATAATATTTATTATAGTAAATGTATTACCCGTATAGCTAGTGTTGCTGGAGATATCGTCGACCCCGAAGTAGATCCCTTCGGTGTATGGACTCTATCCCAGAACTTGATCATAGTAGGAGGTCGGCCCAAGCTACTCCGCATGGCCTAAATCATATACATTAAATAATATCACCTTAATTTACTATAGTTGCAGTTTAATATTAAACTAAAATAAAGGGAAATACATACCGTCTTAACCTCTTAAAACGACTGCAAGCCAGAAGTATATACAACTCGCAGCTTGCCGCAATTCTTCTTCATCTGCTCCGACTTGGTCTTGAACGCAGCATCATCCTAGTACGCACACATCACAGCCCATGCTGCATCTGATACTGTCGGTGGCTGATGGACTCGCAAAGTAGTCCCGGGCGATTCTTCTATCCCCGGACTGCCCTCTATCGTATCTCGTACAACCAGCTGGCATAATTCTTTGAGATGTGGGCAATGATAACTGTGAGACCCCAGATTTTATCAATAAAGATTTAAATTTTATCGAAATAATTTTTAATATTATGGTGTGAATTTGAGATAATATTATAGTTGTGGGTAGTATTTATAAATTTTGCAAAGTATGTAAGTGGTTATATTATATTCGATTGGTCAGAGAATATTCGGTTTAGCAGGGAATATTCGATAACTACTCAATCATTGGTGGACCCAACAATGTAATTATTATTTGATTGATTGAAAAAACGACAAAAATATTTTATTGAAATAACGGTAGAAGTTTTACCGTTGATATCTATTGAACTACTCAAGAGTAAAAGCACAAAGAATACGATGTCGTGTAAGCATAGTAGCACAAGGTATTGATTATCGATGCTTATGTGAGAAGTCACTCACTTTGATTCCATTATTGTCGATTAATAATATGAATTATTATAGCGATAATGACGCTTTTATTTTATTTGTATTATTAACGTAATAAAATGTAAACATCTTTTCATATAAAATAGAATACTTTATTAAAGTTATTCTATAAATAGAATATATTATATTTTATTATGCATAGTGTTGTATAGTGTTTTTAGTGTTTTGCATAGTGTTGCATAGTTCAGCATAGTAAAATATTTTTATATAAATAGAATATATGATATTTTATTTAAAAGATTTTGCTTTAAATATGGACCGTTCATGGATTAATTACTATGCATTCTATTTTCCTATAAATAAGCTCATTCCTTCATTATTTTCTTACTTAATTCAATCAAACTCTAGAGAGAAAAATTATAGAGAGAAGCTATAGAGAGAAAATCTATAGAGAGAAAGAAGAAGAGTATTCTCGTACTTCACTACTTTGATATCCAAAGGTCTTTTTACGCTAAGGGATATTATTTGTTGTACCTGTAAGGGGTGTTATTCTTTCTTATTCATGAAGAGAACTTCATTATTCCATTCTTTATTATTCTGTTGAATAACTCAGATACGCTGACATACCCTATACATAATCTGTATAAGTGGTTTACCCTATACTTGGTGACATTCTTCTATTATTCTCATTGAACATCCCATGCATGTGTTTTACACCGACATGGTTCCGCTTTTTATTATTATTCTCGTTGGAACATCCTGCATGTGTTTATACACCTGACCGGTTCCGCCTCTTTATCATTCTCGTTGGAATATCCTATCTGTGTGTTTTACACCGGATCCGGTTCCATCTTTATTATTCTGTTGGAACATCCTGCTTGCGTGTGAATTTCACCCGACTGGTTCCGTTATTATTATTATTCTGTTGAATAACTCGTCATGCTAAGTACCGCATGCATGGTGATTTCTTTTGTTATTCCATTCTTTATTATACCCAAATGGTTAAAACTTTGACTTCTATACTCCATGAAATTAGTAGAATATCCTTGATATTTGCTTTTCATCCAAAGATCTTTTCATGGAAATATTCTTCCGATCATTCTTGAATTTTACTCTACAAAACAAAGATCTTGTTGACAATTTGGACGTTAATAAATCCTAGAGAAATTAATTCTTGAACTTGTTTTATTGAATTCTTATATCATTGTCATCATCTTCATGTTTATATTATGTTGAAAGTTATCTTTGCTTACGTGCATAGATGAACTTAGTATGATTATGACCGTGGTTTATTCCAGATAATCATGGCTTGATATAAATGATGTTACAAAAGTCCTCGGTGGCAGTAATGCAAAGATGGATAGTTTGTGGTATGATTATGACCGTGGGTGATTCGGTATAGTCATGACCATTGATAATTTGATGAAAATCCTTGACCGTGGTACAGGGATGATTAGATATTGTGGTTTATTCATTTAAGCTGAGTCTCAGCTATAACAGTGATGAAAAACCTTTTAAATCATAAAAGATAGTAGATTTTATTTTCTACTTGACTCTTTAAATGGATTGCTTATTCCGCTGCAGTTAAACTTGTTGTCTATTGTATTTTATCAGTTTGACACTGTTGAAGGCTAACGATAATTTATTCTGCATTATCTTAGTCATAATATTTCTTACTGTGCTAGTTGAGCTCACCTTTTCTTTCACCGTTCTCTTCGTGAAATGAGAACATAGCCGGGACGAGCCTCGGGAACCAGAGTAATGGTCTAGAGGATAGCATTAGTAGTCCTCACTATTCTCGTGAAATATTGTGATAATAGTTGTAATGAGGACTCCTTTGAGTTTGTATAATATCTAGTAGACAATATTTGTATTCAAACTCACGCTTTATGTCGTATTGTATACCTACGCTTATATTAGTAAGTTGTATTTGAAATTACATACAATGTACGTGGCGACCCAAGATGGGTGAAGTATACCTAATTTTGGGGCGCCATGCTTGGTATCGAGCTTAGGATATGATCCCACTAAGATGTGAGATAAGAACTAGGAGGAGAGACGGAAATTCCTTCGCTAGTATGACCTACCTAAGTTTATTTGGTATTTAATTGGTCACATGAGGTGTATAGGATAATATGTGACATGTTAATTAACCCTTGTTTTGTGACAAAGTTTGAGAATGGCATCCGAAAATGTTGAGATAAGCAATGAAGCACATGAGAGTGTTGATTCAAATCAAACAAAAAAGGTAACGACCAACAACACGATAATAATCATACTCGGTGGCAACGACTATCGTAATAATGATAACCATTTTGGGGGAAATTATCATGCCAAGAATGGTAACCACTTCCTATGGTAATCATGGCAAAGATAATAGAAATGGAAATTGCAAGAAGAGAAGGTCATTTAGCCCAATTTTGTTGTGCCCCAAAGTCAAGTCTAGTGGACTATGTGGCACCAAAGGTGGATATGGACAAAACAAAGTCGTTGGTTTTAGGAAGTGCATTTTCATGACTTCTCAAAAAGCGAGTAACCCCAACGGTTAGCACGAGTTAGTTAATTATAAATTACGAAGTCTATACCTTATAAGATACCGGTTCTACCCATTATTTTATCTCTCTTGCTTGCGCTCAACGCTTAAATTTGACTCGGAGAAGTTAGACTTTGACTTATCGTTGAAACTTCGTTAGTAGGAGCCTTCATTCATTACTATTTTTAAATCTTGTTTGATTCAAATAAACACTTTCACGCTACTTCGTCGATCTTATCTTTTGAAAACACTTGCCTTTGATGTGATTTTAGGAATCAATTGGTTAACTACTCATCATGCTTTTCGTAAGGTTGTTAGCTTTTATATTCATAACCAACCTGTTGTGCGAATTCAAGTAACCAAACTACTAAAGTCAATTATTATCATATCAAGCCACAAGTAAAGAGCCCCGAACCTTTCGTTGTTGACTTCCTTGTGTGGAATGCACCAAAGCCAGACTTTTTGCTAGGCGACGTCGTGAATGACGTTGACAAGTTGATAGGTATCATTGTGAGGTGCTATCTAGGTTAAATGATAGAAGTCACATTTGGTATCAATGTAACGTACTATCCAAGTCTTGGATAAGAGTAGCAGTTTTGAATGATATTTCTATCATTAATAAATTTCTTGACATATTCTTGAAGATTTCCTAGCCTACCCTAGAGCGTGAAATCGAATTTTGTATTAACCCCAAATAAAAAACCCATTTCTTAAACCTCAAATATTTCTTCAACTAAAAGGATCTGCTTTATGAGGATTATGATGAAAGTCATAATAAAAGCATTGGACTAATGAAAATCATGGGTATATGAAGTATTAGTAAGTTTTATGATGAGTTATGTTGGTTAGTATGTGAAAACATGAAAGTTTCTTAGAAATCACAAAGAGTTGAAAATCGATTTTGGTGAAAAACGAATTTGAAATTCAATCGACCATATCTCCTATTATATTTTGAATTTTTGAGTGTGGTAAAGTCCTAGAGTTAGATCTATGAGTTACCTAACTAATCCAAGTGGAATTACTAGAAAAGGTGTTGTAGATTTTTGTGTGGACTGATTTTAGCAAAGGAGTGCAAAGCTGCAAAAACCGAAAAAGCTGCCGCCATGATTTTAGAGGGGCTATTTCAGCCACTTAAATTATGAGAAAAATTCTGGCCTTTTGGGAAATGAAGGTATATGGTATAAAGTACCTCCTGTCCAAAAATGAGCTCATTCTGACTTAAAATGAGCAAGTTATGACTATTTCAATATTTAGGTTTTTCCGACGAAAAATGCTATAACCGAAGTTCTATAACTCCGATGACCATGAAATTTAAACTAGAAGCTCACGTTAACATGTGTAAGGTCCTGCCAAGATTTGGGAATTTTTGGAGTTAAACTTGAGGTAGCTAATTTCTTAAGGAATTAATTAGAAATTGATTTTTGAAAAATAGTAAATGAATTTTAAAATTCCGAGAAAATATATATTTCATTATGGGACTATATTATGCTAAATCCCAGAAAAGAAATATTTTTGGGACTAATTTGGTATTTTTCATGAAAATAGTTTAGTTACTTAACATATGAGTTAAATATGTTATGTGAAATAACAAAGTTGAAAATAGGATTTTATGGCTGTAGAATCCTATATAGAGTATATGCATATTTTTTTGATGAGGATTTGATAATTGGTGATGATATCTTATGAGTATGGCGCTTTTTGAATGATTAAATGCATTATATGGTAAAAAGCGTAAACAATTGAGATAAATTGTTTATAAATTTAAGAAGTATTGTTATAATATTAATGATATTAGATTATGAGATTATTAAGTGATTGATAACATGGGGATATTCTTGAATCTCGGATAAATTATATTATAAATGTTTAATATTTATCCTTTATCTCATTTGATTGATTCTTTATATCATTATCATCATGCTTATATTATGTTGAAAGTCATCTCAGGGCTCAGTAGTGCATAGATGATGGACTTGGTATGATTATGACCACTGTGGATTATTCTAAGATAATCATAACCGTAATTGACGTAGTGCATGGATAATTTGTGGTCGTGATACTAATGAATACACGATTATCTTTTGCCGTAGTTCATGGATAATTTGTGGTCGTGATACTAATGAATACACCATTATCTTTGGAACGTAGTGCATGGATAATTTGTGGTCGTGATACTAATGAATACACGATTATCTTTGGCCGTAGTGCATGGATAATTTGTGGTCGTGATACTAATGAATACACGATTATCTTTGGTCAGTAGTGCATGGATAATTTGTGGTCGTGATACTAATGAATACACAACGATTATCTTTGCCATAGTGCATGGATAATTTGTGGTCGTGATACTAATGAATACACGATTATCTTTGGCCGTAGTGCAGGATAATTTGTGGTCGTGATATGGATAATTTAATTTGTGGTCGTGATACTAATGAATACACGATTATCTTTGGTCGTAGTGCGTGGATAATTTGTGGTCGTGATATTAATGAATACACGATTATCTTTGCACGTAGTGCATGGATAATTCGTGGTCGTGATAATAAAGAATATCCTCGGCCCGTGAAAAGGGGATGATTCGATGATGTGGATTAATTATTGAAATGAGTCTCAAAGAATGAAGTATTAATTCATGGATGTGGTAAAAGTCATCTTTGGTCATAAAGATACATTGATGGACTTGGTATGATTATGACCAGGATTATTCTTGTATAATCATTACCAGTGATTAAAAACACGAATATCCCCGCCAAGAGTGCATGGATAATTCGTGGTCGTGATACTATTAAGTCGAGTCTCAAAGATTATTGGTTTTGCAAATTTGTATATCTTTGGCTGTAGTAGTGCAATGATGAATTGTTAATGAATATCTTCGCCTGATTGCAAAAGATGAATTTAATGTTTTCAACGATAAAGGTATTCAAGGTATCCTCACCTCTTTATCATACCAAGTATCGCACCCTAATTTCGAGGGCTTAAATTCCATAAGGAGGGGAGATTGTGAGACCCCGTGATTTTATCAATAAAGATTTAAATTTTGTCAAAATAATTTTTAATATTATGGTGTGAATTTGAGATAATATTATAGTTGTGGGTAGTATTTATAAATTTTGCAAAGTATGCAAGTGGTTATATTATATTCGATTGGTTGGGGAATATTCGGTTTAGCGGGAATATTCGTATAATGGCTCAATCATCAGTGGACCCCACAAATGTAATTATTGTCGGATTAAGAAAATGACAAAAATATTTTATCAAATAACGGCGGAAGTTTTACCGCTGATACTTGTTGAACTACTCCAGTAGTAAAAGTACGAAGAATACGCAGTGGTTGCATAAGTAAATACACCTGTATTGATTATCGATGCTTATGTGAGAAGTCACTAAGTTTGATTCCATTATCACGATTAATAATATGAATTATTATAATGATAATGACGCTTTTGTTTTATTCAGTATTATTAACGTAATAAAATAGAAACATTTTTTCATATAAAAAAGAATACTTTATTAAAGTTATTCTATAAATAGAATATATTATATTTTATTATGCATAGTGTTGCATAGTATTTTTTGTGCATAGTGTTTTGCATAGTGTTGCATAAGTTGCAGCATAGTAAAATGTTTTTATATAAATAGAATATATGATATTTTATTTAAAAGATTTTGCTTTAAATATTGATTGCTCATGGATTAATTACTATGCATTCTATTTTCCTATAAATAAAGCTCATTCCTTCATTATTTTCTTACTTAATTCAATTTGAAACTCTAGAGAGAAAATTATAGAGAGAAGCTATAGAGAGAAAATCTATAGAGAGAAAGAAGAAGAGTATTCGGTACTTCACTACTTTGATATCCAAAGTGTCTTTTACTAGGTAAGGGATATTATTTGTTGTACCGTAAGGGTGTTATTCTTTCTTATTCATGAAGAGAACTTCATTTATTCCATTCTTTATTATTCTCATTGGAATAACTCAGATACGCTGGTATACCCTATACATAATCAGATAAGTGGTTTACCCTATACTTGGTGACATTCTTCTATTATTCTCATTGAACATCCTCATGCAGTGTTTTACACCTGACCGGTTCCGCTTTTTATTATTATTCTCGCTGGAACATCCTCATGCATGTGTTATACACCTGACTTCGGTTCCGCCTTTATCATTTTGTTGGAATATCCTATATGTGTGTTTTACACCGGATCCGGTTCCATCTTTATTATTCTCATTGGAACATCCCGCTTGGTGTGAATTTCACCCGACTTCGTTCCGTTATTATTATTCTCGCTTGAATAACCTATCTATGCATGGCACCGCATGCATGCATGGTGATTTCTTTTGTTATTCCATTCTTTATTATACCCAAATGGTTTAAAACTTTGACTTCTATACTCCATGAAATTAGTAGAATATCCTTGATATTTGCGTTTCATCCAAATCTCTTTCATGGAAATATTCTTCTGATCATTCTTGAATTTTACTCTACAAAACAGTATCTTGTTGACAATTTGGACGTTAATAAATCCTAGAGAAATTAATTCTTGAACTTGTTTTATTGAATTCTTATATCATTGTCATCATCTTCATGTTTATATTATGTTGAAAGTTATCTTTGGCTTACGTGCATAGATGAACTTAGTATGATTATGACTAGGGTTCATTCGGTATAATCATGGCTTGATATAAATGATGTGACAAAAGTCCTCAGTGGCCTGTAATGCAGTGATGGATAGTTTGTGGTATGATTATGACCAGGGGTGATTCGGTATAGTCATGACCATTGATAATTTGATGAAAATCCTTGACCGTGGTACAGGGATGATTAGATATTGTGTTTTATTCATTAAAGCTGAGTCTCAGCTATAACAGTGATGAAAAACCTTTTAAATCATAAAAGATAGTAGATTTTATTTTCTACTTGACTCTTTTAATGGATTGCTTATTCCGCTGAAGTTAAACTTGTTGTCTATTGTATTTTATCAGTTTGACACTGTTGAAGGCTAACAATAATTTATTCTGCATTATCTTAATCATAATATTTCTTACTGGGATAGTTGAGCCCACCCTTTCTTTCACTGTTCTCTTCAGGAAATGAGAACATAGCTGGGACGAGTCGGGGAACGGAGTAATGGTCCGGAGGATAGCATTAGTTGTCCTCACTATTCTGTGAAATAGTGTGATAATAGTTGTAATGAGGACTCCTTTTGAGTTTGTATAATATCTAGTAGACAATATTTGTATTCAAACTCACGCTTATGTCAGATTGTACACCTACGCTTATATTAGTAAGTTGTATTTGAAATTCTGTACCATGTACGTGGCGACCCAAGATGGGTGACGTATACCTAATTTTGGGGGCGTCACAATAACGGCGTCACCATCCGCCTAAGTGATGTTGACCTCGTATCGATAGTATCTCTATCAAACAAACATAACATGCGTATAATTTATTATTTGAACAATATATAAATAACATACACTTGATTTAATATATGTAATTCGACTTACGTGAAACTCCCACAACACTGTCGCCATGAAGTCAGTATCATAGTGCGCGTACTTGCTAAATCGCATGCAGCCAGTAGGGAGATGCGCCAAAAAGATGACGTGTACGGTCGCTTTAACGATAGGATCCATAATACTAGAATACAAAAATTATTAAGAACATTTTAATTTATTAATCACATGATAATATCATTCTAATTGAACATAAGTGATATATTATAGTTGAAACCTACATAGACGAGCCAACATCAACTGGAACTGTGTCAGGCACTGCCAGTGGATGACCTAATCGACCGAGGTTAGGCTTTTGCGAATGCCGACGTCTATCATCTGTATGTTTAATATAGTTATGACATTGTCAAAAAATATTAAATGAATGTATAATATAGTTATTAAAAAAATGTTACTGAGCCAAAAAAGAAATCAACTCACTAGCATCTGAAGACGACCCTCCCTGAGAGTCGTCACCTGATCCGGAGCGGCCGCCACCACGGCTACCTCTACCGCTATGTCGAGGCATATATAGCTATACTACTGAAATAATAGACATAGATACGATAACATTAATTAAATTTTAAGTCTTTTATTATATATAATGAATAAGTGAAGAAGTAGTACATTGTTAAACCCGTCTGAATCAAAATCATTTTCATCCACTGATTCTGTCACTTCCTCTTCTGTATCAATTTCTTCCTCAATGTCATCTTCTACCATCACATACGGACTAACAACCACATCTTCCTCAACTTCGTCAACATCGAATACGTCAACGACATCATCACGCAACACATTGTCATCATATAGCACAACGTGGCTAGGATTACTAACTTGTTCTTGCAACGGGTCATCCATTCTAGACAAATTAGTACCATCAAATGGTCGAGTCTTCATTATCACAACTGTATACCAGGGGGTTCTAGTGTGAACGACATTAGGGGCTTAGTACACTTGAGTTGCTTGGCTGGCTAACACAAATACATCGTCAGACTGTAAATTTGATTTAATATGTACTGTGATGATTCTATTACGATCAACTTTAACACCCTTTGCAGTATCAAACCAGTGACACTTAAATGTAATGAACCTTTTTAGCCCCTGGATAATTGAGCACAACCACTTCCTTTAATCTTCCATAGTAATTGGACTCATAATCTCCATAACAACTTCCCAACACGACAACGCCGGAGTTGACTGATGTCAATTCATTCAAGTTATCAACCTTGAATCTATACCCATTCACGATACAACCTTGAAATTAACTAATAAGTTTGTATGGGCCTAAAATGACATCTATAAAATGCTCATACGCGTTCTCTTCTTCGATCCTTCTCTTAGCCATTGGTGAAAATTTGCATTAGTGAATGCTTCCATCTGTGATTCTGTCAACCCCGGGTTAGAAGCATGCACTTCCAATTCGAATGAAGTGCGTACAATAATATGGCAATTAATTAATTTTTGATTAAGGATAGATAAATCATTTTCAACTTGTAATAATATATACTTGATGTACGACGATACTTTAGGCATATTTAGAAGCACGTATGTAGAGACAATCTTTAAATCTTTATCGGTTAGGTAAGTCTTTGTCTCATGTCCAAATGGTTTAGCTGGATAAGTGAATACAACTAACTCATCATCAGCACGACCAGAAGGATCCCCGATCTCATTCAGATTTAGACGGTTATGCTTCGGTGCGACTACATCGTCAAAGTACAACGAGCAAAAGTTGACAAGCTCTTCCTCCGTCGTAGCGTTTAATAATAGAACCCTCTACGCGAGCTTTGTTTTTAAATTTCTGCTTTAATCGATGCATATACCTGAAATATGAAAGTATGTAATATTACCTGATAAGTTAAATATAAAGATGACGAATATTGCACAATGTATGTGATATTACCTCTCAAATGGATACATCCATCGATATTGCACCGGTCCTCCAAGCTTAAGTTCATATGGCGGATGAATAGGCAAATGCTCCATGCTGTCAAAGAACGCCAATGGTAAAATCATTTCGAGCTTGCACATTGTCAACACTATGTTTTTCTCCATCTGCTCTACATCACTATACCTTATAACAGTTGAGCAAATATCCTGAAAGAAATTTGAAATTGTGGTAAAAGTATCATTAATATTCCTGGGTATCACCTCACGAAATGCAATTGGCATCAACTTCTGCATGAATACATAATAGTCGTGACTTTTGAACCCAATAATTTTCAACTACTCAACCTTAGTATAACGAGATATGTTAGAAGCATATCCATCTGGGAGCTTCAATGCGCTAAGCCACTTGCAAAGGTTTTCAACCTGTTGCTTGGTAAGACAAAATGGAGCTTTTGGTTTTGTGTTATTAGGTCGGAGCCACAATTCCACCTGATATTCATTTCCTCCAAGTCTTTACGTGCTTTATCATTGTCTTTTGTTTTACCACTTGTATCTAGTACGGTGTAAAACAAGTTCTCAAATACATTCTTTTCTGTATGCATAACATCTATACAATGACAGAATCCATCTGTAGCCATGCCAAGCCTGACATTCCTAACTTCTTCGGCAAATTATGGAAAATTGGCATCAAAATTCTTCCATTCATCTCCATCTGCTGGGTGAGTCAGCTGACCAGGAACGACATCCCTTGTTCTATGCTAACTCATATGCGGAGCAATGTGCGCAGACATGAATAGCCGCTACAACCTTGGCGCAAGAGGAAAATACCATAAAATCTTCTTTGGAACATGTTTCTCCTTCCCCCCACGTTTTGTGATCATGTACCTTGGCGAGTTCCAGATATCACATTGCACCTTATCTTTGTCTTCCCAATAATATAACAACCATTCCTGCTTAGAAGCATCGATCTTCTCATACCCGATATTCAACCCCTTAACCATCTTCTTCACCTCATAGTAATTCGCAGGCAACGTATTATCCCTGGGTAAGAACTCACTGAG
This sequence comes from Panax quinquefolius, assembly GCA_020205615.1. Lineage (NCBI taxonomy): Eukaryota > Viridiplantae > Streptophyta > Magnoliopsida > Apiales > Araliaceae > Panax > Panax quinquefolius. The sequence continues at coordinate 103,852,757 of CM035152.1, forward strand.
AATATCAAGCAAATCATTGAATCCTCTCTCACTATAGTCATGCTCATTCTTGAAATGTAAAAGCTTTGTAACTACAGAAAGCCTGGTGTGTAACGACCCCAAAATATGTCCATTCCATCCAACCCATTCTGAGTCACCAAATATATGGTACGAAAAACAACTACAACTTTATTACAACAATTGTCGTGCAAAATACAACAACACATATGCCGTGAGTTTGGATACAAATATATACCAACCAGTAAGACGTCACAATGACACCTTACATAAAGGTATAGTCAAAAACTCTGCTTTTAGAAATTAGAATCTTTGGGAAGTGCTCAAGGAAACCTTCGTGATATGGGAGGCCATGCTTTTAGGTTATGGTAGATATCATATGGCCACAGAATTATCCTTGGTTGACCCAATAGACCCCAAAGAAAAAATGAGAAGATTACTATCGTATTCTTCCCAATGGTGAGTCTTCTCTTGACATATCATTATCTCCACTGTCTCTAATTGGGTATTATACTCCAAACAAACACCAAGATTATATAGGTAGTGCTTGTAAATATACTCAAAGAAGTTGATGAGCACAACCATGTCTTATGATAACACGAGTTTGTATGTTATTAGACATCTTGTATGATAGTGACAAAACACCCTTCCAAAGTTGGGTTCGCCTCACCCTATTTAATTCACCAAAAATAACTATTAAATGATGTATAAAATACAACACACTAAAGCCCTCAATAAAATTATTTTCATACTCTTTAGGAGAGAACCTCAACAACTATAGACCACCGCTTATTTCCTTGTTATCCCCGGGCCAACCCAAATACACTTTTATTACCCCGAAAGGAATTGTGAAACAAAAGGGTGAGCACAACTAGCTCAAGAAAGAATATTATGACTAAAGATAAATAAATTATCAATAGTCTTCATCAAGAATGAATCGTAGATTTAGAACATATGGTAGATGATAAAACTTTTCAACCATAGTTGCAAAATGAATGAGAAATCCATTAGAAGAGTCAAATAGACCATAAAATCTATTATTTTCTCCATGTTAAAAGTCCACCAACAATGTTTTATCCTTGTAACATCAATCAACAATTCCTCATCCACAATCACATGTATAACTCATAATCATAATTGTAGTTCTAAATTCCTCTTCTCATCCGGATCGTAAGATAATTTCATCACCGCCTTTACCGAAACATCAAAGATCATGGTTATACCAAATCACAGCCTCGCTCATAATCATACTAATAAATTCATCTTTTTTGCACCACGGGCCAAAGATATTCTTCAACAGCCCATCTTAACACTACAAAGCTAAAGATATTCAACAACAGTCATCTTCTTTGCATTACAAGCCAAAGATATTCATCAATAATTCATCTTTGCACTACAAAGCAAAGATATTCAACAATAGGTCATCTTTGCATTACGAGCAAAAAGATATTCATCAATAATTCATCTTTGCACTACAAAAGCTAAGATATTCATCAACAAGTCATCTTTGCACTACGAGCCAAAGATATTCATCAATAATTCATCTTTTGCACTACAAAGCTAAGATATTCATCAACAAGTCATCTTTGCACTACGAGCCAAAGATATTCATATATCAAAGAAATACATAATCATTTCGAAGTTATATAACAATAATTATAACCATGTTGATCAATTCACCTTTGCTCTTAAGCTAAAAATATTCAATTGTAAATTAAATGGTCATGATCATACCAAATAACAATTCAACTTTTGCACTCATGGCCAAAGAGAACCTATAGTCAATGATCATACCAATAATCTACCCATCTTTACACTCAAGTCAAAGAGAAATATTATCATTAGGGTTATAAGAATGTTATATAAAAACAATATAATCAAAACATGGTTTTAATTTCAAAAGTAAGATTCATAAATCAACGATAATTTGGTCGAGAAGAAACCAATTTGTCGTGAATAGTACTTCGTATTCGCATACATAGTCGTGAGTATACGTGCATAATAACCTCGACACGAAAAAGATAAAGTTTCATAATAAAATTCATATCCATATTTATAACACCTTAATCCAAATATTATAAATCACTTAGAAATCTCATAATCTAATATTATTAATATTACAATAATATTTTAATCATTTCTAAAACTTATAAACAATTTAATTAAATTGTTTACACTTTACTAATTAATGCATTTAATCATCATAAAATGCCAAACTCATAAGATTTCATCACCAATAACCAAAACCATCATATACCTCATATATGATTCTCAAGCCATAAAATCATATTTTCCAATTTTCTTACTTCACATAACATATTTAATTCATTTACTCATAACTAGAATATTTTCATGAAAAATACCAAATCAGTTCCAAAAATATTTCTTTTCTGAGATTTAGCATAACATAGTCCCATATTGAACATATATTTTTCTCAAAATTTTAAAAATTCATTTACTATTTTTCATATGGCCAAAACCACCGAATATTTAAACATTTATCATAAATTATACTTTTATCCAAAAATTCTGAAATTAATACGGTATATTGATATTATATAGATGTACTCCCAATAAAAATATCATCAATTTTGGAGTTAACCACAAGGAGTTATAAATAGTTACTTTTAAAATAGTCTTTTCTCATAAAATCCATAACTCCTAATCTATACATCCAAAATCGCCATTTTGGACACACTCTCTAAAACTCATCAAAATATCATTTCAAATTTTTCCAGAATTTTTGAAGGTTTAGAGAAAATTTCGAAACTAAAAACATAATAACCCTTAAAATCCTTACTATCCCTTACCTCAAAAGAGCAAGATTTACGATTTGGAATAACGCCGAAAACGAACTTGCACCGTATAGCAATACTCAAAGTATACTCAAAATACTCACAAGAATACGCCGATAATATAGAGAGAAAACTTCAGTTTAAATGTGATTTTCAATTCTAACCTAAGCACCCTATTTATAGGAAAATACTTAGAACACCAAAGCGTAAAATTTAATAAAATATTAATATATATTATTTTTATTCCAAAGCACACTTATTTTGCTTCAAAACCTCAGCCACCAAACAGCCCACCTCACAAGACTTGCACAAAAAAACGTTTTTGTTATTTAAATTATTTTAAACTTCCAAAATCAATTATTTCAAAGCTTCGAACTTCAATAATTCATAATAAATAGTCCGCTTATCAAAAATTCAATCTTGCGTGTTCTTATAGGAAATTCAATTCTCACAACTTTTCGTAAGAAAGTTTTCCAAATTCCAAAAAGAAATTGACCGAAATCCACAAACGAGACGATTTTACAATCTATAATCAAATTTCACCAAGAAATGGAGTCCAATTTACATGTTTAACATGTTTTAAACATTTATTGTAACAAAAATATTCTTCCTCCTCATATACTCATATATTCCACATTCACTATAAAAATATCACCATTATTATATTATTAAAATAATATATTTAAATGAATTATTTTATCAGAAAAAGATAAAATATTAATTTTCAACAATTGTCACTTTAAAAATTTTCTCCATCTATATCCACATAAAATAAATATTTTTCTCATCATAAAAATCAATAATTAATTATTCACAAATAATATTACATAATCACAATATTAACAACCAGGCAGTTCCCAGGAAAGAGGGGGCTTTCCAATAAGAATTTCTCCTTACTAGCGCGCAATTAGGTGACCAAACCTCTCCTTAGACAGAACTTTCTAGGCATTGCCAATAATGTTATCCAATAATATTATTCAGATAATATGAATTATTGCTCCGATAATGGAAAATATTGTCTTAATGACAATTATTGAAACAACAATAATATAAAATATCAACGTAGCAATTATTGAATCAATAAAATAAAATATTGAGCAAGAATTACCGTAAATAATTATTGAGTAATGCCTTCTTACGAAAAAAAATTATCATGCTTCATGAATAGTACTGTGAATAGTAACTCGTGAATAACTCGTGAATAGTAACTCGTGAATAAGTAACTCATGAATAGTAACTCGTGAATAAGTAACTCGTGAATAGTAACTCATGAATAGTAACTCATGAATAGAAATAAAAAAAAAATTGAATACTTTTATTTCATAAAATTCGGGGTCTTATAAGGTGTGCTTGTCATTTCCAGGATACAATGGAACACCCGATTCAGATAGCAACTTGTAGAAAACAATTTCTTTGAATCATTTGGCTTTTGTTGAAAGTTTCGCCGACGATGCTCATTTTCAAATTTCGATCAATATTGGTAGGGCCATACACATCAACCAAAATTTGCACGACGTCATAGTTATCTGCTTCTGAATCCCCATAATCCGATTGGTCTATAGTACTATCTCTCAGTTCTCTAAACTCAGATGATTCCCCGTGATGAATCCATACCGATTTCCCATCCACAAACCCACGTGAATATAAGTCAAATTTAACTTCATCGGTAGTCTTCCATATCATGTTCTTATACTTGAAACACGAGCATCTCATCTTTCCATTTGGATCATCAACATGTTCTATTTCTTTGTTCATAAAATTAGACACCCCTTCACGGTACGCATCAATTAATCCCCCCCATCAATTGGTATCCTACGGTACATCTAACTCTGATCGGCTGACATCTTTAGTTGAAGAAAATACCTAATTAGAATATACATGCATGTATTTACTTTACCTAGTATATATCTCCACTCTACAGGGGTTAGGCTTCTATCCCGTTCCTGGATGTGTCTCCTCACTAGTGCCATTCACAAGATGCGTGTTTATAATATTTTAAGAAAATTTTAGCATCACCTTCCCATGGTCTCCAAGTACACGAAATAAACCAAGATAACTTAGTCAAAGTATGCACTCGAAGAACATATGTAGAGACACCAACTGAAAAATCCTCAAAATATTATAAACACGCACCTTGTGAATTAGCACCGACCTAAGTGAGAGACATAACATTTAGTAACAGTCCCAAACTGGGGACTATTCGATATTCACTCCTACTGAGTGAATGTCAAACGAGTTTCTAAGTTTCATAGCAGTTGCAGCTATAATGACTACTAAGAGAAGAGTCAATCTAAGTTTCATATTAGTTGTAGTTGCAGCTAATAGTACTCCAACCGGTTCCTCGGCAGTAATCGGACAAAAAAAGGGTCGTAGTTCATGTTTGTGTCATATACTCTATTAATAAAGTTAATTGAATTACTGCGGACATTCCTCACTGTTCCACCATAATAGATGGCAACATCCCAAAGGAGTTCCATTAAGCTATTGAACAAAGTTCCAAGTTAAGCAACCCTCTAGATGAATGAACGATCACTTCTTTACTTGGAATGAATCATTGCCTGATATGGGTTCAATCCATGCCATAGACAGCTTCTCACCACTCCAAATTCCTCAGATGGGTAGTTCTCATAGAAAAAGAGGTGAGACGTTCTGTGAGCACTACCCATCTAAGGAATTTGGAATGGTGAGAAGCTGTCTATGCCATGGATTGGACCCATATCAGGCAATGATTCATTCCTAGTAGAGAAGTGATCGTTCGCTCATCTAGAGGGTTGCTTAACCTATAACTTTGTTTAACAACTTAATGGTACTCCTTCCGTATGTTGGCATCTGTTATGATGGAACAGTGAGAAATGTCTTTAATAATTCAATTAACTTTATTATTCGAGTATAAGACACAAACAGAAACTACAACCCTTTTGTTTAATTGATGTCGAGGAACCTGTTGGAGTACTATTAACTGCAACTGCTATGTCGAACCTTGCATAAAAGGAAGTCCTTAATTAATTATTTTGTATAATATTATTTAATTTAATTTACCTTAATTAATTAATTTATTTTAGTTAATTTATTTATTAAGTATTATGTTATTTCATTTAATTTAAATTAATTTATTTATTGATTTTAGTTATTTTTTATTATTTAATTTTATTTATTTTGTATTATATTAATTAATATAATTTAAAGTAATTAATTTATTAATTTTAGTTATTTTAATTTATTTAATTTTATTTATTTTGTATAATATTATTTAATTTAATATACCTTAATTAATTATTTTATTTTATTTTATTATTTATTTATTTGGTATTATATTATTTAATTTAAATTAATTAATTAATTTATTTATTTTATATTATTTAATTTATTTAATTTTATTTATTTTGAATAATATTATTTATTTTAATTTACCTTAATTAATTATTTTATTTTATTTTATTTTACTTTATTTATTTATTTTGTATTATATTATTAATTTATTTTACCTTAATTAATTAATTTATTTTAGTTAATTAATTTATTTTGTATTATATTATTTATTTTGTATATCTTTATTGTGTTTTTTTATTTTATTTTAGTGTCAAACTAAGTTCTAATTGTCATTTATAGTTCAGTATTGATTTATTTAATACCATCTATAACTTCCATGGAAATTCCGTCGGAAATAATTCACACCCAAAGTCTTCAATTCTAAGGCAGAAAATGGATATGCTTAACCATTTCATATATATGAACCAAATTGAACCAAATCCATATAACAGAAAAAGGCAGAAAATGGATATATTGAACCAAGGTAAATCAAATTATTCAAACCAACATGAATCCTTAATTAAAACCAAAATGGATATGCTGAACCAATATAGATAATTCATTTCATTAAATATAAGGTAAATCATATGCATTTCATTGAATATTCAAACAAATTTAGGAACATATGAATCAATAATTTAATTTCTTAATTCAAACCAACATAGATATGATGAACCAATATAGATAATTTTAGGGAACATATCAATCAATAATTTAATTTTCGTTATTTAGGGTTAAAAATAATTTTGGAATTCTTAAACCTGATCGCAAAAAAATTAAGCCCTACTCTGTAAATTAAATGAACTTAACTATGGAGGAAGAAGAAGACCCCAGCCGACACCACCACTTTGAACCTAAGTCACCGCCGCTGGTGGTACCCCCATACAGTAACAGTCCCAATCGGATTAACCTCCTTAAATGAGCTATGGACCAGATGTGGGAGCTTGGAGGATGAAATTAATATGGAGGAGATAAGAAGGAGAAGAAATATGGAGGAGAGATTGGGTGGAGGAGCTATGGACCACAGTCACTACCGCTGTTGCTAATTAGGAAGAAAGGAAAAGAATGAAAATAGATTAGGGCTGCTGGTACGCTTATTTTAAAAAAAGAATAAGTTAGATGGACTTCGGTCGAGTTTATTTCAGTCTCCCTTTTGCTATTATCAAATGACCATTCGGTCGACTTTAATAATATTCCGTCGACATTAAACTCGCGCTAGCGGGAAATCTATGCGCCAAGAAAAGGAGCTTAATTTCGACGGATATCTGTCGACTTTAGTCTAACCTCGACGCAATTAATTTCGATGTAATATTCCGTCGAACTTATATTAACTTCGACGAAATGTATTCAGTCAGAATTAATTTCGTCGGAGATAACCCTTTTTCTTGTAGTGTATTAATGATAGGTCTTGATATAAAAGATAAAACTAAGTTGTGTAAGCAGCAGACCAGGCAACTATCCTATCTTTGCATTTACTTTATACAATGGACATGCGTAAGCGAATATCTGAACTATTCTTTTTCATTGTTCAAATATCTTAACCTTTGTATATACTTATGCAATGATTCTGTATAAGTAAGTTATTAAATTATAATATGTTATACAAGTTCATTAATTCTGTTATTATAGATCAAGATATATATTATGTTTGTTAATTTCTAAGCATGGTTATACAAGTGTCCTCACTTGGGTATTCATTATATTTTATCACATGTTGATACATACTTATTGGTTTCTAGTATTATACATTGACTTGAAAGCCGTCTAAGCTATTTGATTCAGCTAGACACAGATATAAAAATATTATTGAACAAGATAGAACTTTATTGTATCCAACCAAATTATTTTTGTCCGAATTCTAGACTAGTATTAAAATCCTGAATATGGCAAACTTTTATGCGCCTAAGGCGGATATGCTAGACGAAAATATCGTTCTTGTATCTAGTATTGATCAATATAGGGCATAACGGGCTGATCACCCCCTATGCCTATAAGTTATGACGGTTTATAGATGAAGTTCTGTTTAACCTTTTCGAAAATAGAAAACAATGTTCATAGTCTATCGACTGATCACCATTATAGTCAGTGTGTAGTTTCAAAAATTTGATATAGAATTGATATGTTGTTATTATTGGTCCAACTTACTTCACAACTGTTGATTCGTTGTAGAAGTGTCGTTCAAAGAAAACATTTAATCCTTTCAGCTAATATTTATTGTTGCTATTACTTACTGGGCAATCAAATGCTCATTCTTGCTTTAAATTTAAATGTTTACAGCCAATCGTGATCAACCTGAAGGTTCATGCAGAAAAAAAGGAAAAGAAAAACAAACAAAATACGTTTAATGGTATCTTATGTAATAGCTAGACTTTATTAAGATAAGGATGATATATATTATCTATTAATTATCATGTAATGAATGTTTAAAGGTTGTGTACTTGGGATTAGACTCTGATATAAATGTAAATTAAGTTTGGTATTTATATTATTGTTATTTTTATTAGTATTATTCCGCTCATAGAAATGGTATCGTGAAGCACCGAGTTCGGGTTTCAAGTACCGGAATTTGGGGGAGTCACTGGTTGGTATTAGAGCTTTGGGGTTAAAAACCTTAGGTGGGATAGACCTTAGGCTATAACCTTAGGATAGAGGGAAACGTTGAAAATAAAAATAAGTCAAATAGAGTTTAAAAAAGAGATGAATTAACTAAAGTCATCGTTAACCAAAATAAAAGATAACCTACATAAAACTATTGTTTGTTATGTGTATATATTATATGCTAATCAGGATAATTTATGTGTGTAGATGTCATGTGGAAAAGAGTTAGGATACCCTCAGATCGTAAAGAAGGAGCCAATGTCAAAGCCAATAGCTGAAATAGAGGCTCAAGTTAAAAGCAACCTCGATGAGGTGGTTATTGTAGAAAATGTAGTACCAGATCCATAAATGGTGGAACTGATAGATAGTGATTCGGACACTGAAGTTGGAGATGATCAAGCATCAACGGAGGTACAAAATCTGAGGAACAAGGTTTCTTCTCTGGAAAAGCTGTGGGAAATAGAAAAGTTGTTAAATAGCGGAAAACATTAATAGAAACAATGGAAGAACAAGATAAGCGTAAAATGCAAATTGATCAAATGGGAGTCAAAAGCAACAAGTCGTGTGCAGCTCCGAGCAAGAAGGGGAAAAGAAAGATGAAAGACCGCGATATAGGAAATTTCGATAACATCCAAGGGAACCTTAACCGAATAGAGAAATGTACAAACTATGACAAGAAAAATGAAGGCGTATGCAGGAAAGGGAAAATGATATGTTACATTTACGGACATGAGGGACATATCTCTCATCATTGTCCTGACTTTAAGCTTGGTGCATGTTTTATTTGTGGGTTGGAAGGTCATCGGGCTAAGGTTTGTCCAGAATCAGGAAAAGGTGTAGGAAATAATTAGGATTAGTAGTTGATGATGTATGTTTGATAATGTGCATGTGTAATGTAATATTCTCAACTTTTGTATAAGTCAAAGCCGTAAATCCCGACTTTTGTGGTCACAAAGGGATAACAGTATGTGCTATGTTATGTAAAGTAATATGAAATAGTTGAATGAATATGCATCTATGTTGATTAATGAAATAAGTTTGATATGTGAAACTTATATAATAAGGTTTAGAATGTAAAGAATAATTTATGGTCTTATTTAACCAGATAATGCCACCAAGATGATAAAGTCGAAATCAAAGGGCAGAAGAATCTGTCAACAATGCTGGGGGGCAACAACCAGACCCGATGCAGCACTTTGCAAACATGGTAGCTCAAGCTATGCAACATGGAATACCAGCCGCATGAAATCAGCCAGACAATCGCTTGGCAAACTTCTAGGATTTTAAGGTTGTAGGACCATCTAAATTAATAGGTACAACTGACCATGTAGAAGCCCAAACTTGGGTTAAGGAAATTGAAAAAGTGTTTGTGATAACTAGGGTAGCTGAGGGGCAAAAGACAGCTTTTGCCACCTACATGATGAACGGGGAGGCAATTTTTTGGTGGGAAGCAAATCAAGCTAGGGCAGGAGAAGGTGTAGTTACTTGGGCTAGGTTCAAAACTCTATTTTTCAAAAACTATTTTTGTCTAGTATGCACGCTAGGATGGAGGTGAAATTTTTAGAATTAAAGCAGGAGAACATAACTGTTGGGGAGTATGCCGCAAAGTTTAATGAGTTGGCTAGGTTCGCTTCGCATCAAGTTGATACGGAGGCTAGGAAGGCGAGAAGGTTTGAGTTGGGATTAAAACCCTGGCTCTATAATAAGGTGACAGTGTTACAAATAAATACTTTTGCAGCACTCATGGAAAAAGCTACTATAGCTGAGGAGGGGAGTGAGGCTATAAACCTCTATAACAAAGAGAAGAAGAACAAAGGCAAGGTCGTATGAGCTGTAAAGGTGGAAACTAATAGTGGGAATAGGGGTGAAAAGAGAAAAAGGAGCATTTTTGGAAATGTTCAGGTGAAGCAAGATGGTGTGAAGAAGAAACAAGTAGTACAGTGTGTGAACTGTGGAAAGAATCACTAAAACAAAAAGGATTATTTCCGACGGAATATTTCGTCAGTAATAACATACATATAATTTATTATTTGAACAATATGTAAATAACATGCATGGACTTTGATTTAATATATGTAAGTCGACTTACATGAAACTCCCGCAACACTGTCACCATAAAGTCGGCATTATAGCGCGCGTACTAACTAAATCGCATGTAGCCAGTAGGGACATGCGCCAGGCAGATGTCGTATATGGTCCCTTAGCGACAGGATCCATTAAACTAGAATACAAAATTTATTAAGAACATTTTAATTTATTAATCACATGATAATATCATTCTAATTGAACATAAATGATATATTATCATTGAAACCTACACAGACGAGCTAACATCAATAGAACTGTGTCATGCACGGCTGGTGGGCGATCTAATCGATCGAGGTAAGGCCCTCGCGAACGCCGACGTCTAGCATCTGTATGTTAATATATATAGTTATGACTTTGTCCAAAAATAGTAAATGAATGTATAATATAGTTATGAAAATAATGTTACTGAGCGAAAAAAGAAATCAACTCACCAGCATCTGAAGACGACCCTCTTAGGAGCCGTCACCCGATCCGAAGTAACCGCCACTACTGCCACCTCCACCACTATGTTAAGGCATATATAGTTGTACTACTGAAATAACAGTGTTACATAAGGTGACAGTGTTACAAATAAATACTTTTGCAGCACTCATGGAAAAAGCTACTATAGCTGAGGAGGGGAGTGAGGCTATGAGCCTCTATAACAAAGAGAAGAAGAACAAAGGCAAGGTCGTAGGAGCTGTTAAGGTGGAAACTAATAGTGGAAATAGGGGTGAAAAGAGAAAAGGAAGCAATTTTGGAAATCTTCAGGTGAAGCAAGAAGGTGTGAAGAAGAAACATGTAGTACAGTGTGTGAACTGTGGAAAGAATCACTCTAGGGAATGTCTGAAAGGAAAATTTGTGTGTTACAAGTTTGGGCAGGAGGGCAATATCTCTCCCAACAGCCCCAATCCTAGAATGAATAGTGGGTGTTTTCTGTGTGGGTCTACGAAACTTAAGGTGAAAACTGTCCAAAAAGGAAATTAGAGGCAGGAAGCGTGAATACGGGAAAATGCAGCCGAACTCTGACAATTACGGGACCAACGTCATCAAGAAAGCCAACAAAATCAACCGCAAGGGTCTTCAATATGACAGTCCAGGATACTGTGGCAGCTGGTGATGGAACTTCAGGTATTATTCGTATAACTTTTATTTTTTATACATGATTTTCCTATATATAGTAAATTATTTAATAAAGAAATTTTGAAGGAGGAATTTGAGTTCTTTTAGAAATCAAATTTAACGTTTAATCAGATAGACAAGCTTTACATTGAATAGTTAAAGATCAGTTCGATCGAATTTGATCGAGATCTACTTGCAATGACTGTGTATGTTATGTACCCTTATATGTATAAATTTTGAAACGGTGATTCTGGGGACGAAATCTTTATAAGGGATGGTGAATGTAACAACTCGATATTTTCTATATAAATAAATCAGAAATTTTGCGTATAAATTTTATTTAGTTTTTTTAAAGGTGGGAATATGTATAAGGCAAAGCTTATGTATTTATGTGATAAATAAAATTTATTTATTACATGAATAATTTCAAATAATTAATTTTTTTAGAATTATTGACCATTATAAATTATGTTCTTATAATAATTAATTTGGTTATACAAATATTTTTATTTATTTTCTATGAAAAATATGATTATTATATTATTTAATAATATATGGAATGATTATTAGAATTATTATAATAATTATTTTATTATATGAATTTTAGTATAGATTATTAAGTTAATTATTTTAACTTAATTAATAATGTTATATATGCAAGATAAATCAGATATGGAATCCAAACCCTAATTTTAGATTTTGATCAAGGAATGAGAATAATAATATTATATTAATTATATTTCAATGCTATAAATATGTACCGTATGTGTGGACTGATAATGGTTGGTCAATTATGTTGTATCATGACCAAACCCTATTTTGAAACTCAAATGGGAGATTAAAGACTGAGTAGTGATTGTGTTATATGATTTATGTTGCGTATTATAGAATTTAAGATTAATTAGAGAAACTCAAATTCATATTTAGAAAACTCTAAAAATATTTTGATAAACCTTAGTTCGAAAGTAAATTATGACTTTAAAATCTGTTAATCCATTGTGTTAATGTGGTTAAAAACAAGTATTAGAATTATAGTCTAAATTAGGAAATTCTAATTATTGACTCGAAACCCTAATTATAATGCCCCAAAATCCGGTCTATCTTCACACCCTGATTCCGTACGTCACGATCCCATCTTCTTCCAAACATACATCATTATATACTGAAATATAACAATAAACATTCTAAATTCCCAGATTCTAAAACTTTATAACTCCTTTCATTACAAATAACGATAATTACATTATCCTTTACATCTTACACGAGTGACTTTCATCCGCCACTAAGGATACATAACAGTTCATTAAACTAATCTAAAGTTCATTTAACTTATTTTATATTACAAGTCTTCACTTCATCTTCTCGCTCACTCCCATTCTGAATGACATTCCATCTGGATACAGTCAACTTGATCTTTATGGGATCCTTAAGTTCGTTTAACATCATTCGCTGAAAATGTTTTTCATTTAAAGTAAGTGTGAGCATTCAATTGCCCAGCAAGTCATAACAGTTGATAACAAAAATTGCCCCAGTACTATTCATAACAAAAATTGGTTTCTTTTCGGTCCAAATCATTTTTGATACAATATCATTCTTGAATTTTACTCCATAAAGCAGTATCATGTTGACAATTTGGATATTTTTAAACTCTGGATAAATTTAAAGTTTTTAATATTTATCCTTGATTTTGTTTAATTAATGCTTATATCATTGTCATCATCCTCATGCTTATATTGTGATGAAAGTCATCTTTGGCTTACGTGCATAGATGGACTGTTGATTGGTATGATTATGACCAGGGATCATTCGGTATAATCATGACCCGTAATGTTACAAATGACGTGGTAAAAGTCCTCATTGGCCCGTAGTGCATTGATGGACAGCTTGTTGGTATGATTATGACCAGGGATTATTCGGTATAATCATAACCATTGATGATTACATGAATATCCTTAGACCATAGTGCAGGGATGATTCGATGATGTGCTTTATTTATTAAGCTGAGTCTCGCGATAAAGTTGATGAAAAATTTTTAAATCATAGAAGATAGTAGATATCATGTTCGACTTAACTCTTCTAATGGTTTGCTTATTCCGTTACAGTTGTTGATCTAAAACGTGTTGTCTATTATATTCTATCAGTTGTTATACTGTTGAAGGCTAAGGATAATTTATTCTGCATTATCTTAGTCATAATATTTCTTACTGGGCTAGTTGAGCTCACCCTTTTCTTTAATTGTTCTCTTCAGGAAATGAGAATATAGTTGGGACGAGTCGGGGAATGGAGTGATGGTCCATGATAAGTGGCTTTAGTAGTCCTCACTATTCTATGAAATAGTATGATAATAATTATAATGAGGACTCCATTGAGTGTAAATATTGTCTAGAAGACAATATTCGTGTTAAAACTCTCAACTTATGTTTTGTCGTATTTTACACGACAGTAGTATAATTAAGTTTTTATTTGTATTTTGTACCATGTTTTTGGCAACTCAAGATGGGTGATGTATACCTATTCTGGGGGCGTCAAAGTTGGTATCAAAGCTTAGGGATATGATCCCTGGCTAAGATGTGAGACTAGAACTAGGAGGGAAGAGACGGGTAATTCCTTCGCTAGTATGACCTACCTAAGTTTATTTGTTATTTTATTGGTCGATCAGAGTAATGGGATAATATGTGGCATATCAATTAACCCTTCTTTTGTGACAGTGTTTGAGAATGGCATCTAAAAATGTTGAGATAAGCAATGAAGCACATGAGACCGTTGAGTCACCGATGATCAATAACCAGGATAATGCGCATCAAGAAGGCAATAATCCTCGTGTAAACAACAACACTGATCAAATAATGAACAATGGTATGTTTAGGAGTTTTATAGAATTTATGCAAAACCAAATGAGAGAGACTCCTATTTATAATGCAGGTGGAAACAATGGCAACCCACGATTGGTCACCGCTAAGCAGTTCAAGGAGCTGGGACCACCAGAGTTTTTGGGAAAACCAGAACCACTTAAGACAGAGATGTGGATAAAGCAGATCACAAAGATATTTGATGTCTTGGAATGCTCAGAGGAGCAAAAGGCTCCCTTCGCCACCTTTATGTTGCGTGAAGAGGTAGATTACTGGTGGAAATCTGTAAAACGTACTTAGCCTGCCGCACTCAAAATGCCTTGGGAGAAGTTCCAAGAGTTGTTCAATGAGAAGTACTTTCCCAAAAGTATTCGTCATATGAAAGAGGTGGAGTTTATCAATTTGGAGCAAAACAATATGACCGTGTCACAGTACGAGGCTAAGTTTTTCGAGTTGTCCCGGTTCGCATCCCATTTGGTTGATAATGAGGAGAGAATGACGTGAATGTTTCTGCGAGGTTTGAGACCTGAAATACGTCAATACTTCATTTCTCACAACTTCTGTTTGTATTCAGATGTAGTGAATATGGCTTAGTTATTGGAGTGCGATAATGAGTCAACCCAACCAAAGGATAACGAGCAACAACACGATAATAATCTTATCGGTGGCAACGGTCATCGGAACAATGATAACCATCGTGGAGGAAATTATCATGCCAGAAATGGTAACCACTTCGGTGGTAATCATGGCCAAGATAATAGAAGAAATGATTCAAGTGGAAAATTCAAGAAGAGAAGATTTAACGATGATGGGAAAACGTTGACAACAACACCAACACCAGCAAAAAATTCTAGGGGAGGAGAACGACTGCCAGTTAGATGCTACAGATGCGGAGAGGAGGGACACATAAGTTCAAACTGTCCACAGCCTTCCAAGGTATGTTTTAGTTGTGGAAAAGAATATCATATAGCTCGATTTTGTCCTATAGCGAAATCAAGTCCAGCTAGGACGGTGGCACTAAAGGCGGATACAGACAAAACAAAGTCGGTGATTTCAAGAAGAGTGTTTTTCGTGACTTCTTAAAAAATGAGTAACCCGAACGAAGTTAGCACGGGTTAGTTAATTATAAATTCTTGTGAAGTCCTTATTCGATACCGGTTTTACCCATTCTTTTATCTTTCTTGTTTGCGCTCAACGTTTGAACTTGACCCCTAAAAAATTAGACTTTGACTTATCTATTCAAACTCCGTTATAAGAAACCTTCGTTACCTCAACTATTTATAAATCTTATTTGATTCAAATCAAAACTTTCACGTTACCTGTCGATCTTATCTCTTTGAAAATAATTGCATTTGATGTGATTTTAGTAATCGATTGGTTAACTACTCATTATGCTTTTCGTAAGGTTGTTAGCTTTCATATTCCTAACCAACCTGTTATGCGAATTCAAGCAACCAAACCACTAAAGTTAATCATTGTCATATCAAGTCATAAGTAAAGAACCCGGATCCTTTTGTTGTTGACTTCCTTGTGGAATGAATGCAAGAAGCGGACTTTCTCCGTAGGGAAGCCGTGAATAATGGTGGCAAGTTGATAGGTATCAATGTGACGTGTTATCCAAGTCTTGGGATGAGAGTCACAGTTTTGAATGATATTTCAATTGTTAATAAATTTCTTGACGTATTCCTGAAGACTTCTTGGCCTACCCCGGAGCGTGAAATCGAACTTTGTATTGACCCCAGTAAAAAACCCATCTCTAAAACCCTCAACTATTTTCTTCACCCAAAATGAACGTATCATGTGCCAAAGACGTTGGCTTGAGCTATTGAAGATTACGATAATACCATTAAATAGCATCTAGAAAAAAAAGACGAATGTGGTAGCTGACGAATTGAGTAGAAGATCATATGCGTTTACGAGTGCGATGTTGTTAACATAAAAACCCATTTTGTATAACTTACAAATGATGAAGATAGAGTTAAAGACTCTAGGGATCCACGTGAAGATAACGAATATACAAGTAGAATCGACTTTAATCGATAAAGTTAAATGCCGCTCAAGCTATAGACTCAGAGCTGATAAATGTGAAGAAGAAGGTTCAAGAGGGCGTTATTCTAAAAGAAAGAGTCGATAAAGAGAGGAAATATCATCCCTCGATTTAATTGGCTCATTTGAAATCCTCGATCGAGCAAGAACTATGGCCTATTGACTCGCTTTACCACCAAGTATGTCGCGTGTTCATAACGTTTTTCACGTATTGATGTTACGTAAATATGTGGATGACCCGAACCACATTTTTTAATTAGAACTAGACGAGATAGCAGAAGATTTAAATGTATGAGGAGATACGTGTTAAAATCTTGGATAAGAAGGATTATATTCAACACTCAAAGGTTATACCTCAAGAGTTAGAATCTAAACAAGGTATCCTCACCTCTTCGGTATACCAGGTACGTACGTAAATTTCGAGGGCAAAATTTCATAAGGAGGGGAGATTGTAAGACCCCGAATTTTATGAAATGAAAATATTCAATTCTCCTATAATTATTATTCTATTTAGTAATTGGTTAAATTGATAAAAGGTTAATGTTAAGGGTGATATTTGAAAATTTTGCAAAGAAAGCAAGTTGTTATAAAATATTCGTTGTGTCGGGGAATATTCATTTTAATAGGGAATATTCGTACAATGTCACAATCATTGGTGGACCCCACAACGGAAGTATTGTCGTATTTAGAAAATGACAGAATTATCTTTTTATAAAAATAATGGCAAAAGTTTTACCATTAAACTGTTGAACTACCCTTAGTAAAAAATACAAGAATACTGGCGTGGTTGCACAAGAAGCACACTGCGATATTGATTATTGATGCTTACGTAAGAAGTCACTCAGTTATACTCAATTATTGCTAAAGTAATTGTTGCATCATATCTCTCATATTATTGATTCAATTATTGTCACAGTATCATCTGCATAATATTATATATTATTAAATCAATAATTGAGACGACAAAGTTATTCATATTATTATTTGCAATATTGACAATGTTTAGAAGTTCTGTCAAGGAGAGGTTTGGTCACCTAATTGCGCGCCAATAAGGAGAAATCCTTATCGGAAAGCCCATTCTTTCCTTGGAACGACCCAGTTGTTAAATATTATGAGTTATAATGTTAATGATGAATAAGTTCGTGTTGATAGTTCCATTGTGTTGGGATTATTAGTGTTAGTGGAAATCGACATTTATTTTGATAATAATTGATGTTTGGAAGTTATATTGACCAATCGGGTAATTAATCGGATAAATGAGCAATTAATTGCTATTAATTCACATGTTTATAACTATGTGTTCACGTGTGTGTACTATTGATTCACATGTATGTACTATTAGGGGAGGTGGTGCAAGATTGATAATACTTGCATGACTAAATTAAAAATGAAGGTATAGATAGAGGTACTATACTGTAATTATTTTTTTCACATGTATAGAACTATTGAGTCACATGATTGTACTATTGATTAACATGATATACTATTAGGGGAAGTGATGCAAGTTTGATAATACTTGCAGGACTAAATTAAAAATGAAAGAAAAGATGAAGGTATTATACTGTAATATTTTGAGCCCCAAAACGTGCAATTATCGAAACTATATTTTCCTATAAATAGAAGCTCATTCTTCCTTCATTCTCACCAATTCACTAAGACTCACAAAAGCAATTATAAAGAGAGAAGCTATAGAGAGAAAGAAGAAGAGAAGTCTGCTACTTCACTATTCTAGTATTCAGTCTTCTTCTGAGGTAATGGGTATTATTTATTTCATATTCTGAAGAGATATTATTTTTCATATTCGTATGAATATTATTTTTGTTCAATATTCGTAAGGAATATCATCTTCGTTCAATATTCTTAGGAATATTATTTTCGGTCAACAATCGTAAGGGGTTTTATTTCTTTCGCATTATGAAGAGAGTTATTTTTTTTCAATACTCGTAAAGGTTGTTACTCCATTCTTTATTATTCTATTAGAATAACCTGTCTACGCAGACTACCGCATGCATGGTGAAATTCTTCTATTATTCCATTCTTTATTATTCTCGCTGGAATAACCTTTCATACCTGCCACGGACTACTGCATGCGTGGTGAAATTCTTTCATTATTCCATTCTTTATTATTCATTGAATAACTCGCTCACGCAGATGGACTCACGCATTATGCATGGTGAATGACCCTTCGTATTCATTCTTTTTTAAATTGTGGAAATGATATGTCTATGTGGATTACCGCATTGCGGATGAAAATCCATTTGCAGTTTCATATATTCTATTATACTCGTATGAGATATTCTTTCTTTTGTACTCGTCATGGAATATCGGTTTCTTTTGTATTTTCCTTTTATAGGTACTATTCACGTATACATCACTATTCACGTATACGAAACTATTTACGAATACGGGTACTATTCATAAAGTACTATTCACGAAGTACTATACATGAGTACTATTCACGGGGTACTATTCCCGAAGTACTATTCACGGGATACTATTCACCCAGGTACTATTCACCCAGAGTACTATTCATAACAAAAATTAATTTCTTTTTGGTCCAAATCATTTTTGATACAATATCATTCTTGAATTTTACTCCACAAAACAGTATCATGTTGACAATTTGGATATTTTTAAACTCTGGATAAATTTAAAGTTTTTAATATTTATCCTTGATTTCGTTTGATTAATGCTTATATCATTTACATCATCCTCATGCTTATATTGTGATGAAAGTCATCTTTGGCTTACGTGCATAGATGGACGGTTGATTGTTATGATTATGACCAGGGATCATTCGGTATAATCATGACCCGTAATGTTACAAATGACGTGGTAAAAGTCCTCATTGGCCCGTAGTGCATTGATGGACAGTTGTTGGTATGATTATGACCAGGGATTATTCGGTATAATCATAACCATTGATGATTACATGAATATCCTTAGACCATAGTGCAGGGATGATTCGATGATGTGCTTTATTTATTAAGCTGAGTCTTAGCGATAAAGTTGATGAAAAACTTTTTAAATCATTGAAGATAGTAGATATCATGCTCTACTTGACTCTTCTAATGGTTTTCTTATTCCACTGCAGTTGTTGATCTAAAACTTGTTGTCTATTATATTCTATCAGTTGTTATACTGTTGAAGGCTAAGGATAATTTATTCTGTATTATCTTAGTCATAATATTTCTTACTGGGCTAGTTGAGCTCACCCTTTTCTTTCATTGTTCTCTTCAGGAAATGAGAATATAGCTAGAACGAGTCGGGGAATGGAGTGATGGTCCATGATAAGTGGCTTTAGTAGTCCTCAATATTCTATGAAATAGTGTGATAATAATTATAATGAGGACTCCATTGAGTGTGGATATTGTCTATAAGATAATATTCGTGTTAAAACTCTCAGCTTATGTTTTGTCGTATTTTACACGACATTTGTATAATTAAGTTTTTATTTGTATTCTGTACCATGTATTTGGCGACTCAAGATGGGTGATGTATACCTATTTTGGGGGCGTCACATGTTTGTTGTTGGGTCTTGTAGTGTTACATTAGTACTACAAGATCTGACCAGAAACATACCCAAAAACATCAAGATCTGACAGCTATAGATGTTCAAACAAGGTCACTTGGTAACTGACATTATGTGTTCTTGAGCTTCAAGAACACCTAAGGCGACAGATTTTGTCGCTAAAAGCTTTTGCGACAGTTTTATTATTATTAATTATATAAATTTTTGAAACATTCATTAAAAATAGAAATTAATTTATAAAAATTCCAAAAATAGTTTTAAAAATTATTTTAACTTATAAAAATTAACGTTTAATAATTTGGCATATTTTTCATAAATATTAGTATTTATTTAAATATTATTGATATTTAATTTATTTAATAAATGAATTAAATAAATTAATTAAAAATGATTTTATTATATCAAAAATCATTTTAAATGATAATAAGATATTTAAAATATTTTAAGTTATAAAATATAACTTTTAATATTTTAATGTAAATTTCATTAATTATTTAATATTAATGATATTTAGATTTATTTAATAATTATATTAAATTAATTAATTAAAATGATTTTAATATAATAAAAATTATTTTAAATGAAAATAAAGTGTTTAAAAATATTTGAAGTTATAAAATATAACTTTTAATATTTAAAGGTAGATTTCATTAATAAATTAATATTAATGATATTAGATTTATTTATTAATTATATTAAATAAATAGTTTAAAAATGATTTTATTAATTTAAAAATCATTTAAAAGGATATAAATGAATTAAAAATATTTTAACTTATAATAAATGACTTTTAATATTTTGATAAATAATGCATTAAAATTTAAATATTCATGGTAATTATTTAAAAATGATTTTAATTATTTTAAAAATTATTTAAGGGTAATATTAATACTTTAAAAATATTTTAAGTTAATATAAATAACTTTAATACTTTGGCAATGTTTTTATTAATATTTTAATATTCATTAAATATTAATGATAATAGAATTATGTAATATTTAAATCATTTAATAATGATTCTGGTGTTTGAAAAATCATGATAACTTATAATAATTATTTAAAAATTATTATATGTCATTTAAAAATAATTTGAACGATGTTTAAGTTATATTAAACTTCAGTATAAAGTTTTAGACTTGATAATTACCCGATAAAGCCGTCGATACACCGACATGTTTCAGAAATTGATTTGGACTTAGACATTTTGACTAGATACGTGTTTGTTTGTTATCCAATGACTACTAAACATACGTGACAATGTGATTAGGTTATGTGCTGACTGCAAATAGCAGTATTATGTGATATGATATATTATTCTAATCAAAAAATGATCTTATTAATGATAGGTCTTGATATAAAAGATAAAACTAAGTTATGTAAGCAGCAGACCAGACAAGTATCTTATCTTTGCATTTACTTTATGCAATAGACATGCGTAAGCGAATATCTAAACTATTCTTTTTCATTGTTCAAATATCTTAACCTTTGTATATACTTATGCAATGATTCTGTATAAGTAAGTTATTAAATTATAATATGTTGTACAAGTTCATTAATTCTGTTATTATAGATGAAGATATATATTCTGTTCGTTTGTTTCTAAGCATGGTTATACAACTGTCCTCACTTGAATAATTATTATATTTTATCACATGTTGATACATACTTATTGGTTTCCAGTATGTATACATTGACTTGAAAGCCGACTAAGCTATTTGATTCAGCTAGACACAGATTTAGAAATATTGTTGAATAAGATAAAACTTTATTGTATCCAACCGAATGTTTTTGGTCCGGATTCTAGACTAGTATCATCCCGAATCTGGGAAACTTTTATGCGCCTAAAGCGGATATGTTGGACGAAAATATCATTCTTGTATGTAGTATTGATCAATACAGGGCATAACAGGCTGATCACCCCCCGTGTCTGTAAGTTATGACGTTTTACAAATGAAGTTCTATTTAACCATTTCAAAAATAGAAAACAATGTTCATAGTCTGTCGTCTGATCTCCAGTTATAGTCAGTGCATAGTTTCAAAAATTTGATATAGAATTGATATGTTGTTATTATTGGTTTAACTTACTTCACAACTGTTGATTCGTAGTAGAAGTGTCGTTCAAAGAAAACATTTAATCATTTCAGCTAATATTCATTGTTGCTATTACTTGTTGGGCAATCAAATGCTCATTCTTGCTTTAAATTTAAATGTTTTCAGCCAATCGTGATCAACCTGAAGGTTCATGCAGAAAAAAAGGAAAAGGAAAGCAAACAAAATACGTTTAATGGTATCTTATGTAATAGCTAGACTTTATTAAGATAAGGATGATATATATTATCTATTAATTATCATGTAATGAATGTTTAAAGGTTGCGTACTTGGGATTAGACTTTGATATAAATGTAAATTAAGTTTGGTATTTATATTATTGTTATTATTATTAGTATTATTCCGCTCATAGAAATGGTATCGTGAAGCACCGAGTTCGGGTTTCAAGTACTTGAATTTGGGGGCGTCACATTAGGAAAGTCTTAAAATATTATTAAAAAGTTAATAATATTAGAAAGTAAATAAGAGTGTTATTAGTGGACTAATAATACTAAGAGGTGAATTAAATATTATAAAGATTAGTAATATTAAGTGAATTAAAGGTAGTTGTTATTTAATAGTAATATTTTCGAGGCATGATAATATTTCTAAGAACTAAATGTAATATGTAATATCTATGCGATTACATAATGTAATGTTATGATATGACTAATTCAAAGATTAACTATAGGTCTCTTAAAGGAAGATAATTAAACTGCCCAGCGGATAAAATTTAATTGTGTAGCAGTAGCCTAAAAACGAGGCAAGTTCCCTAACTCAAACTCGAGTTATTATTTTCGAAGCATGCTAGTGAATAATTATTATTGATTATTCACATCTATAATGATTATTGAGTTTCGTACCTTGTGCAATTGAATTCATGTTCTATTATTATTGATCTGTGAATTAAATTAAAGTTCTTTCATTTACGAACTGTTTATGAGATAGATCTATGGTAATCGTATCAGCTAGTTCAAGCATGTCTAAATTTGTTAAATCAAATATGTTTTAAAATTTGTTCTTATTAAATTGATATTGTAAGAACTCTTGGTTGAGAAAAGGACGAATTTGATTAAAGCATGATATCAATGCTGGATTATTAAGTGTTTACGCATAAATCACGGGGTATGAAAGGTTGATCCCCTTGATTACTAAAACTTATTAAAAGGTCCAGTTTAAATGCCGAGAACCTTGGCAAATGTTCATGGTTATTTCAAACCACTCAGTACATGTTATTCAATTATTCGAATACTCAACTGTTGACTATTAATTCATGTTCCTTCACAATTTTTTAATGTTGTTGAACATTGAAAGTGAAACTTCTTTCTAATCATAATATATCTCCCTTGTGTATAAACTTGCTAAGCAAAAATTAGTTGCTTACCCTTGCTATATCATGACATTTATTTCAGCTAAGGCAGAAATGTCTAAAGGGGACAATGGAAAAGGAAAGGTTCAAGAGTAGATGTTTGAAAAGGCTTATGTAATAGTTTATTTTAAATGCTATTTGGTTATGTAAACTATTTATAGTATTAAGAGTACGTTTGAAGTTAAGGTTAAAGAACCTTGAGACTATGATTGTAAGACTTTACTAATATTATGATAAACAAGGTTTATTTATTCTTCCGCATTAGTTATAAAGTATGTTTGTTATTGAGTATTGTCAACACTGAATTCGAGGTTAGGAAACCTAGGTTATAACCTTAGTAGAAAACTTATATAGAGTATGTAGGTGATGGGTTGAGGAGATCCATCGAGTTTTAGTTGTACTGAATAAAATATCATTTCATTTTATCAATGAATATATTTTATTATGGTATTGATGTTGGTTTTATTTTTGTTGTTTGTAGGATGTCGGACGAGAGACAGGATAGTCACTCTGTTGATCAGTCAGAGCCTATAGAGGATATGAATACTTCACTTAATCCGATGGGAGGATTGCTCGACACAATTCGCGAGCTTGAGGAGAGAGTAGTCCAGCTAGAGGCAGAGAACCACACTCTACATATTTCTGAGCTGCAGTATAAGGAAGTTGCTTACCAGGCACATGATGAGTTAGCCGAGATGCGAGGGAGGCTGGAGCAGAGAAAGCAACAGCTAGGAAAGTTGAGAGATGAGGTGAAAGCTAAAGATGCGGGGATATATACTTTGGAGCGAGCTTTAGACATCACCTTTATGCAGTTCAAGGCCATGTGGATGGAGCTGCCCTCCAGCAGCGAGAACAGGTGTTGATTTGTATTCATGTTCGATATAGTCCCACTTTTTTGTTTCTAATAGGGACAATTTAGTTATTATAAATCGTTATGCTTTTCTGTATGTATAGGATGGCAGTTAGACCCCAACTATTGTCTTGATAGAGAGGTAGATGGTAGTGAATCCTCATTTGGTTCCATTAGAGGATAGTTGGTGGTGGGAAATTTATGCCATGAGCGTTTATGGAAGTATGCCAACTGTTGAGTAAGTCTGTATTAAAACATTTTTATATTAATATAAATGCAGATGTTTTGATAGATAGCTTTAACTTAAAATGTTCATTTAACTGGTATAGTGAGTAAAACATAGTATAATAAGCGAAAGTCTCAGATTTGTTTTTTAGAAAATCATGTCGCCTAGACGTCAGGCACGTAATAAAACCCGAGTAACGTGTTAGAACTTTGTTTAACTAGATAATGCCGCCCAGACGAGTACTATGAAACCAAGGGATCGAAGAGTCGGTTGATAATGCAGAAGGAGCTCAACCAAACCCAATGCAAGACTATATTTACATGATGGCAGAAGCTATGCAGAATCAAACTCTAACCATAAGAAACCAGATGGGAAACCAATTAGCCAATTTTAAAGACTTCAAGGCAGTAGGACCGTCAGAGTTTAGGGGAACAACAGACCCAATAGAGGCCCAGATGTGTGGATAAAGGATATTGAAAAGGCCTTTATTATTGATAGAGTCACTGAGGAGCAGAAGACAATTTTTACTACCTACTTAATGAAAGGTGAGGCTAACTTTTGGTGGGAAGACAACCACAACATAGCCGGAACTAGAATCGTGACGTGGGAAGAATTCAAGATGTTATTTTTTTAGAACTACTTTCCTAAGAGTACGCATGAGAGAATGGAGATCAAGTTTTTGGAGCTGAAATGGGAAAATATGTCAGTGTTGGAGTACGCTGTAAAATTCAAGGAAATAGCCAGATTCGCTCCACATCAAATGGACATTGAGGTGAAGAAGGCAAGAAGATTCAAAAATGGGTTAAATCTGTGGATCTATAGCAAGGTAGCGATTTTACAAATTGCATTGTAAAATCGGGAATTGTGGAAAGGGTCACTTAGGAAAGCGCATGAAATGAAAAATGGTCTGTTATACCTGTGGATAAGAAAGTCGTATTGCACCCAATTGTCCTAAGGCGAAGAATGAAGGTTGTTTTAATTGTGGAGAAGCGGGACATCGGATCAAGGACTGTCCAAGTAAGAAAAGCACAGATGACAAAAGCGACAATAGGGGCATTAACACTAGGGCAACCAGTAGAGGACCAGCCCAGCCAAACAAGCCAACATCGAGGACCTACAACATGACAATGTAAGATGTTGTGGCATCCAAGGAGGTGGTGTCAGGTATTATTCTGATCAATGGTATAAATGCCTCTATGTTATTCGATTCGGGGGCTTCATGTTCTTTTGTATCTGATGAATTTGCTCAAAGATTAAATTTACCTCGTGAACTATTAGAAAACCCAATGAATGTAGAAGTAGTGAACAAAGAAATTATCCCTGTAGACCACATTCATAGGAATTATTGTGTTGATTTGAGAGGGTTTAAACTTAACGTGGATTTAATACCGATTCATCTTGGAGAGTTTGATGTAATCCTCGAGATGGATTGGTTATTGAGTCACGGAGCGGTCATTATTTGTAAGAAAAAATGTGTACACCTGAATACTTAGAATAAGTCAAAGATGGTATTTCATGGTAGTATATTGCCGAGGCAATCTTGTTGTCTGATGAAGATGCAAGCAAAGAGGTTTCTTAGGAAGGGTTGCATAGGTTATTTGTCTCACGTTGTGGATACTCGTAGAGTCGAGGGTGAACTGGGTCAGATACCTATTGTAAGGGAATTCGTTAATGTCTTCCCATATGAGATTTTGGGATTGCCACCGGATAGAGAGGTAGAGTTTGTTTTTCATTTGGAACCTAGGACATCACCGGCATCCGTAGCATCGTATCGTATGGCTCCAGTAGAAATGAAAGAACTGACAGTTCAACAACAAGAGTTATTAGATAAGGGATAAATTTGACTGAGCATATCACCTTGGGGTGCGCCAAATTTATTTATAAAAAAGATAGATGGGTCATTAAGGTTTTGTATTGACAATCGAGAGTTGAACAAAGTCACAATTAAGAACAAGTACCCGTTTCCCAGAATCGACGATTTATTTGATCAGTTAAAAAGGGTGAAGTACTTTTCGAAGATCGATTTGAGGACCGGTTATCTCCAATTAAAGGTGATACAGGAGGACATTTCGAAGACGACATTCAAAACTCGGTATGGAAACTTTGAGTTACTGGTAATGTCATTTGGATTGACTAATGGGCCAATAACATTCATCGATTTGATGAATATAGTGTTCAAGAAGTAT
The DNA here is from genome assembly GCA_020205615.1 of Panax quinquefolius. Classification (NCBI taxonomy): domain Eukaryota; kingdom Viridiplantae; phylum Streptophyta; class Magnoliopsida; order Apiales; family Araliaceae; genus Panax; species Panax quinquefolius. The sequence continues at coordinate 103,879,791 of CM035152.1, forward strand.
TTGGATAGGGTTGTTATTGTACTCATGGATGACATTCTGGTGTATTCAGAGACGGAGGAAGAGCATGCTGAAAATCTAAGAATAATGTGAAAGATGTTGAGGAAGGAGAAGTTTTATGCAAAATTCTCCGAGTGTGAATTTTGGTTGCAGAGAGTATAATTTTTGGGTCACGTTATCGATAAGGATGGAGTTTCGGTGAATCCGACAAAAGTAGAAGCGGTTATCAACTAGGAGCAGCCAAAGACACCGACAAAGATCAGGAGTTTCTTGGGATTAACAAGATACTATCAGAGATTCATTCAGGGATTTTTAAAGATAGCATCGCCATTGACCAACCTTACTAGAAAGACGATTAAGTTCATTTGGACGAAGAAATGTGAGGAGAGTTTCATGGAGTTGAAGAAGAGGCTCTGTCAAGCACCTGTGTTGGCCTTACCAGATGACACGAGAGGATTTGTAGTTTATAGTGATGCGTCACATAAGGGTCTTGGTTGTGTACTGATACAGCACGACAAGGTCATTCCGTACGCTTCACATCAGTTGAAAGACTATGAGAAGGGTTCTCCGACTCATTGTATGGCGAGAAGTGTGAGATATATATGGATCAAAAAAGTTTGAAGTATATCTTCACATAGAAGGAGCTAAACATGAGGTAGTGCCGATGGCTAGAATTGATCAAAGATTATGATTGTGAGATTCTGTACCATCTAGGCAAAGCAAATTTAGTGGCAGATGCCCTGAGCAGAAAAGGTAGGGAGAAGTTATTGAAATTGACCATTCAAGAGTAGTTAGTAAAAGATTTTGAATGACTGGAATGTGAAATCAAGTATCCGATTGAGACTGACAAAAAATTATTTATAGTAGCATCAAGCCCAACCTTATTAGATAAGTTTAAAGAGGCACAAGAGAAGGACGATGTGATGCTCCCAAATTCAGACACTCATATCTCAAATTTGGTTGGTCACGTGCTAATAATCTATACATGCGAAGTACGTTGAGTCCACATTTTATATGTATTTATGAGACTAACTAAGCTATAAACATATGCTCAAAAGGTTAGATTCAAAAAGGCGTATTCCAAAAAGTTAAATAAGTTATTAATCATATTCCAAACATACTAAAGCATCTTGCAACATGCATTAACACATGTTTAATGTCATGCCCCCAAAATATAGGTATACATCACCCATCCTGAGTCACCAAATCCATGGTACATAAATCAAATACAAATTAATTATACAACTATCGTGTAAAATACGGTAAAACATAAACTAGGAGTTTAAACAACAATATTGCTTTCTAGACAATATCCACTCTCAATGGAGTCCTCATAGACAGTATACAAACTCAAATTCAGTCCTCATTACATTTATTATCACACTATTTCATAGAATAGTGAGGACTACTAATGCTATAATCTGGACTATCAATCCGTTCCCCAACTCATCCCAGCTATATTCTCATTTTTTGAAGAGAATAATGAAAACAAAAAGGGTGAGCTCAACTAGCCAAGTAAGAAATATTATGACTAAGATAATGCAGAATAAATTATCATTAGCCTTCAATATTGTTAAACTGATACAATATAACAAACATCAAGTATAACTATAGCGGAACAAGCAATCCATTAAAAGAGTTAAGTAGAGAATAAAATCTACTATCTTTTTTGATTTAAAAGATTTTTAATTACTTTTATCGCTGGGACTCAGCTTAATAAATAATCCACATCATCCTGCACTACGGCCAAGGATATTCATTAGTATCACGACCCCAATTATCCATGCACTATGGGCCAAGGATATTCGTGTATTCATTAATGGTCATGATCATGCCAATAACTGTCCATCAATGCACTACGGGCCAATGATGACTTTTACCACATCATTTGTAACATTGCGGTCATGACTATACCTAATAATTCCTGGTCATAATTATACCAAATCCATCTATGCACTACATGCCACAAATGACTTTCAACATAATATAAACATGAGGATGATGACAATGATATAAGAATTCAATAAAACAAGTTCAAGAATTAAATTAACCAGGAACCAATAACGTCCAAATTATCAGCATGATATTGTTTTGTGGGGTAAAACTCAAGAATGGTTAGAAGAATATTTCCATGAAAAGATACTGGATGAAGCGCAAATATCAAGAATATTCCACAAATTTCATGGAGTATAAAAGCCATTACTTTTATCAACTGAGTATAATAAAGAATGGAATAACAAAAGAAATCACCAAGCATGCGATAGGCATTACATAAAGATATATTCCAAATGTAATAAAAATAACAGAACCAGGTCATGTGTAAATGCACATACAGGATATTCCAATAGAATAATAAATAACGGAACCAGGTCATGCATAAACGCACAAACATGATTTTCCAACAGAATAATAAAGAATAGAATAACAGAAGAATTTCACCAAGTATAGGGTAGACCGCATATACAGGTTATTTAAGAAAAATGGAATAACAGAAGTTCTTTTCATGAATACGAAAGAAATAATACCCCTTACCTTAGAACAAACTGGATATAAGAGTAGTGAAATAACAGAATACTTTTCTTCTTTCTCTCTTTAGTTTCTCTCTCTAGAGTTTTAGTGAATTTGTAAGAAATAATGAAGGAATGAGCTTCTATTTATAGAAGAATAGACTGAATAGTAACTAATTCCTGAATGGTCCAGATTAATTTACTTTTGAATGGACGGTCCATATTGATTTACTATGCAATATAAATAAAATATTCTAATAAAACAAAATCTTTTAAAGAAAATATAATATATTCTATTTATAATCTAATAAAATGAATAACTTTATAAAAGTATTCTATTTTATATAAAAAGCTTTTCTGTTTTATTACATTAATAATACTAATAAAACAATATATATAAACTTCTGCGACTTCATAAAAAGACACCTCAATATATTTAACAATATCTATCATCATTATTATAATTCACAATATTAATCGACCAGGTCGTTCCCAGGAAAGAGGGGGCTTTCCAATAAGGATTTCTCCCTATTGGTGCGCAATTAGGTGACCAAACCTCTCCTTGGTAGAACTTCTAGACATCATTATTATTACAAATAATAATATTAATAACTTTGTCGTCTCAATTATTGATTTAATAATATATAAAATATCGACAATAATTGAATAAAACTGAGTGACTTCTTACGTACGCATCAATAATCAATACCGTGTGCTACTATGCAACCACGCATATTCCTGTACTTTTAACACCGGGAGTTTCAACAGTTAACGATAAAACTTTCGCTATTATTTTCATAAAATATTTTTGTCATTTTCTCAATCCGACAATAATTCCGTTGTGGGGTCCACCAATGATTGTGTCATCGTACGAATATTCCCTGCTAAAACGAATATTCCTCGACCAATCGAATATTATATAACAACTTGCGTACTTTGCAAAATTTATAACTATTACCCACAACTATAACATTATATCAAATTCATTCCATAATATTCAAAAATGATAATTATAGAAAATTCATCTTTATTCATAAAAGTTGGGGTCTTACAATCTCCCCTTCTTATGAAATTTCGCCCTCGAAATTAGGGTACGTACCTGGTATGTTGAAGAGGTAAGGATACCTTGATTTCATTTCAGATTCTAACTCCCAGGTCATTTCCCCAACATCGTGGTTCCTCCATAAAATTTTGACTTGAGGTATAACCTTGGAGCGTAGAATATGTCCCTTCTTATCCAAGATTTGAACCGGAACCTCTTCATACGTTAAATCTTCCGCAATTTCGTTCAGTTCTAACTCAATAATGTGGTTCGGGTCTTTCACATATTTATGTAACATGGATATATGAAAAACGTTATGAACACGAGACATACTTGGCGGTAAAGCGAGTCTATAGGCCACAGTTTCTACTCGATCAAGGATTTCAAATGGGCCTATAAAATCGAGGGTTGAGATTTCCTTTCTTCATCTAGTCTTACTTCTAGAATAATGCCTTCTTGAACCTTCTTCTTCGCATTCATCAGCTCCGAATGTGTAGTTTGAGCGACTTTAACTTTATCAATTAAAGTCGATTCTAATCGTATATTCGTTATCTTCACATGGGTCCCTACAGTCTTTAACTCTATCTTCATCAATTGTAAGTTATACGAAATGGGTCTTTTTGTTAACAACATCGCACTCATAAACGCATACGATCTTCTACTCAACGCATCAGCTACCACGTTCGCTCTTCCACGATGATATTGAATGGTACGATCGTAATCTTCAACTGCTCGAGCCAACATATTTGGCGCATAATACGTTCATTTTAGTTGAAGAAATATTTAAGGGTTTTAGAAATGGGTTTTGTACTGGGGTCAGTACAAAATTTGATTTCACGCTCTAGGGGTAGGCCAAAAAGACTTCAAAAATACGTCAAGAAATTTATTAATGATAGAAATGTCATTCAAAACTATGACTCTCATCCAAGACATGGATATCATGTCACATTGATATCTATCAACTTTCCAACATCATTCACAGTGTCCCCTATGAAAAGTTCGGCTTCGGTACATTCCACACAAAGGAAGTTACCAGCGAAAGGCTCAGGGCTCTTTACTTTTGGCTTGATATAACAGTGATTAACTTAGTGGTTTGGTTGCTTGAATTCGCATAACAGGTTAGTTTAGAATATGAAGGCTAACAACCTTACGAAAAACATGAAGAATAGTTAACCAGTCGATTCCTAAGATCACATCAAATACAAGTATTTTTAAAGAGATAAGATCGACAGGTAACGTGAAAGTGTCAATTTGAATCAAACAAGACTTAGAAACAATGGAGGTAACGAAGGTTTCTCCTAATCGAGTTTCAACTGATAAGTCAAAGTCTAATCTCTCCTGAGTTAAATTTAAATGTTGAGCGCAAGCAAGAGAGACAAAAGAATAGGTAGAAGTGGTATCTAATAAGGTATAGACTTCGTAAGCGTTTATGATTAACTTACTCGTGATAACTTCGTTCGGGTTCCTCGACAAATGCTCTCACTTAAACTACTAGCTTTGACTTATTTGAGACATCCTTTGGCATCACTATCCCAGCTAGACTTGACTTCACTACACGATAAAATCGAGCTAGGTGACCTTCTCTTCCACAATTGAAACATGCTTTGGATTGCCGCGTACAGTTTGGACGGATGTGTCCCTCCTGTTCGCATTTGAAACATACGACCGGTGGTCGTTATTCTTCCTTTGAAACAGTTGCTGATGCTGCTGTCTTTCCATCGTAGTTGAACCTTCTCTTCTTGAAATTTCCACTCCTATTATCTTGGTCATGATTACCACCGAAGTGGTTACCATTCTTGGCATTATAATTTCCCCCATGATGGTTATCATTGTTTCGATGGTCGTTGCCATCGGTATGATTATTATCGTGTTGTTGGTCATTGACTTTTGGTTGTGCTGACTCATTATTGCGTTCTAATAACTGAGCCCTATTAACAACATCTAAATATAAACAAAGTTTGTGAGAAATGAGGTATTGACGTATATTGGGTTTCAAACCTCTTAGAAACATTCACGTCATTCTCTCCTCATTATCAACCAAATGGGACGCAAATCGGGACAACTCGGCAAACTCGGGTTCGTACTATGACACGGTCATGTTGTTTTGTTCCAGTTTAATGAACTCTACCTCTTTTAAGTGACGAATACTTTCGGGAAAGTACTTGTCGTTGAACAGTTCTTGGAACTTCTCCCAAGACATCTTCGATCATGGCGGAGTTGAGTACCCTTTACGATTCCCACCAAGAATGTCGCCACCGCCTGCATAACATTAAGGTGGCAAAGGGAACCTTTTGCTCCTTGGAGCATCCCAAGACATCAAATATCTTGTTGATCTACTTTATCCACGTCTCCGCCTTAAGTGGTTTTGGCTCTCCAAAAAAACTCCGGTGGTCCCAGTTCCTTGATCTGCTTAGCGGTGACCGTCCGAGAGTTGCCAGTGTTTCCACCTGCATTTTGGACAGGAGCCGCTCTTGCCTGTTATTGCATGAATTGCATAAAGCATCTGAACATCCCATCGTTCATCATTTGGTTAGTGTTGTTGTTTGCATGAGGATTGTCGTCTTCCTGATGTACATTATCCTGATTATTGATCTGAGGAGACACAACGGTCTCCTGTGCTCCATTGATGTTCTCAACATTCTCAGATGTCATTTTCAAATACTGCCACAAAACATGGGTTAATTAACATATCATATATTATCCCTATACTCTGACCGACCAATTAAATACCAAATAAACTTAGGTAGGTCATACTAACGAAGGAATTTCCCGTCTCTCCCCTCCTAGTTCTTATCCCACATCTCAGCCAGGATCATATCCCTAAGCTTTGATACCAACTATGATGCCCCCAAAATATAGGTATACATCACTCATCTTGAGTCGCCAAATACATGGTACATAAATCAAATACAACTTAATTATACAACTGTCCTGTAAAATACGACAAAACATAAACTGAGAGTTTAAACAAGAATATTGCCTTCTAGACAATATCCACTCTCAATGGAGTCCTCATAGACAGTAGACAAACTCAAATTTAGTCCTCATTACATTTATTATCACACTATTTCATAGAATAGTGAGGACTACTAATGCTATCATCTGGACTGTCAATCCGTTCCCCGTATCGTCCCAGCTATATTCTCATTTCCTGAAGAGAATAATGAAAGCAAAAAGGGTGAGCTCAACTAGCCCACTAAGAAATATTATGACTAAGATAATGCAGAATAAATTATCGTTAGTCTTCAATAGTGTTAAACTGATACAATATAAAAAACATCAAGTTTAGACAAGCAATCCATTAAAAGAGTCAAGTAGAGAATAAAATCTACTATCTTTTATGATTTAAAAGGTTTTTCATCACTTTTAATGCTGAGACTCAGCTTAATAAATAATCCACATCATCCCTGCACTACGACCAATGTTATTCATTAGTATCATGACCACAAATTATCCATACACTACGGGCCAAGGATATTCGTGTATTCATTAATGGTCATGATCATGCTAACAACTGTCCATCAATGCACTACGGGCCAATGAGGACTTTTACCACATCATTTGTAACATTACGGTCATGATTATACCGAATAATCCCTGGTCATAATCATACCAAGTTCATCTATGCACTACAGGCCACAGATGACTTTCAACATAATATAAACATGAGGATGATGACAATGATATAAGAATTCAATAAAACAAGTTCAAGAATTAAATTAGCCATGAACTAATAAAGTCCAAATTGTCAACATGATATTTCTTTGTGGGGGTAAAACTCAAGAATGCTCAGAAAAATATTTCCATGAAAAGATACTAGATAAAGCGCAAATATCAAGGACATTCCACTAATTTCATGGAGTATAAAAGCCAAAACTTTAACCAACTGAGTATAATAAAGAATGAAATAACAAAAGAAATCACCAGGCATGCGATAGACCGCACAGATAGGATATTCCCACAGAATAATAAATAACGAAACCAGGTCATATGTAAAAGCACAGACAAGATATTCCAACAAAATAATAAATAACGGAACCAGGTCATGCTTAAACGCACAGATAGGATGTTCCAACAGAATAATAAAGAATGGAATAACAGAAGAATTTCACCAAGTATAGGGTAGCCCACGATCACAGTTATTCCAATGTAATAAAAAAATAAAATAATGAAGTTCTCTTCATGAATACGAAAAGAAATAATACTCCTTATCTTAGAACAAACCGGATATAGGAGTAGTGAAGTAACATAATACTTTTCTTCTTTCTCTCTATAGTTTCTTTCTCTAGAGTTTCAAATGAATTAAGTAAGAAATAATGAAGGAATGAGCTTATTTATAGGAGAATGGTGAATAAAGTAACTAATTCTGAGCAGTCCAGATTGATTTACTTTTTGAGCAGACGGTCCATATTGATTTACTATAAAGTATAAATAAAATATTCTAATAAAACAAAATCTTTTAAATAAAATATAATATATTATATTTATAATCTAATAAAATGAAAAACTTTATAAAAGTATTCTGTTTTATATAAAAGCTTTTCTGTTTTATTACATTAATAATACTAATAAAACAAAATTTATATATATATATATAAACTTCCGTGACTTCATAAAAAGACACCTCAATATATTTAACAACATTTATCATCATTATTATAATTCACAATATTAATCGACCGTGTTAGCTTCCAGTGTAGAGGACTTTCCAATAAGGATTTCTCCTATCATGCGCATAATTAGGTGACCAAACCTCTAATTGGCGTAACTTCTAGACATCATTAATATTGCAAATAATAATATTAATAACTTCGTCGTCTCAATTATTGATTTAATAATATATAAAATATCGATAATAATTGAATAAAACTGAGTGACTTCTTACGTACGCATTAATAATCAATACCGTGTGCTACTATGCAACCACGCGTATTCATTCCTCGCATTTTTAACACCGTGTTTCAACAGCTAACGATAAAACTTTCGTCGTTATTTTCATAAAATATTTTTTATCGTTTTCTCAATCCGATAATAATTCCGTTAGGGGTCCACTTAATGATTGTCTTGCCGTAAATTTAATATTCCTCGCTAAAACGAATATTCCCCGACCAATCGAATATTATATAACAACTTGCGTACTTTGCAAAATTTATTACTATTACCCACAACTATAACATTATATCAAATTCATTCCATAATATTCAAAAATGATAATTATAGAAAATCCATCTTTATTCATAAAAGTTGGGGTCTTATAATCTCCCCTTCTTATGAAATTTTGCCCTCAAAATTAGGGTACGTACCTGGTATGTTGAAGAGGTAAGGATACCTTGATTTCATTTTAGATTCTAACTCCCATGCCATTTCCTCAACATCGTGGTTCCTCCATAAAACTTTGAGTTGAGGTATAACCTGAGTTTAGGAACATATAGAGGAATATTACCTTTTGTGGAGTTGAATTGCTACTCTAGCTTCACTTTGCAGATTATATAAACTCCACCCAACCACACTCACACACACTTGAAGTTTTAACAAAGAATTAGGAAAATGGTTGTGAATGAGAAGGGCTCCATTTATAAGAAAGCTTGTGACCAATTTAAGCTTTACTCAATGAATTAAACCATTGGAATGGAGAAGAAGCTGATGGTTATGAAGGACTTGGAGGAAGAGTACTATGTATACCACTCCCTCTTCATGATTTGCTAGCTATGTGGTTGGTAATGAGGGACTAGGCTAATGGCGTATTACGTGAAGAAGAAATAGAGTGACACTCAATTTGGGACACTATCAATACTCAGCATTTGCAAGTCATTACTTAGCATACTTAGGTTTATTTTCCAATTGTCCAAAAATGTACATACATATACACCCCCTCATATAATACACATAGAATTATATAATCCATGGACATTGGATTAATTCAAATAATATTTACCCTAAACTAGGATATAATTTAGTTCGGTACCAATATTACTTATTATTCCAATTCTTCATAGATATTAAAATGATCACTTAATATTAATTATTTATGTAATCAAAGTTATTTTCTCCCATAGGTCTAGAATACACATTTAAATACCCCCACACACATCATGGGGTCACATAAGACTCTTTTTCACCCAACTTAATAAATTACATAAGTTAAGCTTACTTTTATCATATAGTTTTATATAATAATTCCAATGTCACACCTTATCTTATATTGAATGAAAAACCTTATTATATATGATTTCTACTTACATGCTATTATTCATGATAATTAATGAATAACAATTAGTCAATTACATTATTTATTTATTAATAGTACTAATTAATTTAATCCATTTTATCATTAATAAATTAGTACTTTCTCATCTCACCACTTTACCACACTAGGCATAATTCCACAAGCTTAAACTAAGCTTCTCATCATTTCTGCTACATTGCTTAATTATCACATGCTTAGTCAATTAAATTAATTACCACAACTCATGCCATTACTATATATTTATATTCAAATAAATATGCAAATAATCTTTATTCTCAATATTATAATTTATTAAAATTCGCGGGTATTACATCCTCTCCCCCTTATAAGAATTACGTCCTCGGAATTGTATAAGGTTACACAAATAAATGGGGATAATCCCTTTGCATCTTATCTTCTAATTCCCACGTGGCCTCTTCGGTATCATGGTTTTGCCAAACCACCTTTACAGAAGATATAATTTTATTCCTCAATGTTTGTTCTTTTCTATCTAGTATTTGAATAGGAATTTCTTCAAACGTTAAGTTTTTCTCAACTTGAAAAGGCTCGTAGGATATCACATGTCTATAGTCGGGCTTGTATGGACGTAACACTGAAATCTGAAACAAGTTGTGAATGTGTTCCAATTCAGGTGGTAATGCAACTTTGTATGCCACTTTGCCCACTCGTTTCAATACTTCGAATGGTCCTATGAACCTCGGACTCAATTTCCCTTTCTTTCCGAATCTGATCTTTCCCTTCTAGAGAGACACCTTCAAAAACACAAAACTACCGACTTCAAAGTCTCGGTTCTGACAATGCAAATCGGCGTACTTCTTTTAACGATCTTGAGCTGCTACCAATCTAGCCCTTATTGTTGTTACCACGTCGACAGTTTGTTGAATTAATTCCGGTCCCAAAAGTCATCGTTCTCCGACTTCATCCCTACACAATGGTGTTCTACACTTTCTCCAGTAAAGAGCTTCATATGGCGGCATCCCAATACTAGCATGATAGCTATTATTGTAAGCGAATTCTACAAATGGTAAATGGTCGTCCCAATTCCCCTTGAAGTCCATCATGCAAGTTCTAAGCAAGTCCTCCAATGTTTGTATGGTTCATTCACTCTGCCCGTCGTTCTTGCAAACTCTTCTAGAATTTTGACATAAAATGCGGATCTCGATCTGAGACAATCGACACTGGCACTCCATGTCGCGATACGATTTCCTTTACATATAAATTTGCTAACTAGTTTAAATTGAATCGGATCTTAATAGGTAGAAATTGAGTTATCTTTGTCAGTCGGTCCACAATAACCCAAATGGCATCATAACCCTTCTATGTAACCAGAAGTCCAACCACGAAGTCCATCGTAATGTGCTCTCATTTCCATTATGGTATTTCCAGCGGTTGAAGTAGTCTACTTAGCCTCTGGTGTTCTTCTTTGACTCTTTGACAAGTAAGACATCTACTAATGCACTCTGCAACTTCTCTTTTCAAATTAGGCCACCAAAAGTGGTGTTGAAGATCCCGATACATCTTTGTGCCTCCTACATGAACAAAATATGTTGTATTGTGTGCTTCGTGCTAGATTTCCTCTCTCAGTTCGGTTACAGCTAGCACCCTTACTCGACCCTCAAATCTTAATATACCATCCTTATCTACTTTGAACTTTTCTTCCTCATTTTCTTCTATTCTCTTTCTTATCTTCTCACATTCTTCATCTTTCTCTTGTGCTTCCTTTATTTTATCCAATAACGTCGGGTGAGCTTCTATCACGAATAATATTCCTTTCGGTTCTTCCACCTCTATTTCTAACTTTTCCATTTCTATTATTAATTCATCTTGAGTTGTCAATTTGAATAATTTCTCCTTTCTTTTCTACTCAAAGCGTCGGCGACTACGTTTGTTTTTCCCGGGTGATAAAGAATTTCGCAGTTGTAATCCTTGATTAATTCCAACCACCTCCTTTGTCGCATGTTCAACTCCTTCCATGTGAAGATATATTTCAGACTCTTGTGGTTCGTGTATATCTCACATTTTCCCCTATAAAAATAATGCCTCCAAATCTTCAAGGCAAAAACTACCGCTGCTAACTCTAAGTCATGGGTAGGGTATCATTTTTCAAAATCTTTCAACTGTCAGGATGCAAATGCAATGACCTTACCATGCTTCATTAGCACACAACCAAGTCCTTTATGCGATGCATCACTATACACCACAAATCCTCCCGTATTATCTGGTAATGATAATACATGCACCTCGCTCAACCTTTTCTTCAATTCTTGGAAACTCCCCTCGCATTTGTCCGTCCACACGAACTTCACTGTCTTCCTCGTTAGATTGGTCAGCGGAGTTGCTATCTTAGAATAATCTTGGATAAATCTTCGATAGTACCTGGCTAACCCTAAGAAACTCTTTACTTCTGTTGGTGTCTTCAGTTGTTACCAGTTACTTATCGCCTCCACCTTTGTGGGATCCATAGAAATTCCATTTTGATCTATCACATGTCCTAAAAATTGAACCTTCTCCATCCAAAATTCACATTTTGAAAATTTAGCGTACATATTTTCCCTTCTCAATGCTTCCAATACCATCTTTAGGTGTTCGACGTGCTCTTCCTTAGTCTTTGAATAAATCAAAATATCGTCGATAAATACTACTACGAACTTATCTAAGTATGGCTTGAAAACTCGGTTCATTAAGTCCTTGAATGCTGTTGGAGCATTAGTTAACCCAAATGACATCACTAGAAATTCGTAATGTATGTAATGAGTTCGAAACGCCGTCTTTGGTATTTCCTCCTCTCGCACTTTTAACTGATGATAGCCCGTTCGTAAGTCTATCTTGGAAAAACACTTCGTTCCCTTCAGTTGGTTGAAAAGGTCATCTATCCTTGGCAGTAGATATCTGTTCTTAGTCGTCACTCGGTTCAATTCCCGATAGTCGATATAGAGCCTCGTCGATCCATCCTTTTTCTTTACAAACACCACTGATGCTCCCCAAGGAGACACACTTAGCCGAATGTAACCCTTATCTAGCAACTCTTGCAATTATATCATCAATTCTTTCATTTCTCTTGGCGCCATACAATATGGTGCTTTCAAATCGGTGCGATTCGGTGCTAAGTCTATTATGAATTTGATTTCTCTGTCTGGCGGAAGACCAGGCAGATCGTCTAGAAACAAGTCTTGGAAATCTCTCACAACTGATATATTATCCATTTCTACTCCCTTTTTCTGGGTATCCACTACCAAATTCAGGTGCTTGAAACCCGAACTCAGTACTTTACGATACAATTTCTATTAGCGAATATAATAATAATATTGTCATAAATATCAAACTTAATTTACATATCAGAGTTGTCTAAATCCCAGGTACGCGACCTTCAAAACATTTCATTACATGAGAGATAATAAATATAATTATCTTATTTAAGTCTAGCTATTACATAAGATAACACAAACTTATATTGTCAGCTTTCCTTTCCCTTTGTTCTTGGAAGAGCCCTCTGGCTGATCATACTTAACTGAAAACATTTAAATTAAGCAAGAATGAGCATTTGAGTGCCCAGCAAGTAATAGCAACAATAAACATTAGCTGAAAGGATTAAATGTTTTGTTTGAATGACACTTCTATAACAAAACAATAGTTGTGAAGTAAAATTATGTGACTTCCCCAAATCCGGGTATCTTCCAACCCGACAGATAGTGCCACACGATACTTATAACTGTACATTCATTCTATTGAAACGACATCAAAATGTGTGTATCAACGACATTCTTATTACATTAATAACATTACATCCCGTTCCCAGGTTCTGAAACTATTACGTTCTTTGTTCATCATACTCTAATATATACAACTTACTAGTTTATTACAAGGTAACTAATCATTCATCTTTATCTTGCATTTATCCTTGTCGGAACCCTCAGTTCATTCGGTCCTAGCTCCATTCATATGGTTCAAGCAAGAGTTAGCATAACAAGCTCAACAAGTACAACAATTTCTTTTAAATGACATGCTTGAAACATAGGAATCATATATCTTCAATAACTGAACAATAGTTATGAAGTACTATCGATAATTCAAAATAACACTTCTTTTCCTTCAAAACATTTGACAATGACAATATTTAGTAAAACATCAATTCTAGCTCAAGACCATGAGCAATTCATAATTTCTTTGAAAAGGTCAACCCGACACTAAGTCCGTAAGTCCGGCATATCTTACGGGCAATTCTGGGTGATCAACCCATAGTACTCTATGTTGATCAACACTACATTCATTAAACGTGTTTACGTTTAAGTTTTGGCAACCTCACGTGCCCATCGAATAATCGATAAAAATACATTTGTTTAGTCATATTTAGACTTACCTTGAATCCATACCAAATACTTGGCGTAGGATAGCATTAACAATTCTATATTGAAAGACTTGTGAATAAATCAACCAATCTTCAAAATTAGTCTAGCCGAGTTAAAACTGGCATCAACCTTTTCTTTAAAATCATTCATGTATCTCATAACATGAATCACAGAAAACCTGGCTAACACGAAGGTTTAGACAAGAGGTAAGAAAAACTTGCCTTCAAATACTCTGCTATAGTATTATAACTTTTCCTTTGAGTCTTTACATTCTCTACAACACATAACCACATAACATACCATATTAGGTCATGAATGAACATACATGGTTCCTAATGAATCTTTCCCTTCTTCCCAATCTAATCATGTATTAGATTTGTTATTATTGGTTCCGGCTTGCCATTATCTTTTACTTCATTCTTACCAACTTCTTTCTCTTCTATGTCTTACGTGGATTTACTTCATTAATCCAACTCGTTTCGAAGTAATCATCCTTCCTCATGGTTTACTAACTTCCTTACGTTATTAATCGAAACTCGATTGTTAAGTACACTTATTGCATACCATTCATGTTCAAATTCCATTCACTTACCTCTACCCCAAATGATCATAATTAAGGTTTAAACATGTCTTAACAATGTTATAATTAAATTTTAGCTCATTACTAATAAGTTATCGTTCATGCTCTGATAAGTGTATTTTATATACACAATTTAATATCCAATCCATGCTTATTTGTTGCTAATTTCTTGTGATCATGTTCAATTTAACTTGTTTTATGTCATTTCATGTGTAGATTGGTGGTTGTGGCATTCAACGTGCAATTGGTGATATTCGGTGCGATTGGAATCAAATGGAACATATTTGGAAGCAATTCAAAGATAGCGAAAGATAGTCGATTAATAGAACACACCCCCGTAGGAAATGGCATGCATACTGACTATAAACTTTCGCCAAGTGAGGGTCTTACAATCAAGTTAGCGAGGAACATAACCGGCACGGAAATGGCATTATTAAACTATACTGTAGGTGGGGTCCTTATTCGAGCAAGACAAAAGAGCAGCCCAGGAAATGGCGTCATAGCATACTGAACTCGATTGTTAAGTTCACTTATTGCATACCGTTCATGTTCACATTCCATTGACTTACCTCAACCCTAAATGATCATAAATAAGGTTTAAACATGTCTTAACAATGTTATATGTAAACTTTAGTTCATTACTAATGAGTTACCGTTCATGATCTCCTTACAAACATTCTTCAATGTCAAAACCTTAAGGCTAGCCATGCGGCTTTCAGCTCCTTTACTTCATATTGCAATACAATAAGAACACTACAAAAAAATAAATACGGGACTTCTACTGCTGACGCGAGTCCCCTTCATTACGGACGTGTTGCGGTGCCCGATTAGCGATGTACCTGTCTCGACCTCGCTCACACATGCGTGTGGCCTTTGTGCACGAGTCAAGCTGCGCGGACTCGTGGCTCAAAAATTTTAATGCTTTTTTCCAACTTTACGGAATTTTCGGACGCATAACTTCTTCGTTATAAGTCCGAATTGGCTCGCTCAAAAGCCTATGGTTCACAAATTACATATTATATGCGTTCATGCAAGAATTTTATGTATTTGACTTCGTTTGCTAGAAATTCACCTTTTAGTCCATTTTTAACGAAAATGGTAAATGTTTGTGAACGTTCAACGCTAGTTTCTTCATTCTAAGTCAGAATCCGGTTATTTTCAAGTCCGTAACTCTATAATGCCAAATAAGACTTATCTCCATTAAAAACTAATGTTTCCAAACTCAATATCAAAATTCGACTTCCATTCTGAGATTTTCACGAATTCGACGATTATCGTCCAAACTTGTGAATTTCGCCTTAACTTCATTTCTTAAGATTTGTTCTTCGCTTTAAATGGATTCAATCCATCATATTAACAGCTTGACATAAATAATTCATTAACTTATAAACATGATAAGTTATTACTTTTTCTTTGTGAGTTTATAACTTATAAAAGTATAAACTACTTATGACTTCCTTTCTCATGACTTATTATAGATTAACTATTTTAACCACCATTCTTGCTTCTTATTATCAAACAATCTTATCAAAGTACACATATGAGTATTTCATATAAGCTCTTCATAAATTCATTGCTTAATTAAGTTTGAATTACTTATTCATGACTTATACGGTTTAAGTCCATTGATTAACCATTCTTATCATTCCTTAAGATACATGTTCTACCTCTACCCACTTCTTTAACAATAGAAGAGAAAGAGATTCATGGTTTAAGTTCTTACTCTTGATAATCACTTGGTTAATCTTTACTCTCCTTCTTGCTTCTTGAATCCTCAAAGGCTAACTTGTTCTAACTTTTGTAGCTTATTTTCACTTATTCTCTCTAACCAATAAGCTATAAGTTATTGGATAAAAATCTAACAACTAACAAATGAACTAGCAAGCTTCCTATTTATAGGAAATCCTAATTGAGGGCTTAATGGTCAATAAGCCATTCCACCTCCTAAATAAACCTCCATACTATTCATTACCTATCTATTAAGTAAACTTGGCCACCACACTTACTTAGCTACTAAGTTAACTTGTTAATCACATAGCTTATCCTTTGCTTGTTCATCATATAAAAGCACTTTGCTTGCTCATCACACATAAGCACTTTACTTAGCCTTTAAGTTACTTAACTTATTGTTTACTTAACATTTAAGTCTACTTGCTCAACACACTTAATTCTTGGTCACCAACTCACCCATGGGTTGCCCCATGGATCAAACTTTACCCATTGGATCTTATTTTAGGCTTAATGTTTAATTAACCTAACTTATACATTGGGCTTGCAATTAAACAAACACTTGGTCCCGTTCATTAAATTACATTGGACTTACCCATTCCTATATTTGGGCTTTAACATTAATTCATATTGGGCTTTATTATTATCTCAATTGTTCATTATAATTTTCTACACAATTCAACAAATCCAATACATATGGCTTAAAGCCTTATAACGTATAATTTACGTATAATTCCTGTATTCTAACTCGTATTCTTATTTATATACGACATATCCTCATTCATACATACTCGTATAATACCTCATATTATACTCGTATTCATTACCTCGTATAATACCTACGTATTATACGAACATCGCTTTAATTCATTATACACATTCCCTTTTCCTTCTTGGAAATCACTTTCCCTAATTGTTAGGTTTTAAGTCCGCAGGTGAAAAACTGCATTTTCCATAACTGAAATATTATTAGATATTCCATCTCGCTTCGATATTCTATCATTACATATTTCTCAGAAGTTGAAAAATAATTCCTGAGCAAAAATGCGTGAATAGTATTTTTCGAAAAATTTCTTGGAAAGTTTTTATTTTCATCTTGGAAATTCAAACACTTAAATTCTATCACATAGCCAAAATACTACGACGTTCCGATATGTCTAGGTCATAGAACGACCTTTAATTAGCTTACTCCCATAAATAACTAATTAAATTCATTTAATCCACATAATCAAATAAAATTTTAATTCTCAAAAATCCAAATTTTCTGGGGCATTACACTCTTCCCCCCTTATAAGGATTATGTCCCCAAAATCTCGCTAACACTACATCCACTATTGAGGAAATTTTTTCCATCATTTTAATTTCAAATTCCCACAATGCTTCTTCTGCGTTGTGGTTTCCCCAATTCACCTTCTCCGAAGGTATTATCTTAATTCACATGACTTGTCACTTCCTATGATTACTCTGAGTTGGAAGCTAAACATTTACTCACACATTACTCTATCTCCCTCTTATTAGTCCTTCTTTTAATTCCAAATTATATGAAAACTCAAATTCCTACTTCAAAACGAGATGATATATGATCTTCTCTTTATCCTGCATCCTCTTCTTCATTTGCTTGCACTCCTCGTTACCTAATTGTACTTAATTAACTCGTTCCATTATTATGGATTGAGTCTACGTTATGAATAACATTACTACTTCCTTCCATAATTTAACTTCTAACTCCGTTCTCGCCATCTCCGTTATTAACTCATTTTGAGTCCTTCTCTACCGCATATTTACTCCTTCTGTGTGAAGATAAATTTCAGACTCTTAGAGTCTGTGTATATCTCACCTTTCTCCCCGTATCAATAATATCTTCAGATTTTTAATTCGAAAACTACATCTTCCAATTATAAATCATAAGTAGGATAGACCTTCTCATAATTCGTTAACTGGCGTGATGCATACACAGTGACATTGCCATGCTACAAGAGCACGCAACCTCGTCTTTTATGCGAAACATTGAGATACACTACAAAATTCCTCGTATCATCTGATAGAGACAATACATATACCTCACTTAGCTTCCCTTTTTAGTTCCTAAAAACTATTTTTCCCCCTTCCCATTCCGACAATACCAACCTGTGACGTTAATGGTACTTTCAACCACAGCACCTCACAAGGGTACCTATCAATTTACCACCGACTTGTTCGGTGCCCCTTACAGAAAGTCTAACTTCAGTACATCACTCAACCGATGTGACATAACCATAACTCATAATAACCATAACGATTTTTGAACATCGGCTTAGGTACATCATTTTTTCTTACATTTTATTGATAATACCCCGTACGCAATTATATTTTAGGAAAATACTTTGCCTCTTTTTAACTGATCAAAATAGATCATAGATCCTGGGCAATGGGTATTTATTCTTAACTACTAACCAAATAGTCATATTTTTGACTTACGTATTGGTTTACTTAACTTTACTTCTTAGGGTTCACGTTCTTTTGACCTAAGTTTATGCGACCTATTTTCATTACCAGCTTACAGCTTCATGATATACGGAGATGTATTACTTAATATTCTTATCATCTTCGATGATTTACATTCTTATCTTCTTCTTATTAGTTCTCTAGGATTCAGCACACATCACTTCTCTGCTAGTAGTCCATATAGTACTCTGAGTGGTTTCCCACAAACAACCAACAAACAAGTTCTCGTCTCATCTACACTGTCATCACAATGAGTTAGATCGGTTACCAGTTTCGTATATACCTTCGCTCTCAAAAGGAATTGTTTAGCCCAGCTCCCATATGTCAACCATCAAAGGTTATGATTGTACCACAACCTAAACTAATCTTAACATCCTTCTAAATTGCGTCATGATTAGACAACAAGAAAATTTTAGTGATTCATCACTGTAAATTACTACCTTAGGTTTCTTTAGAAAACTGAAGATTCATACTTTTATTCTAACATTTTATTAATGTTCTATAGTTAATCAACTCATTCATACCGAGAATTACTTCAAATTCTCTCAACTTTATAGGTACTTAACTACCGATACTTGCTTATATTTCTTTTTCATGAACCATTTCCACGAATAAAATCAATGAAAGTTATTTCCCTCATTCTCTACCTTAGCGTATAAAGGTATTTATAATCCCTTTCAAGAATGAACTTAATCATTTAGCACATTCTCATGCTATAAAAGAAAAGTAGCACTCCAATCAAACATCACATAAGCATTCATTGTATTGACTGGACTAATACCTGCTACTAAATCCGCTGAGGCAACCGCATCATGGCTAACTTACCACTACTAACACCTTTACTTTCCTCTGACCCCTTCTTTGGGCAATTTCTTACCATGTGGTCCAACGACCCACATACATAACAACCATAATTTTTCTTAGGATTAGGACAATTGGGTAATATATGACCCTCATGTCCATAGTTATAACAACCGACTTCTCCTTCAGACAAACTCCTAAATGAGTCTTTCCACATATCGTACATGCATCAATCCTATGCTTAGGATCCCTCTGTCCTACTCCAGTATTCATAGAGCTAAAATTCTTTCTTTTTGGCATACTACCACTACCACTCTCTACCTTGGTTCCTCCCTCTCCTTGCTCTTATCTTTTCTCTCTTTGTGGTATTGGGTTAATGCCTCACTACCACCCTCCGCTATAATTGCTTTCTCCAGAATGGTCCCATAGGATGCACTCTGGAAAACAGAAATTCCACTATAGAGCCAGGGTTTCAGGCCCTGCTCAAACCTATGAGCCTTCCTCTCCTTAATGTCCACTAAGTGTGAGCAAACCTTTCCAATTCATTAAATTTGGCCGCGTACTAGGGAACCTTTATGTCCCTTTGCTTAAGTTCTAAGAACTTGATCTCCCTCCTACCCTACATACTTGTAGGGAAATAATTCTCGAAGAAATCCTTCTTGAATTGTTCCCACGTTACTACATCTGTTCTAGCCCCACCCTGGTGAGCCTCCCACCAAAAGTTGGCTTCCCCTTTCATCATGTAAGTCGCACAAGAAGTCTTTTGCACCTCACCTATGTTTGTAATAACAAACGCCTTTTCTATTTCCTTTACCGATGTTTGGGCTTCTATTGGGTCCGTAATTCCTTTGAACTCTGGCGGACCTATGTTTTTAAATTCTTTAAAGGTAGTCATTCTGGCTAATATAGGTTTGGAGGTACTCTACCCCCAGTTTAGTTAAATGCAGCCGTTAATAAATTAACGAACTCTTGCATAGGGTTGTTTCGACCCCCCCTGATTTTAATTACATGTTTCCGCTTCTTGATTACATTGTCTTCTCCTTGACTACCTTTTCTAATTAAATCAATAGAATTTCATTATTATCTATTACTTATTTCTTTATTATTCGTCACATAACAACTCATATCATCACAAAGCATATTAAATGAAAACTTCATTATATTCATATGCTTCTTCATAGTCAAAACTATTTACAATTTGCTCCCATAGCCAAAGGCTATTCCATTTCTATCCCGCAATTGAACTTCTCAAAAGTTGGGATTTACAAAAAGACTACCCTATTATTCAAAAGAGGGTTTTACATCACTACACACATATTTATAACTCTAGCTTTCTAATAATGCATAGCAGCGTCCTCATGTTTCTCATTCGCAATCTTCGCTACACTATCCCGACTAATAGTATGTCGAGTATGCCCCGACTCTATGGAATAACAAGCAACTTTTAGCTTAAAATCTTTATGAGCACTCTTATGGATGTAAGACATTCGTGCTATCTTCCGGTCCTTCTCCTCCAGTTTATTACGAAGCTCTACTACCTCAATCATATGATCCCTAGCCTTATTTATCATAAGAACCTTCTCATCATGCTCTGACTCAAAATCTACTTTTGCAGACTCCTTTGCTTCATAAAGAGCACTAATCTCTTCATTTTGATTCTGCACAACTATACTCAGTTGTACATTCCTGTCAAGCACTGCAAGATACAATGCTCTCATTGCATCTAGGGGCGATGACTCTGAGGTAGGTACCACCGTACCAACCGACGTTATCTCCATTACTTCCTCCTCATAGACCATTATATTAAGATATGACACTATATCCATATCTCCCTCGGAGTAGTCCTCCTCAGAAAAGTACTCCACTGTCTCCATCTCCTCTAGAATCACTAATGGTACCTTTGCCACTGGCATGGGTACAGACTCTACTCTGTTCACAATTTCTTCACTCACCGTGTGTATATCTCTACACATCATGCTATCAATCGACATCCTACAATAACACATAACATGTTGATTAGTACATAACACACAATAGAATAAGCACCAATCACATTTAATTTATTTAGGGTTACTTCCCATCTTTCAAATTTTTCGATACTGAGCTTTCTCAATACCTTATTAACTCATTCGACTCGCATTTACTTCCTTCGGACTTTTCCCTCCTTAAGGAGGTTATTAGCCTAAGGTTCTTCCCCCCTTAAGTTTTATAACCTAATGCTTTGATACCAACCTGTGACTCCCCCAAATCTGGGTATATTCCAACCCGACAGATGGTGCTACACGATACTTATAACTGTACATTCATTCTATTAAAACGATATCAAAATGTGTGTATCAACGACATTTTTATTACATTAATAATATTACATCTCGTTCCCATGTTCTGAAACCATTACGTTCTTTGTTCATCATACTATAATATATATAACTTACTAGATTATTACAAGGTAAACTAATCATTCATCTTCATCTTGCATTTATCCTTGTCAGAGCCCTCGGTTCGTTCGGTCCTAGCTGCATTCATATGGTTCAAGCAAGAGTGAGCATAACAAGCTCAGCAAGTATAAAAATTTCTTTTAAATGACATGCTTTAAACATAGGAATCATATATCTTCAATAACTGAACAATAGTTATGAAGTACTATCAATAATTCAAAATAGCACTTCTTTTCCTTCAAAACATTTTACAATGACAATATTCAGTAAAACATCAATTCTGGCTCAAGAACATGAGAAGTTCATAATTTCTTTGAAAAGAACAACCCGACACTAAGTCCGTAAGTCCGGCATATCTTACGAGCATTTCTGGGTGATCAGCCCATAGTACTCTATGTTGATCAACACTACATTCATTAAACGTGTTTACGTTTAAGTTTTGGCAACCTCACGTGCCGATCGAATAATCGATGAAAATACATTTGTTTATTCATATTCAGACTTACCTTGAATCCATTCCAAATACTTGGCGTAGGATAACGTTAACAATTCTATATTAAAATACTTGTGAATAAATCAATCAATCTTCAAAATTAGTCAAGCCGAGTTAAAAATGGCATCAACCTTTTCTTTAAAATCATTCATGTATCTCATAACATGAATCACAGAAAACCTGGCTAACACGAAGGTTTAGACATGCGATAAGAAAAACTTGCCTTCAGCGTCTGCTAAAGTATTATAACTTTTCCTTTGAGTCTTTACAGTCTCTACAACACATAACCACATAACATACCACATTAGGTCATGAATGAACATACATGGTTCCTAATGAATCTTACCCTTCTTCCCAATCTAATCGTGTATTAGATTTGTTATTATTGGTTCCGGCTTGCCATTATCTTTTACTTCATTCTTACCAACTTCTTTCTCTTATATCTTACGTGGATTTACTTCATTAATCAACCTCGTTTCAAAGTAATCATCCTTCCTCATGGTTTACTAACTTCCTTACGTTATTAATCGAAACTCGATTGTTAAGTGTACTTATTGCATACCATTCATGTTCAAATTCCATTCATTTACCTCTACCACAAATGATCATAATTAAGGTTTAAACATGTCTTAACAATGTTATAATTAAATTTTATCTCATTACTAATAAGTTATCGTTCATGCTCTGATAAGTGTATTTTATATACGCAATTTAATATCTAATTCGTGCTTATTTGTTGCTAATTTCTTGTGATCATGTTCAATTTCACTTGTTTTATGTCATTTCATGTGTAGATTGGTGGTTGTGGCATTCAACGTGCAATTGGTGATATTCGGTGCGATTAGAATCAAATGGAACATATTTGGAAGCAATTCAAAGATAAAGAAAGATAGTCGATTAATAGAACACACCACGTAAGGCTGCATTTTAACTTATAAACCACGGGCGGGGGGTCTTACAATGAAGTTAGAAAGAACATAGCCCATTGTATGGGCATTGTTAGTTATACATCCCCACCCGAAGCGGGGTCCTTATTCGAGAAAGATTAAAGCAGCAAGCCGTAGGCAAGCGCGTGATATATATACAAAACTCAAATGGCGGGGTGGAATTTTTTGAGTGTCCTGTTTTGGTTATAATTCTTATTGGGAACGAGTTTTGGCTAGTTACATGGCATTATAACTCTAATTGATAGAGAATTCGACTAGAATTTTATGCTAGACATCTATTACTCGATCAAAAACAACAAGAAGAGAGGAGAGAGGAGAATCACGAAGATCTAAGCTGAGTTTTGGATAGCAAGTGTGGATGAGTATTTCGAGGAGTTTTTCAAGACGGTTGCAAATTTAGTCTTCGTGAAGGGTGTTTTCCAATATTCTTCGTGTTAGATTATTTATTGTAATTGGAAGAATGATTTCTATGATTTATTCAGTGTTTATTTTGTTTATTATGAACTAATTCACTTTTTAGGCTTGTGATGGATCCTTTAGTGAATCGATGGTTTTGTAAACTTTGATTTCAAATTTAATAAGCTATCTCCAGTTTATCTATATTAATTTGTGCTTGAATCTATGAATTGCCTGATCAACAATTCTTTGTGGAGTAGGATGGAATCGAGAGAGGATATTCAAATCTAGACCTAGTTGATATAACATGTGTTCAGGTTTTTGTTAGTAGCTTAAACTTGATGAGTGTTAAGGTAGAGATATGCTTGACACCGTATGTAATCGGATAGAGAACTTATTCTTCAACCTTCTTCAATTGTAATTCACATAGAGATATTGTGGGTTAGTTGACTAAGGTGTTTAACGGATTTCTATCTTAATTGTGGATTGAAGTTAATAGGGTATTAGTGCATCGAGAGGTGGTTAATACTACGTTCGTGTTCTTGATTAATAAACTGGGATAATGCATTATATTGGGATAAAGGTGTTAAAATCAAAGTGAAGCTTAGGGTGAAATCATAAGTCTAATTCTCCATTAATTGTTTGAAAATTTAGATTTTGTTATTCGTGGTTATTTTGTGATAATTAAATTATTTTTAAATTTTAGTTTCGTTAAGTTAAATTATTGAGTTTTATTTGTTTAATAAAATTAGGGTTAATAGAAGATTGGTAATTGTAAGTTATGGTTATTGTTAATTAATCTCTGTGGGAACGATACTCTATTCATCACTCTATTACTTGTTGACCACGTATACTTGCGTGTTGTGCGTAATTAAATTTTACCCAACAAGTTTTAGGTGCCGTTGCTGGGGATATTTTTAGCATAAATCTTAAGTGTTTTACAATATCAGTTTAATTAATCCAGTTTTACATAGACATTTTTTTTGTATTGTGCTTCTTATTTCAGGTGTTGGACGTAGTTTATGCGAACTTGGTCCCAAAATCCAGACTTGCTGCCTTTTGAGGACGATATTGAGAAAAGGTTTCAGAGGTTGAGTAAGTGGATCAAGGAAACGAGACAAGAATTCGAAATACCTAAAAAGGAAGAGGGAATAGTAATGGCAGTGATGATCGGAAAGCGTTGAGGGACTTTGCAACACCCAAGGTGATTGAACTGTAGTCAAGCATCATCATGCCAGCAATAGCAGCAAATACGTTTGAAATTAAGCCTGGGATGATACAAATGATTCAGAATTCAATTCAGTTTGGGGGATTTGTAAATGACGATCCGAACGAGCATCTAGTCAGCTTTCTGGAAATGTGCGATACATTTAGGTTTAATGGGGTTTCGGATGAGGCGGTGAGACTTCGATTGTTCCCATTCTCTTTACGGGACAAGGCGAAGAGTTGGTTGCATTCTCTACCACCCGGTTCGATAACTACATGGGTGGATTTAGCTCAGAAATTCCTCGCAAAATTCTTCCCACCGGCGAAAACTGCGAAGATGAGGAATGAGATTACAATGTTTGAACAACAACATGGGGAGTCGTTATATAAGGCTTGGGAAAGATACAAAGAACTACTCAGAAAATGCCCACATCATGGATTGCCCCAGTGGCTACAAATGAACACCTTTTACAACGGACTACATGGGAATCTCAGGACAAGCATCGATGCAGCATCGGGCGAGAGCGTTCATGGCTAAGAGTTACGAGGAAGCCTACAAGTTGATTGAAATCATGTTAGCTAATAACTACCAGTGGCCCACAACACGAATGACACAAGCGAAGGTAGTTGGGGTATTAGAAGTAGATAGTATGACAAATGATGAGTACACATATCTCGCACTTTCAAAGAGGTTGGAGTCGATTAATAAAGACAAGCTCAAAGAAACACAAAGAAGTCTGACAAGTGGCGATAGTATGCGATTGTCTTGTGCGCAGGAGAGCACCCAATGGAGTAATGTGCAAATAATCCAGCAGCTGTGCAATTCATCGGCAATTACAACAGAATTCCTCAAAACAAATATCCAAACACATACAATCAAGGAAATAAGAATCATCAGAATTTCTCATTGAGCAACAACTAGCAAAATCAAGCTTCACGTCAATCATATCCTCCAGTTTTTCAACAACCAGTTCAATATCAAGAAAGAAAACTTGATCTGGAGGAAGTGTTGGCAAAATTCATGACTACCACCAAGTTGGCTATAAAAGAGCACGCCGTGGGTATGAAAGCACAAGATAGGGCGATCAATAATCTAGAGAATCAGATGGGTCAGATTACGTTGGCATTGAATAATAGACCACAAGGGACATTACCAAGTGACACAGAGAAAAATCCTAAGGGTAATCACGAGCAGTGTCAAGCCATTATGTTGAGAAGTGGAAAATAGCTTGTTGGTCAAGAGTCAGAAATTTCGGTTACAAAGGAGATTGATCCAGAGACAGAAAATACAGTGGGTGAGATAAAGTAAGGGAACGAAAAACAAATGGAAAAGAACAAACCAGTCAACGAACCAGCCATTTATCCTCCCCCACCATTCAAGCAAAGAGTTTAAAAACAAAAATTAGACAAACAATTTTCAAAATTTTTGGAAGTTTTCAAGAAACTTCAAATCAACATACCATTTGCAGAGGCCCTAGAACAAATGCCGAGTTACGCAAAATTTATGAAAGGGATTTTATCAAGGAAAAAGAAATGGGAAGATTTTGAGACCG
The DNA here is from genome assembly GCA_020205615.1 of Panax quinquefolius. Classification (NCBI taxonomy): domain Eukaryota; kingdom Viridiplantae; phylum Streptophyta; class Magnoliopsida; order Apiales; family Araliaceae; genus Panax; species Panax quinquefolius. The sequence continues at coordinate 103,906,556 of CM035152.1, forward strand.
TGGCATTAACAGAGGAGTGTAGTACGGTATTACAGCAGAAATTACCACCAAAACTCAAGGACCCGGGGAGCTTTACTATTCCATCCACGATCAGGGAGATGTATTTCAGCAAGTGTTTATGTGATTTGGGGGCAAGTGTAAACCTTATGCCATTGTCATTATATTTAGAATTGGGTTTGCCCGAGCTAAGGCCTATGAACATCTCCTTATAATTGGCGGATAAGTCAGTCACGTATCCGAGAGGCATAGTAGAGGACATTTTAGTAAAAGTGGATAAGTTTATATTCCACGCGGACTTTATCAGTTTGGATTTTGAGGAGGACAAGAACATCTCAATTATCCTAGGGAGTCCATTTTTGGCTACAAGGAGAACACTCATAGATGTACAAAAGGGATAACTCACTATGAGGGTCCAAGATCAAGAAGTGAAATTCAATGTGTTTAAGGCCATAAAATTTCCTACGTATGAGGAAGAATGTTTTCGAATGGATCTAATTGAGCAAATCATTAGTGATGACATGAGCAAAAGTTTGGTGAACGATCCGTTAGAAACAATATTATTGGGAGATGAGGAGATCGATGATTAAGAATTGGTGGATTATCTCCAACTGCTAGACTCATTTCCACGAGTACCAAGATTTAGAACACCGTTTAAACCACTGCACACAGAGGAGGTAACCGCAGAAAAACTGAAACCTTCATTGGAAGAGCCACCAAAGCTGGAACTTAAGTCACTTCCTAAGCACCTCAGGTATGCGTATTTAGGTAATTTAAATTCTTTACCTGTTATTATTTCAGTTGCACTTAATGAATTACAGGAAGAAAAGTTGCTGAGGGTGCTTCGGGAACACAAATTAGCTATTGGATGGACAATTACTGACATAAAGCGAATTAGCCCTTCATTTTGCATGCACAAGATCCTAATGAAAGATGAAGCAAAACCAAAGGTTGAACAACAACGGCGACTCAATCCAATTATGAAGGAAGTGGAAAAGAAGGAAATTTTGAAATGGTTAGACACCGGCATCATCAACCCAATTTTCGATAGCAAATGGGTTAGTCTAGTCCAGTGCATACCGAAAAAAAGGAGGAATGACGGTGGTGTAAAATGACGACAACGAGTTAATCCCAACTAGAATAGTTACATGTTGGCGAGTTTGCATGGATTACAGAAAATTGAACAGGGCAACCCGGAAAGATCATTTCCCGCTGCCCTTTATTGACCAAATGTTAGATAGATTGGCGGGACACCAATTTTACTATTTGTTGGATGGGTATTCGGGCTACAACCAAATAGTCATCGCTCCGAAGGATCAAGAGAAGACCACATTCACGTGCCCTGACGGCACATTTGCATTCAGGAGGATGTCATTTGGGCTATGCAACGCACCGGCAACTTTCCAACGGTGTATGATGGCAATTTTTTCAGATATGGTGGAGAAAAACTGTTGAGGTCTTCATGGATGACTTTTCAGTTTATGGAGACAGCTTTGATAATTGCTTGAAGAATCTGGTCATGGTTTTGCAAAGATGTAAGGATACGAATCTTGTACTAAATTTGGAGAAATGCCACTTCATGGTTGAAGAGGGCATAATTTTGGGCCACAAGGTATCGGCTCAAGGGCTGGAAGTTGATAAAGTGAAGCTGGAAACTATTGAAAAATTGCCTCCACCAACCTCAGTGAAGGGTATTAGGAGTTTTTTGGGACACGCTGGGTTCTACAGGAGGTTTATAAAGGACTTCTCTAAAATTGCAAAACCCCTTTGCAGTCTTTTAGAGAAGGATGCGACATTCAGCTTTGATAAAGAATGCAAGACGGCTTTTGATTTATTAAAGAGGAAATTGACTACAGCCCCCGTTATAGTTGCACCGGATTGGAGCATACCATTCGAGCTTATGTGTGATGCAAACGACTTCACGGTTGGGGCTGTTTTAGGTCAACAGAGAGACAAGGTATTTCACGCTATATACTACGCAAGCAAAACACTTACAGAAACTCAAATGAACTACACAACCACAGAAAGGAATTTCTTGCAGTGGTATATGCGTTCGACAAATTTCGGGCTTACTTGATCGGGACTAAGGTGATAGTCTATACAGACCATGCAGCGATTCGGTACTTGATAGTGAAAAAAGATGCTAAACCACGCCTTATTCGGTGGATTCTCTTACTACAAGAATTTGATTTGGAAATAAAGGATAGCAAGGGGACAAAGAATCAAGTAGCCGACCACTTGTCTAGGATGGAAAACCATGGAAATAAAAAGATGAAAAATGTGAAATCAATGAATCATTCCCAGATGAACAACTATTTGGGATGTCAGCGGAGATTCCGTGGTATGACGACTATACAAATTTTGTTGTGAGCAACTTTCTACCACCTGACCTCACAAGGCAACATAAAAAGAAATTTCTTCACGACGTGAAATGGTACATGTGGGATGATCCATATTTGTTCAAGCAGTGCGCCGACAAGGTGATTCGACGGTGCGTCCCATATAGTGAAGTGAAGAATATTCTGCATGAGTGTCACTCATCGGCTTGTGGTGGGCATTATGGGAGCGAGAGAACAACATCGAAGGTGCTGCAATGTGGTTTTTATTGGCCCACATTATTCAAAGATGCCCACCAGTTTGTCAAACAATGTGATAGATGTTAAAGGGTTGGCAACATTTTGAAACGTAATGAGATACCCTTACAAATGATTCTGGAAGTGGAAATTTTTGACGTCTGAGGTATCTATTTCATGGGACCATTTCCCTCGTCCATGAACAATCAATACAATCTACTCGCAGTGGACTACGTGTCAAAGTGTGTTGAAGCTGCAGCTCTACCAACAAACGATGCCAAGGTGGTCCTCAAATTCCTTCAAAAGAACATCTTCACGAGGTTTGACACACCAAGAGCAATTATAAGTGACGAAGGTAGTCACTTTTGCAATAAACCGTTTACTGCTCTTTTGGCCAAGTATGGGGTAAACCACAAGATAGCTACAACATATCACCCTCAAACCAGTGGACAAGCTGAGGTATCGAACAGAGAAGTTAAAATGATATTGGAGAAAGTTGTGAATTCGAGCCAGAAAGATTGGTCACTTAGATTGGACGATGCTTTATGGGCCTATCGGACTGCATACAAAATACCAATCGGGATGTCACCATATCAACTATTGTACGGGAAGGTATATTGGGCAGTGCAAAAACTCAATTTTTATCAAAAAGTTGTAGGAGAGAAGAGATTACTTCAGTTGAATAAACTCGATGAGTTCTGCCTTCATGCCTATGAGAATGCCAAACTATACAAAAAAAATGTCAAAAGATGGCACGACCAGAAAATTTTGTGTCGAACATTCGAGCCAGACCAATCTGTACTATTATTCAACTCAAGGCTGCGTTTGTTCCCCGGAAAGCTTAAATTAAGATGGTCGGGACCATTTATGGTCAAGTAGGTATTCCCTCACGATGCTGTTGAAATTTACAGTCGCAATCCACTCGAAACATTCAAAGTCAACGGACACCATCTAAAGCATTACTGGGGTGGCGAAGCTAACACTGACGTGATAGCCATTAGATTGGGAGGCTTACTTAAGAAGGAAGTTGTCAGGCTAAAAGACTTAAAATTAAGCGCTCATTGGGAGGCAACCAAATTTTTAGTTCTCTATCATATTTTTCATTCATATTTTTTTAATCATAGTTTTAGTATATTACTAGGTAGAAGAATAAAATAAAATTCTAGTTAATCTGTCCACAACATAACATGACATCCAAGACTCACTAATTTTCATGTTTCATGTCATGCAGGCTGAGAAAAGGATCATTAAGCGAGTATAGCGCAGCAAAAGTAAGCTAAATTGAAGCAAAACAAGAAAGCCTAGCGAGAATTAAGCCGCTTGTATGGACCCCTTTTACTCTCTAACCTTGAGTAAGGTGGGTCTCCAAAAATTTTGACAAGAAGACGCTTGCTTGAGGAGGGCCCTAAAATACTATAACCCCGGCAAGGCGGGGTCCTCGACTTCGAAATTAGTGGCTGAGCATTGGGTGCCTTTCTAGTTCAATACCCCCCGCCGGGGCGGGGGTCCTGGAATTTAGACAGACGTGGCAATTGGTTGGTCTTCCCTCCTTCCCAATAATACCCCACTTTCACACTACTCCACTACCTCATTACTCCATAACCACCACCCACTTTCCCCATATTCCAAAGACTTCATTACTCTTCTCCACCTCTCCACCTCTTCACTCCACCAATGCTAGACTACCCTCTCCATCTATAAATACCACCACATATAATACCAACTCTCCCACCACACTTCCTATAAAGAAAAAGAGAGTAAAGTTGTAAGCTAAAGAGATAATAATGCAAAGTTTGGGGGAGAGTAGAGCAAAACTAGAAATTGAGAGAGCTATGGCTTCACAATCATCTACAAAATGCCAAAGGGGGGAGAGTTCACGTCCATCCCAACCAACCCGCACCTTCGATCACCGAAAATTTATAAGTGCCGCCGCCGCCGACAGGTATGACTACATGCTTACCAAAGCCCTTACACCGGAGAGGGGATTGGCACTGGATCCTAATGATGGGGAGTTGATGCCACAAATTTACCAAAAGGGATGGACAAAATTTACAGAGGAGCCAGAACCAGCCATTGTAAACATTGTCAAGGAGTTTTACGCAAATGCTGTGGACAAAGAACCATTCCAAGCATTTGTGCACGGATGTCTGGTTCCATTCAGTGCCGACGCCATTAACACATACTACCAACTGCGGGTGCCTTGCCACTGCCAGTATGAGCATCTTCATAATTTTAACCCAAATTTTGATGTTATTATCATGGAGATGACAAAGCCGGGAACGTCATGGATGAAAGGTCGAAAGGGAGGCACCGTGTTCCATAGCAAGGACCTTAGCCGGTGTGGCAAAATTTGGTATGTCTTCCTCTGCGTGAAATTTCTTCCGTCTCCAACATACCTCGGACGTCACCAAAGAGAAGGTGTTGCTGTTGTACGCCATTGTGCAAGATTTTATAATTGATGTCGGAGCTATCATTTGCTTCTCCATCCGTCGATGCCTACGTGGGAATTTTTCTGGAGGCTTGCCACACCCATCACTCATATGCGGGTTGTGTCGTCAAGCAGGAGTTAGATGGTCTGATGACGAGCCCACTCAAATGCCGCTCGCGCTGTTTGATTTAAGAATGATAGCGCCATACTCTGTACGGGCAGGAGGCGAGAGATACCCGCGTGGTGTGGGCTTCATTTTCCCATCGTCATCGGAAGACAACGTGGATGGTACAGAGATATCGGGGGACGATGATGAAGAACTGGGCTATCAAGGGGATGAGCAGGTACCGCGGGCTGAGGCTATATCTAGATCTCAATTCCTTGATTTCCAAAATCAACTTTAAGCACACAGCAAGGCAACTCGTCGGAAGATGCGCCGATTGGCAATGAGGCAAGATCACATGTTCGACGCTATGCACACATATTTTGCCTCGTTGAACACAACTCTTCAGAGTTTCAACCCGACAGCACAATTTCCATATCAACAGCCTGGTCCAATGCCAAGGTTCCCACCGAGCGATTCCAATGAAGAAGAACAACAACCACCTCCTTAAACTTAAGCATTGACAGGGAAGTCCTCACGTACTTATTTTGATCAATTATCAAATGAGGACATTGTATTGTTTAAGTTTGGGGGATTTAAATTCATGTTTGCATGGATTCTAGTTTTAGGATTCATTTTTAATTTTGGTCAATTAAATATCTGTATTGCATTTTATTTTCAGTATTGCATGATAGCTTAGGGCATGCATAGTAGATTAGGTTTTGCATAGTAGATAATAGTGTAATGCATTTTGTCATCCGCATTTTGTTATTCACATCTATATATAAAAAAATGTTATTTAGTAATTATTGTGTTGTTTAAGTCCATCAATGCTATGTTTCATGTTGTTGTGGGTCTATGATGTGATTGTCAAATAAGTAGCAAATATAGGATTGAGTATTAGAACTATGACACAATGATCATTTATGAATCGAATCTTGAGTTATTTGAAACTGGTATAAAAGGATAGCACGAGTAATACACATTTGTGTTAATTGGTTACGTTCAAACTGGTACCTAAATAGTCTCTAAAGGATAATGCTAGAGTGAATGATAAAATGACAAGGATGGATGGTAAAGGTTAAAGTTAGGCAAGAACCTAAGTTTGGGGGATGTTATGTTGGGTATATAAGCTTTAAAAAAATATTGAATAAACACCGTAGCGTGCTTGTCTAGTTTTGTGGTCTTTGTTACTTGAAAAAGTAATCCCGAGGGGATTGTCTTTACGCATAGCGCCCTAAGGTCTTAATGGTCTGGGAGTCGTTGGTCGAAAGCTCGTTAAGGTAGCATTGAAAAGCCTAAGGGAATAAGACACTGCATAGCTATGTGTATAAAAATAAAACGGGAAATAAGAGCAAAAAGCCCCCGTATCTAAAAAAAAAATTATTAATAAAGCATAAGTACCCCGCGTGAACCCTTGAGATTTGTGATTGCTTGATTTTAGTTGGAACTATCTATTTTTGAAATTTTTAAGTTTGTGCTGCATGATTCCTTCTAAGAGAATGGTTATGTATTAAATTTGAGTTAGTATCGATTATCATGGATGTTACACACACACTATACCAGTGATGATGACTTGAGATTTAAGGATTACAGCGCATTTGTAGATTGGTTTTTGATGGTTGATATTGTATAGTTGCTTATTTTCGCTGAGGCCGTTAAGATAATTTTGATTCTGCGATATTGTTGGATTTGATAGCATATAAGTGAATTCGTTTTCATATCTTTGCATTGCATGTAGTTGACTTGTGCTCGACGACTAGCCCGGTTTAAGTTTGGGGGATTTTGATAAGTGTATTTTATATACGCGATTTAATATCCAATTCATTCTTATTTGTTGCTAATTTCTTGTGATCATGTTCAATTTCACTTGTTTTATGTCATTTCATGTGTAGATTGATGGTTGTGGCATTTAACATGTAATTGGTGATATTCGGTGCGATTGGAATCAAATGGAACATATTTGGAAGAAAATATTCTTCATGTTAGATTATTTATTGTAATTGGAAGAATGATTTCTATGATTTATTCAGTGTTTATTTTGTTTATTATGAACTAATTCACTTTTTAGACTTGTGATGGATCCTTTAGTGAATCGATGGTTTTGTAAACTTTGATTTCCAATTTAATAAGTTATCTCCAGTTTATCTATATTAATTTGTGCTTGAATCTATGAATTGCCTGATCAACAATTCTTTGTGGAGTTGGATGGAATCGAGAGAGGATATTCAAATCTAGACCTAGTTGATATAACATGTGTTCAGGTTTTTGTTAGTAGCTTAAACTTGATGAGTGTTAAGGTAGAGATATGCTTGACACCGCATGTAATCGGATAGAGAACTTATTCTTCAACCTTCTTCAATTGTAATTCACATAGAGATATAGTGGGTTAGTTGACTAAGGTGTTTAACAGATTTCTATCTTAATTGTGGATTGAAGTTAATAGGGTATTAGTGCATCGAGAGGTGGTTAATACTACGTTTGTGTTCTTGATTAATAAACTGGGATAGTGCATTAAATTGGGATAAAGGTGTTAAAATCAAAGGGAAGCTTAGGGTGAAATCATAAGTCTAATTCTCCATTAATTGTTTGAAAATTTAGATTTTGTTATTCGTGGTTATTTTGTGTTAATTAAATTATTTTTAAATTTTAGTTTCGTTAAGTTAAATTATTGAGTTTGATTTGTTTAATAAAATTAGGGTTAATAGAAGATTGTTAATTGTAAGTTAAGGTTATTGTTAATTAATCTTTGTGGGAATGATACTCTATTCATCACTCTATTACTTGTTGACCACGTATTTTTGCGTGTTGTACATAATTAAATTTTACCCAACATGCTCTCCTTACAAACATTCTTCAATGTCAAAACTTTAAAAAGCGCGCACATGGCTCCTCTTCCCTTTATCACCGTATTGCACAAGAACACTCTGAAAACTAAATACCTGGACTCGTAACTGCAGTCATGAGTCCCCTTCATCTGGCCATATTGCCTAGCCAGCTTAGCTTGATGTACCTTGTCTCGGCCTCGTCTTTCGCTACATCGCCTCTGTGCTGAGTCGCGCTTCAAGGCGACTCTGTGCCTCAGAAATTTTGACAGTTTTTCCAACATTACAAAATTCCTGGACGCATAACTTCTTCGTTATAAGTTCGAATTGTCTCGTTCAAAAGCCTACGGTTCACAAATTACATATTATACGCGTTCATGCAAGAATTTTATCTATTTGACTTCGTTTGCTAGAAATTCACCTATTAGTCCATTTTTAACGAAAATGGTAAACGTTCGTGAACGTTCAACGCTCGTTTCTTCGTTCTCAGTCAAAATTTGGTCATTTTCGAGTCCGCAACTCTATAATGCCAAATAAGACTTGTCTCCATTGAAAACTAATGTTTCCAAACTCAATATCAAAATTTGACTTCCATTCTAAGATTTTCATGAATTTGACGATTATCGTCCAAACTTGTGAAATCCGTCTTAACTTCATTTCTTAAGATTTGTTCTTCACTTTAAATGGATTCAATCCATCATATTAACATCTTGACATACATAATTCATTAACTTATAAACATGATAAGTTGTTACTTGTTCTTGTGAGTTTATAACTTATAAAAGTATAAACTACTTATGACTTCCTTTCTCATGACTTATTATAAATTAAGTCTTTTAACCACCATTCTTGCTTCTTATTATCAAACAATCTTATCAAAGTACACATATGAGTATTTAATATAAGCTCTTCATAAATTCATTGCTTAATGAAGTTTGAATTACTTATTCATGACTTATACGGCTTAAGTCCATTGATTAACCAATCTTATCATTCCTTAACATACATGTTCTACCTCTACCCACTTCTCTAACAATGGAAGAGAAATAGATTCGTGGTTTAAGTTCTTACCCTTGATAATCACTTGGTTAATCTTTACTCTCCTTCTTGCTTCTTGAATCCTCAAAGGCTAACTTGTTCTAGCTTTTGTAGCTTATTTTCACTTATTCTCTCGAACCAATAAGCTATAAGTTATTGGATGAAAATCTAACAACTGGCAAATGAACTAGCAAGCTTCCTATTTATAGGAAATCCTAATTGAGGGCTTAATGGTAAATAAGCCATTCTACCTCCTTAATATACCTCCATACTATTCATTTCCTAGCTATTAAGTAAACTTGGCCACCACCCTTACTTAGCTACTAAGTTAACTTGTTAATCACATAGCTTATCCTTTACTTGTTCATCACATAAAAGCACTTTGCTTGCTCATCACACATAAGCACTTTACTTAGCCTTTAAGTTACTTAACTTATTCTTTGCTTGACCCTTAAGTCTACTTGCTCAACACACTTAATTCTTGATCACCAATTCACCCATGGGTTTCCCCATATATCAAGCTTTACCCATTGGATCTTATTTTGGGCTTAAGGTTTAATTAACCTAACTTATACATTAGGTTTGCAATTAAACAAACACTTAGGCTTGTTCATTAAATTACATTGGACTTACCCATTCCTATATTTGGGCTTTAACATTAATTCGTATTAGGCTTTATTATTATCCCAATTGATCATTACAATTTCCTACACAATTCAACAAATCCATTACATATGGCTTAAAGCCTTATAACGTATAATTTACATATAATTCCCGTATTCTAACTCGTATACTTATTTATATACAACATATCTTCATTCATACATACTCATATAATACCTCGTATTATACTCGTATTCATTAACTTATATAATACCTACGTATTATATGAACATCGCTTTAATTCATTATAGGCACTCCATTTTCCTTCTCAAAAATCACTTTCCCTAATCGTTAGGTTTTAAGTCCGCAGGCGAAAAACTGCGTTTGTCATAACTGAAATATTATTAGATATTCCATCTCGCTTCGATATTCTACTATTAGGTATTTCTCGGAAGTTCAAAAATAATTCCCGAGCAGAAATGTGTGAATAGTGTTTTTCAGAAAATTTCTCAGAAAGTTTTTATTTTCATCTTGGATATTCAAACACTTTAATTCTATCATGTAGTCAAAATAGTATGACGTTCCGATATGTCTAGGTCATAGAACGACCTTCAATTAGCTTACTCCCATAAATAATTAATTAAATTAATTTAATCCACATAATCAAATAAAAATTTAATTCTCAAAAATCCAAATTTTCTGGGGCGTTACAACTGAAACAACACTAAACAACATAACAATCTGATTTCAAATTTTTTAAACTACGTACTGACTACAAATGAAGATCAGATGACAGACTATGAACATTGTTTTTCATTTTCGCTAAGGTTTAGCAGAACTTCATCTACAAACTGTCATAACTTACGGGCACGAGGGTGATCTGCCCAATGTACCCTGTATTGATCAATACTACATACAAGAATGATATTTTCGTTCAACACATCCGCCTTAGGCGCATAAAAGTTTCCCCGATTCGGGATGTCCATACTTAGTCGGGAATCCAAACCAAAAAAATTCGGTTGGATATAATAAAGTTCTATCATGTTCGACGATATTTCTAAATCTGTGTCTAACCGAGTCAAATAGCTTAGACGACTTTTAATTCATATATACATACCAGAAATCAATAGGCATATATTAACATGTGATTAAATACAATGATTATCCAAGTGGGGACACTTGTATAACCATATTTAGAGATTAACGAACAGAATAAATATATGGATTATACAATAATACTATGTTGTTAAACAATGATCGGATAATTTATGAACTTGTATGAATACAAATGATTAGATACATAATCGATAACAATAGAGTGAATAATCTGGTACAATGATAATATAATTCTGAAACTTTCTTACTCATGTTCATTGCATAAAGTAAATGCAAAGGTTAGGATACTTGCACAACGTAAAGGATAGTTCAGATACTTGCTCAATAATAATTGGAGTAAGTTTAGGAAACTTGTTTGGTCTGCTGCTTACTGTTATGCAACTTAGTTTTATCTTTTATACTGAAATGTATCATTAATAAGATCATTCTATCGATTAGAATAACATATCATAACACAGAGTACTGCTATTTGCAGTCAGCACATAACCTAAGCACATCATCACATAGATTTAACAGTCATTGAATCATAAACAAACACTTATCAAGTTAAACTATCGAGGTCGAGATTAGTTTCTGAAACATTTCGGTGCACCGACGACTTTACCGGTAATTATAGAATCTAAAACTCTATTCTATAATTCAATAGATGCAAATAGCCATCATATTGATTTTTAAATGACTTATAATAATTTTGAAATAATTATTATAATTTTTCATTAATTTTCAAACACTGGAATCATTATTAAATGATTTAAATATTAAATAATTCTATCATCACTAATATTTAAATAATATTAAAATTTAATGCAACCATTGCCTAAATATCAAAGTTATTTTAATAACTCAAAATATTTTTAAAATACTAATAATACCCTTAAATGATTTTTAAAATAATTAAAATCATTTTTAAATAAATATCATTAATACTTAAATATTAATGCACTTATTACCAAAATATTAAAAGTCATTAATTATAACTTCAAATATTTTTAATTCAATTATATCCTTTTTAAATGATTTTTAAATTAATAAACCATTTTAAAACTATTTATTTAATATAATTATTAAATAAATCAAATATCATTTAATATTAAATAATTAATGAACTTTACTGTAAATATTAAAAGTTATATTTTATAATTTAAAATATTTTTAAATAACTTAGTTTCATTTAAAATGTTTTTTATAATATTAACATCATTTTAAACTAATTTATTTAATATAATTATTAAATAAATCTAATATCATTAATATTAAAGTATTAATATTTTTCATGACAAAATATCAAAAGTTATATTTTATAACTTCAAATATTTTTATTACCTTTAAATCATTTTATATAATTTTTAAATCATTAATTCTATTTTTCATAATTTATTTAAAACATTTATTAAATAACTTAATTATCATTAATATTAATTTATTAATGACATTCATTAAAATATTAAAAGTCATTAAAAATAACTTAAAATAATTTCTTATACCATAATATAATTTAAAATGATTTTCAAGTATTAAAATCATTTTTAAGTAATTTATTTAATATTATAATTAAATAAATTAAATACCATTAATATTCCAAAAATAATAAATATTAATGAAATACATTTAAAATAATTAAAAACCCATTTTTAGGCTTTAAAATAATTTTTTAGTAATTTATTATGTATTTTTAATAATTTAAAACTAATTTTCTCTAATTATTTAATAAACTAATAATTTTCTGAAATTAAATGTCGCTAAAAGGCCCTATAACGACGAAACTGTCGCTATAGGTGTTCTTGAGCCTACCCAAAAACGCATGTTAGTGTATAGGGTGTCTGGTTTGGCCATAATTTTCTCCGTGATCCTAAGGTATTCTTGCCAGCCTAAAGTGTTTAGATTGTAGTGTAAATGTAATACTACTATTATCAATCAAGTTCATTGTCAACAGATATCGCATCCGAGAGATCTAAGCTCTCAAAAACGTTGTCAGACATGTTCTTCAATTTATGAGTTTTCCAGAATTGAAGAACAGTTTTAGGTTCCCACTTTCGATCCTTGTAACTTCCACTACAGGTCTACTTTGTGTAATATAATGGTTTATACTTGTACTCGTGATGTCAAGGAACATATCTAACACACTAAATTAGTCTAACAACATCACAGCTGAGAGATCAAGGCCAGTCAAAGTAATGGCCAGAAACTGCTTATGAAGATTTCTGGGTTACCCAGAAACTTCATCCGACAGTTTCGTTCACACCACTTTAACCACTGATTTCTATGATTCTGAGAAGGTTCTAAAGATTCTAGAGGCATGGTCATGTATCATACATGTCAGACAACAACATTAAAACAGTAACATGGTCTAAAACATAAACACAAGCAAGATTAGGCCCTGCAAAAACCTTGTTAGACCTCTGGAAAAATTTTGGGTTACCCAGATTTGTAAAGTCATGGTCGGTCAACGACCTTTGACCACTAATAGCTTGCAATTTATGCATGATCTGGTCCTGTTACAAGTTCCAGAACACAGATCTCACAGCATACTACAAGATCACACATTTAAACAACAAACACACATAACATACAAAGATCTAGGAGGTCTGACATTCATTGTCAGACCACTTTTTTTAACCTTTTCCTGATTTACAAAAACATCAAATTTTGAATACTTAGATGTTATGGATCTACAAGATACTAACCCAGATCACTTATATACACCTTATATAACATATTTAAACATTCAAACATCAAATCCAACATAACATACAAGATTAAATTTTTTATTTAGGGTTCTACCTTTCTATGAACAAGATCTTGAATTCGACTTATTATATGCTAGAAGTGATAGTGAGGCTTGATTAGGGACTAGTCCAACACTAGAATTCGAAGGTTTGGAGTTGAGAGAGTTTTGGTTGAGTGTTGTGATCAAATGAGGCTTGAATATGACATTCTCTTTCTCATAATCTATATATAATATGGTGTAATGCTTATGGTTGATCATGTCTATCAGATTTTTATTTATTAAAGGCTATTACTAGACCACATGGCTAGCTAGAGTTGGTCGGTCACCAACCATTTACTAGGGCTAGATCTACACTCCACCTTATTAAAATAATCAAAAGGGTAGTTTGGTCATTTGTCTTTTACTTTTAGTGGCAAAGTTGGAAATTCACTTCAACCCTTAGGGTTTAAATCTAAGGTTTCCTAAGCTCATTATCTAGGATTATGTAATAAGGGCAAAATGGAAATTTTAGTTTCTAAAAATATGAATTAGGGTTCCCTAATTGAATTAGGTTTCCTAATCACTTTAGACTTGTAAAAAAGGCTTTATAAAATACTAATTACCATTAAGCTTGCTAAATTAATAATTAGGGTTTCTAAATATTAATTAGGGTTTACCTAATTAATAGTAAACATAATAATGGTCATTAATTACATTACACACAACTTAACAAATCTTATAGTCATAATTGACTTTTGTATTATAACTTATCAATAATGCTAGGGTTTTGTACTGTTTCACCATAACTGTTCCATAAATTACATTACACACATATCATGCTTGTTTATGGCATTGAAATATAAATAATATTATATTATTATTCTCATTCCTTATTCAAAATCCGGACTTAGGGTTTGAATTCATATCCCATATAACCTTCATACATACCATTATTAATTAAGTTAAAATAATTAACTTAACTAATATAATAAAATACATATCATAATAATCCTAATAATCATATCTTATATACCATAATAAGATATGATTATAATAAGATATCTTAAATACATGCTTGCTTGCATTTTTTTTCTCATCTGTCTTTGATATGTATATTTGTGATCTTGAAATATATCCATTGAAGTCATCTGATGAGCCATTAAATGCGTTTGACATTTCTGAGCTTTGATGGAGACTTTTCTGCACATCTTCTGAATTGCACTCGCTCACCGACACGACAGATCGCTTTCTCACCTAACACCTCAAAAGGTGTTTTCCTCCTTGATGGTCCTTTTCTTAGCTTCTTGAATCGTTTCTTTTGATCAATACTAAGGATATCTTTTGTATCGTTGGGACTGGTGAGAGCTTCAACGTTCAAAACCCATTCCATATTTGTTGGAGTCTATCTTCAAATGAACGATAGGGCTTGATGTTTCTGACACAAGGCAGATAACACTCTACTATCTATATCGTAGTGTCTTGTCATATTGGTGCTTGTTCTTAAGAGATCACTACGATTTCTCACAAAGATTTGCACACTACGATCTTTTAACACTACGATCTTCACTTGCTCGTCTTGAAGATTTTGTGTTTCCGAGAGCACACTACGATATCTGAGTTAGCTTCGAAAAACGTCTAGACCACTCTACGATCCCTGGAAAGGCCCTTCATGGCAGATACACTACGATCATCTCAGCACTACGATCCTGCCTTAGCTTCTGCATTCTGTTGATCAGCCGGATAGACTACGAGCCTATCTATTTCTTTCTAGCCATAGATCAACCTAACAAATTTGATCTCTTGATCTATACAAGTGAACATTAAAGGCTAAGATCAACCTAACAATTATCATCTATCACTAAGTCCTTGTACATATATTCTTTGAAGGACTTTACATAGTCATGAGTATTTTCATAAAACATCAAATCACAATATGCATTCTTCCAACAATCTCCCCCTATTATATGTGTTAGTTTATCCGGCTAATCAACAGAATACAGAAGCTAAGGCAGGATCGTAGTGTTGAGATGATAGTAGTGTATCTGCCTTGAAGGGACTCTCCAAGAATCATAGAGTGGTCCAGATGTTTGCCGAAGCTAACTCAAAGATCGCAGTGTATCTTCCTTGAAGGGCCTCTCCAAGAATCGTAGAGTGGTCCAGACATTTTCCTAAGCTAACTCGGAGATCGTAGTGTACTCTCGGAAACGCAGAGTCTGCAAGACGAGCAAGTGAAGATCGTAGTGTGCAAATCTTTGTGAGAAATCGTAGTGATCTCTTAAGAACAAACACTAATATGACAAGACACTACGATATGGATAGTAGAGTCTCATCTGTCTTGTGTCAGAAACATCAAGCCCTATCGTTCATTTGAAGATAGACTCCAACAAATAAGGAATGGGTTTTGAACGTTGAAGCTCTCACCAGTCCCAACAGTACAAAAGATATCCTTAGTATTAATCAAAAGAAACGTATTCAAGAAGCTAAGAAAAGGACCATTGGGCAGAGGAAAACACCTTCTGAGGTGTTAGGTGAGAAAGCAGTCTGCTATGTCAGTGGGAAAGATTGCAATTCAGAAGATGTGCAGAAAAGTCTCCATCAAAGCTCAAAAATGTCAAACGCGTTTAATGGCTCATCAGATGACTTCAACGGATAGATTTCAAGATCACATATATACATATCAAACACAGAGGAGAAGAGCAGACAAGCATTGACCAAAAATGCACAAGAACACTCAACGCTCAACTCTAAGATCTGAGAAAAAGGGAAGCTTGCTCAGCTACTCAGTTCTTTCGAGCAAGTGCTTAAAAGCAACTGAGTAGCATCAATCACGATCTAAACAAAATTTCAATCAACAGAAGTAAGAGAACCAAGTCTGCAGGACTTGAAGAGTTCTAAGTGAATCGTGAGAAACCAAGTCTCATTGACTTGAAGAGTTCAAGAGTGAACTAAGAAGTACCTGGATCATTTGGTCTAGAAGGAATCGTGAGATTCAAGAAGTTTAATGAGACATCCTTAGTGGATTTCCTACTCGAGGAGTAGAAGAGTGGATTAAGAGTCATGTAAGTGCTCAACCAACCACTTAAAATTGTTGTTTCATTATAAGCGCTTTATCGCTATACTTGCTATAAGCGTCATATAATCGCCTCACTCTCATTAACTCAAGATATCTAATAAAAGGTTTATTAAATACTCATTTCATTGTGTATTGATTATCATCAACCTAAATTAGTTAAAAGAAAAAGTTTTAAATATCTATTCAACCCCCCCCCCCCCCCTTCTAGATATCTATCGTGCCTCCGGGAACTAACAATTGGTATCAGAGCAGGTTATGTAATACAGCCTACAAAGCTTGAGTAGATCAAATGGCACGTTTACCAAGCGAATCAAAGACTGGAGGAGGCAGCAAGCCACCTATGTGCAACAAAGTTAAATTTGCTAACTGAAAGGTTAGGATGCAAGCTTACATGGATTCAATAGATGAAGATCTATTTGAAACTGTTCAGAATGGGCCCTATATTCCTACAAAGCTTGCACCAACTACAGATGACCTAGACAGAGTATAGATTAAGGTAAAAGAAGAATGGACAGAGAATGAGAAGAGAGCTGTCCAACTTGACAAAAAGGCCAAGAACATCTTATTTCAATCATTAAAAGATGATCTATTTGAAAACGTGGTCAACTTCAAAACAATGGAGGTTTGGGAAGTACTACTCATTATGCATGAAGGAACAAAAGAAGTCAGAGAAAACAAGCAATCTCTCTTGACTCAACAATATGAGATGTTAGCCCATGTTTAAGGAGAAAACGTCACTACTACATACGAGAGATTCAATATTCTGCTCAATTCTCTACGAGCCTATGGAAAGATCTATCCAAATAAAGATCTGATCATAAAGTTCATGAGAGCTTTACCAAGCAAGTGGGATGCCAAAACCACTGCCATTAGAGAATCAAAGAATCTACATGAAATGACTGTTCAACAGTTATATGGCAACCTCCTCACGTACGAACTGGAGCTGACACAACGAGCTGAAACGTTATCTGAAGGAAGAAAGAAGGACAAATGTGTTACTCTCAAAGTAATTGAAAACACCTCCAAAATCAACACTGAAGCGGATTCTGACTACGATGAAGATGACGATGAGGACTTTGCAATGCTGGTTAAAAGACTGAGAACATTCATGAGTCAAGGCAGAACCAGCAAACCAAAGAAAGATGGCAACTATAGCAACCAGGAGAAAATGAATGACCTATGTTATAACTGCAAGAAACCTGGTCACTTCATTGCCAACTGAAACAAACCTCTCAGAGAAGAACTCAAAAAGAAGACACATGCAAAGAAGGAATACAAAGGAAACAAAAGGCCAATAAAGAAAAACAAAGGTCTTGTAGCTGGAGGATCGTGGAGTGACTCAGACAATGACTCAACTCTTGAATCTGGAGATGATGAAGATCCTCAAACAACAAATCTTTGCTTAATGGCTAAAAACGCAAGGGACAAATAGAACTCCAATATACCTGAAATAAGTATCGATGATGTATTTGACTTTAACTCTCCTGATGTAGATATTTATGATCTTAGAACTGCATTACATGGCATAACATCTGATCTACACCAATACATAAAGTGGTTTAGAGTTTTGTCTAAGGATTATTCACTTCTTCAAAAGGAGAAAGAAAAGGTTCAAGAAGAACTAGAAACAGCCCTTCTCAGTACTAATTCTTTCTCTGAGCTTGAAGCTGAGAATAAGCTCTTGAGACAAACAAATGAGCTCAGTACAAAAAGAGAGTCTAGTCTAACCTCAAAAATTGAGGATCTAGAAAAGATTATCTCTATATGGAATAAATATTCTTCATCCATGGACTCTTTAATCTCTAATCAGAGAAGCGTCTCTGATAGAATAGGGCTAGGCTTTGGGGAATCTACCTCAGAGCCATGTATGGAAAAAGTAAAGGAAAATAGCATGAGTGATGCCTCAAGGTTAAGTAGGGGCATTATATTTGTGAAATTCTCACAGAGTGATGAGCTTGTCAAACCCTGCCCAGCTGATTCAATTCATATTCCCAAGAGTAAGGGATCTCATGCTGGTCTAGGTTTCAGAAAAGAGAAAAGTAATCTAGCTAGTACTCATCAACCTCGAAGGATCGTAGAGACCAATAAAATCAACTCTATGAACCAACCAGGAAGATACAGTAAAAGTAAAATATACTCTTCTAAATTAATGAAACAAGAGAACACATGGAAAAGGGAATATCAACCTAGCAGGAGGATGACCAATAACCCACAAAAGTCCAAATGGAGGAAGAACTTTCACACACACACTAACATGCATCATATCAAATGCTTTAAATGCCACAGAGTTGGTCACAAGGCTGCGAATTGTCATTATAATTCCATGCATGTGAGACCCAAAATCAAACAGATTTGGGTCCCCAAGGGTACTAACATAGTAGGACCCATGCAAATATGGGTACAAAAATGAAGGCATAATGTTACCTCAGGAAAGGAGCTCCACGAACACAACCTGGTATCTGGATAGTGGATGTTCAAGACACATGACTTGGAACAAAGCCCTTCTGTCTAACTTCATAGAGAAGGAGGGTCCCTCGATCAACTTTGGAGATAATGGCATTGGCAAGACAAGAGGCTATAGCTCAGCCAGAAATGGTGCAGTATCATTCAGTAGAGTGGCCTATGTGGAAGGACAATAACACAACCTTCTAAGCATTAGCCAACTCTGTGACAAGTGTCATCAAGTAACATTCATCAACAATCAATGTCAAGTCCGAGACCTGAAGACATCTGCAGTAAAGCTAACCGAAATAATAAAAGGAAATGTCTACACAGTAAATCTTGGATAACTAAGCTCAGACGAGACAATATGCCTTCTGGCTAAAGCATCTGAAGAAATGAGCTGGCTATGGCATCGAAGATTATCTCATCTCAACATCAAAAGCATGTCCAAATTAGCTTCAAAAGATATAGTTGCAGGCCTACCCAAATTCAACTTCATTAAAGAAAGCCCATACAATGCCTGTCAACTTGGGAAACAGACCAGAAGCTCATTTAAGAGCAAAACTATCAACTCAATTGACAAGCCTCTATAATTACTATATATGGATCTTTTTGGACCAATTTTAACGACGAGCCTTGGGAGAAAGAGATACTCACTGGTCGTAGTCAACGACTACACCAGATTTACATGGGTATTCTTTCTAACCTCAAAAGATGAAATAAGCTCCCAACTGATCAAGATGTTCAAGCTGGTGATGAATGAGAAAGGAGAGAAAATCAAGGCCATAAGAAGTGATCATGGCAGAGAATTCAATTTCTTAGAAATGGATTAGTTCTGCATAGACAATGGGATTTGTCACAACTTCTCAGCTCCACGAACTCCCCAACAAAATGGAGTTGCTGAGAGAAAGAACAGGACATTAATAGAGGCTGGAAACACTCTACTAGCTGCAGCTCATCTACCAGAGTACTTCTGGGCAGAAGCAGTCAACACTGCATGTTATACTCAGAACAGATCACTCATACACTCTACGATTAAGAAGACTCCTTATGAACTTTGGAAAGGAAGAAAGCCAAATGTCAGCTACTTTCATGTGTTCGGCTGTGCATGCTACATACTCAACAATGGAAAGCAGTACTTGACAATGTTTCAACCGAAATCAGACGAAGGAATCTTTCTTGGATATGCCACAGACAGCAAGGCTTATAGAGTTTTCAACAAGAAGACACTGAGTGTAGAAGTCTCGATTCACATCATCTTTGATGAAATAGACTCAGACAAAACAGTGCTCCAAGACACTACGACCAACACTGAAGACACTACGAACGAAGTCGTCGAGCTTAATACTACGATCGTAGTACTAGACACCGAAATCGTTGAGCAAGGGAATGAGATCGTAGAGAGGTCTGTGCCAGACAATGAGCCTCCACATCAAGAAGAATAAATAGATCTTGAGGATCTAAGACAAGAAGGCATAAGAACGGATATTCCAATAGGAAGTAGATGGACAAAAGATCACACTCAAGATCTAATCATTAGAGATCCGAATGCAAGAGTCAAAACAAGAGCTGTTACTCAAAATGAATGCTTCTATCTAAGCTTCATATCTCAAATAGAACCGAAGAAGATAGAGGATGCTATGGAAGATTCCAGCTGGATAGAGGCCATGCAGGAAGAACTTAATCAGTTCGAGAGAAGCAAAGTTTGGCGATTGGTTCCAAGACCAAAGAACCATCTTGTAATTGGAACTAAGTGGGTCTTCAGAAATAAGATGGATGAAGATGGGGTGATAACCAGGAATAAGGCTAGACTAGTAGCCAACGGCTATTCTCAGGAAGAAGGAATTGACTATGATGAGACATTTGCACCTATTGCCAAACTAGAAGCCATCAGAATATTCTTTGCCATTGCTGCTCACATGAAGTTCAAGGTCTTCCAGATGGATGTCAAAAGTGCATTCTTGAATGGTGAACTTTAAGAAGAAGTCTATGTAGAGCAGCCTCTAGGTTTCATCAATCCATCTCTTTCTAATTATGTCTTTAGATTATACAAAGCCTTATATGGTCTTAAACAAGCACCTAGAGCATGGTATGAGACACTGACTAAATTTCTTATTGAAAATGGGTTCACTCGAGGTAGAGTAGACACCACACTATTCCTTAGAAAGCATAAAGATAAAGTCCTATTAGTTCAAATCTATGTTGATGATATCATATTTGGTTCTACTGATGAAAAGTTAAGCAAGAGATTCTCCAAGCTTATGCAGAGCAAATTATAAATGAGCATGATGGGTGAGCTGAACTTCTTTCTTGGACTGCAAGTAAAGCAGACTAATGAAGGAATTTTCATAAACCAAGCCAAGTACATTAAAGACTTAATCAAGAAGTATGGCATGGAATCAACTTCTCCCATTAAAACCCCAATTTCTCCTGCAACCAAGCTTAACAAAGATGAAAAAGATGCTGATTTTGAAGGCTGCAAAATAGATAGAAAAAGTACAAGTGGCACTTGTCAACTACTAGGTAACAGACTTGTGTCCTAGTTTAGCAAGAAGCAAAACTCAAAAGATCTACCTCAATCGCAAAAAATTTGAGTACATTGCTCTTGGCGATTCTTTGTCTTTCGAGATCCTATTGATGAAAAATCAACTAGCAGATTATGGGTTTGAATTCAAATCCATACCTATTCATTGTGATAACACAAGTGCAATTGCTATAACTCATAATCCCGCTATGCATTCCGGACTAAGCATATAGAAATAAGATATCACTTCATTAGGGATCATGTACAAAATGGAAATATATCTTTATAATATATCCCTACTGAAAATCAACTTGCTGATGTTTTTACAAAACCTCTAGATGAATCCAGATTCAAAAAATTTATAAGTGAGCTAGGCATGTTTAACTTACAAATCTGAAATATTATGCTCTAGTTTGTGCTAACCATACAGATTTAAGGGTTATGTCCAAAATCAAAGACATGATCAAAGGAAGTCCACTATCGTAGAGCCAAAGTGTCATAAAACTCAACGAACGCTGAACAAAATCAACGATCATAGTACATACTCAACGATAGCAGAGCTACATCAACAAAACCAAAGGAGCACCCTATGATGATCAAGCATAAATCAAAGAATTCTCTCTGATAAGTGCCTCAAGGACAAACCTAACCCTTGTTTCATTCAAGAGGTTGGCCTTTCCTGAGCTACCTTAAACCAAGAAGAATGCTAAACCAAAGGTTCATAACGAGAACTTGATCAGACTCTACGATTGCTAGTCAAACTCAGTGATCGCAGTTCAGATTCTACGTTTACAGCTCAGACACGACGATGACTGCTACACAAACTCAACGATGGTAGAACCGACTCGACGATTCCAAGGACCATCTCAATGATAATAGTCCCACTAAAGAGTGCATTAGCCAAGAAGGAGTTAAGGGCAATTCAGTACAATCCCTCTCTGTCAAATTTAATTGAGCCAAGCAAAATTCAACAACTGTCCCACTAAGCAAAATAGAGAGAGGGAAGTTTCAAGTATAAATTAAAATTATCTTTTTGAAATCCAAAGTTCAAAAGACCATCTCTCTCTTCCTCTCTCAAGCAAAAACCCTAAATCAGTAGCAAGCTCAGTAAATCTCACTTCCTACAAAGAAATTAATGGCAGCTTCAAGTGTTGTCTCCGGCTACAGATTCTGTTTTGATGAGTTTAAAATGGCTGAACCCCAATTTCACAAGACATTGTCACTACTGAAGAAGGCAGATCTCAAAGAATCCTTGGGTACGGTCACATTGATCTACCCAAAGCTGGTAAAAGAGTTCTATAATAACGGGGTATTTGAAAGCAACTCTATCATGGCAAAAGTGAGGAACGTTCAAATTAGGCTAAAGGCTGAAAATATCAATCTAGCCCTAGGCCTCAAATCAGAAGGGTATCCTTCCTTAGATGGCATAGACTTCCATAAAGGTCTCAAGAAGATCCATAACAAGAAATCACCCTCTGTTAAAGGATACAAAAAGAAGAAGTTTCCACAAAGGTATGAGTTTCTAGCTGATATTGTTGAAAAATGCATATGCTGTAAGTGCTCATGTCATGACTCTGTGAATGAGGTCCAACTCAAACTCATGACTGCCATATATTACAAAATGCAACTCAACTATGGGGCTCTATTACTTGAGTGGATTGGAAAGTGGTTAATTAGCTCAAAGAAAACAAAGAGCTCATAGAAGATGCTCTACGGATGATTTATCAACATTATCTTACAGGCTGCTCTTGGTGACCTAATTGAGGAAGATGAAGGAGAAGCATAAATCCAAATCGCTGAATGACCCAGCAGCTGTTTGAAAATTGGAAAAGAAATCCAGCTGAAAATGTGAAGATGATGTCTGAATCCAGTGGTCGAACTGGTGAGATAAAGGGAACAGGAGTGCTAGGAAATATTTCTGTTGTTAGAGAAACTGAGGAAGAAGAAGAAGAAGCTAGCAAGGAAGAACCCATTACTTAGGTCAGAAAAAGCAAGGGTAAAAGAAAACTGAAAGCCAGAAGTATAGAAGAACCTCAGGGATCCACTACCAACAAGCCTGTAGAATCCTCAGATATTGAGACTCTAAGGATCCTGAGAAGAAAGGAATAGTAGTGAGAGGCGTAAGAAGATAGAAGCAACAATATCTCACCAATTCTTTGAAGATGAGTAAGATCAAGAACAAGAACAAAAAGCCATCGATCTCTTTCGATCGTAGAGTCTCTTCTGATCGTAGAGCCCAGACCAAACAAGGAAGCAGTTGCATCAAATATTTTGGCTGATCTAAAGGACAAAACTGAAGAAAGTCCTGAGGCTGTGGCACAGCCTAAAAAGTCAAGAAGGAAACTGGTCAAGAAGTATATTCTTGTCAATAAGAAAGCTCTAAAGAGGGAAGACAAAGAACTGTCTGCTGAAAAGTAACCAACTGAGGGGGAGACACCAAAAGATCTGATGATAGAAGATACTCCTACTGAGGGGGAGATGCCTAAAGATCTTCTGCCAAAGGATGCTCCAGTTGAGGGGGAGCTACTGACTTTTCAAAAGGATGATCAAGCTGAAGGGGAGGATCATGACACCTCCATAGCAAAAAAAGAGACTTCTGGAGGAGATAATGAAGAATCAGTGCAAGAACGTCATGAAGCCATTAAAATAATGGAATACTCCAGTGACAATAAAGAAGAAGATGATGAGATTGAGATCATAGCTGTAGGCATTGATGGGCACAGAAGAGCCAACTATGAGCAACTGTTTGCGTATCTTCCTATGATGCCCTTCCACCCAGCTCAAATTCTGAACTCTTGGGATCACATTTTCTGGAGTTTCAAAGAATATCCTGCTATCTTAGTACTAGCCAATGGATTCCCAGGGAAATTCAATTTTGCCAAGAAGCTTCTCACCAACAGTTCATCCTCAAAGAACAAACTTGAGGTACTATCCATCCCAACTCTTTTCAGAGTTAATCACTTGCCATCATCTCTACGATCACTGACTCTAGCCCCATGGTAGAGTGTCCACCTCAAATCGTAGAGTCACCAAGCTTCACCATCCAAACCCAGGCCCCTCCATCAGATATTCCCTCCTCATCTAGAAATGGATGCTTCAACCTTGAACTTGCCCTCTACTCACTGCAAGATCAATTCAAGAGCACATCACCTCCCTCACAAATTCCAAATCTAAATAAAATCTTGTCAGAACTATCCACAAAGGTTGATTTGTCTGCAATGTCTTAGAAAGTAATCAAGGACCTCGACGAGAGTCTTGAAGATCATACTGCACTTATATAGCTGAGATTGACATCAATGATCAATGCTACAAACAATCTCCCAAGCTCCCTAAGCTATGAGCTTTCCAAAACACACAAAGAGATCATCAAAGAAATGCTTCAAAGCATAAAAGACAGGGACGATATTCACTTTCTTGCGGCTAAAAGGCATCGAGATGTTATCTTGATATTACAAAAAACACGAGAATCTCATAACAATCTAGTGATACAGAGCATCAAAAGTCTTCAAACTGCAGTTAAAGAGTTTCAAGACTTCTCCATGGGTCAAATAAAGCAGACTGAGACTGTCCTCGACATTCTTCAATGATGAGAAACTCGTTCTGATGCTTTGATCCAAGAGAATCGTGAGGACATTACTCAAACACAGAGTCAACTCAACGAGCTTGTCCAAGGAGTCACTCGCCTCTCAAAAGATATTCGAACCCTTGATGCTGACATAAAGGGGAGAATAAAGGGCAAGGAGATCAGGGAGGCAAGGGCAGAAGCAGATGATAATTCCAATCAAGGGTAAGGCAAATCACTCAGCAGACTCTACGATCCAGCAATCAGACTCAATGATCTGATCAGCAGGAAATTTTAATGGCTAAACCATTAAGGAGTTAAGGGCCAACTACCAGCTCTCATGTGGTGACAACAACAGGCCTAAGAATGTCAATTGGAGATCCTACATTCATGAATAGGCATGATCACAATCCTAGACTAAGCCCAAGTGAGCTAGAAGATTTGGCCAGAAGAGATGAAGCAAGTAGAAAGAGGAGAGCTAAGGAATATACAAATCCTCCAAGAAGCAAAAGGCCAAATAAATAGAGATAAGTTGAATTTCAAGTTGTATTGATATAGTCAATCTTAAATGTAATATCTGTCTCCATACATCAATAAATTCATTCTTATTCTCTAGAAATTTCAGCTGCTCACTAAAATACTAAGTCATGTTTACTTTATTGCAACTGCATATAAAATTTAATAATCATGACAACAAATCTCCTTGGTTATGTCAACATCAAATAGGGGGAGATTATTGGAAGAATTCATATTATGATTTGATATTTTATGAAAATACTCATGATTATGTAAAGTACTTCCAAGAATATATATACAAGGACATAGTGATAGATCAAAATGTTAGGTTGATCATAGCCTTTAATGTTCACTTGTATAGATAAAGAAATCAAATCTGTTAGGTTAATCTATGGCTAGAAAGAAATAGATAGGCTCCTAGTCTATTCGGCTGATCAACAAAATACAGAAGCTAAGGCAGGATCGTAGTGCTGAGATGATCGTAGTGTATCTGCCTTGAAGGGACTCTCCAGGAATCGTAAAGTGGTCCAGACGTTTGCCGAATCTAACTCAAGAGATCGTAGTGTATCTACCTTGAAGGGCCTCTCCAGGAATCGTAGAGTGGTCCAGACGTTTGTCAAAGCTAACTCAGAGATCGTAGTGTGCTCTCGGAAACGCAGAGTCTGCAAGACGAGCAAGTGAAGATCGTAGTGTTAAAAGATCGTAGTGTGCAAATCTTTGTGAGAAATCGTAGTGATCTCTTAAGAACAAGCACCAATATGACAAGACACTACGATATGAATAGTAGAGTGTCATATGTCTTATGTCAGAAACATCAACACCTATCGTTCATTTGAAGAAAGACTCCAACAAATATGGAATAGGTTTTGAACGTTGAAGCTCTCACCAGTCTCAATGGTACAAAAGATATCCTTAGTATTGATTAAAAGAAACGTAGTCAAGAAGCTAAGAAAAGGACTATTGGGTAGAGGAAAACACCTTTTGAGGTGTTAGGTGAGAAAGCAGTCTACTGTGTCAGTGGGCAAGAGTGCAATTCGGAAGATGTGCAAAAAAGTCTCCATCAAAGCTCAAAAATGTCAAAAACATTTAATGGCTCACCAGATGACTTCAACGGATAGATTTCAAGATCACATATATATACAGATCAAAGAGAAAAGAGAAGAGCAGACAAGCATTGACCAAAATTGCACAAGAACACTCAACGCTCAACTCTACGATCTGAGAAAAAGGAAAGCTTTCTCAGCTACTCAGTTCTTTCGAACAAGTGCTTAAGAGCAACTGAGTAGCATCAATCATGATCTAAACAACATTTTAATCAACCGAAGTAAGAGAACCAAGTCTGCAGGACTTGAAGAGTTCTAAGTGAACTATGAAAAACTAAGTCTGCTGGACTTGAAGAATTCAAGAGTGAACTAAGAAGTACCTAGACTACTGGTCCAGAATGAATCTGTGAGATTCAAGAAGTGTAACAGACATCCTTAGTGGATTTCCTACTCAAGAAGTAGATGAGTGGATTAGGAGCTTTAAGTGCTCTGAACCACTTAAAATTGATGTGTTCATTATAACTGCTATAAATGTTATACCTGCTATAACCGTCATAACTGCCTCACTCTCATTAACTCAAGATATCTAATAAAAGGTTTATTAAATACTCATTTTGCTGTGCATTTATTATCATCAACCTAAATTAGTTAAAAGAAAAAGTTTTAAATATCTATTCAACCACCCCTTCTATATATCTATCGTACCTCCGGGAACTAATAATGTTGACATAACCAAGGAGATTTGTTGTCATGATTATTAAATTTTATATGAAGTTGCAGTAAAGTAAATATGACTTAGTATTTCAGTGAGTAGCTGAAATTTCTAGAGAATAAGCATGAATTTATTGATGTATGGAGACAGATATTACATTTAAGATTGACTACATTAATACAACTTGAAATTCAACTTATCTCTATTTTTTTGGCCTTTTGCTTCTTGGAGGATTTGCATATTCCTCAGCTCTCCTCTTTCTACTTGCTTCATCTCTTCTGGCCAAATCTTCTAGCTCACTTGGGCTTAGTCTAGGATTGTGATCATGCCTATTCATGAATGCAGGATCTCCAATTGGCATTCTTAGGCCTGTTGTTGTCACCACATGAGATCTGGTAGTTGGCCCTTGACTCCTTAATGGTTAAACAATTAAAATTTCCTGCTGATCAGATCGTTGAGTCTGATGGCTGGATCGTGGAGTCTGCTGAGTGATTTGCCATGCCCTTGATTGAAATTGTCATCTGCCTCTGCCCTTGCCTCCCTGATCTCCTTGCCCTTTATTCTCCCCCTTTATGTCAACATCAAGGGTTCGAATGTCTTCTGAGAGGCGAGTGACTCCTTGGACAAGCTCATTGAGTTGACTCTGAGTTTGAGCAATGTCCTCACGATTCTCTTGGATCAAAGCATCAGAACGAGTTTCTCGTCTTTGAAGAATGTCGAGGACAGTCTCAGTCTGCTTCATTTGACCCATGGAGAAGTCTTAAAACTCTTTGACTGTAGTTTGAAGACTTTTGATGCTCTGTATCACTAGATTATTCTGAGATTCTCGTGTTTTCTGTAATATCAAGATAACATCTCGATGCCTTTTAGCCGCAAGAAAGTGAATATCGTCCCTGTCTTTTATGCTTTGAAGCATTTCTTTGATGATCTCTTTGAGTGTTTTTGAAAGCTCGGAGCTTAGAGAGCTTGGGAGATTGTTTGCAGAATTGATCATTGATGTCAATCTCAGCTGTATAAGTGCAGTATGATCTTCAAGACTCTCGTCGAGTTCCTTAATTACTTTCTCAGACATTGCTGACAAATCAGCCTTTGTGGATATTTCTGACAGGAATTCATTTAGATTTGGAATTTATGAGGGAGGTGATGTGCTCTTGAATTTATCTTGCATTGAGTAGAGGTAAAGTTCAAGATTGAAGCATTCATTTCTAGATGAGGAGGGAATATCTGATGGAGGGGCCTGGGTTTGGATGGTGAAGCTTGGTGACTCTACGATTTGAGGTGGACACTCTACCATGGGGCTAGAGTCAGTGATCGTAGAGATGATGGGATTTGGGAGCATTAAGAGGTTGGTCACATTTGGTTCTTCAGTTACAGAATTTTGGGATCATGTAACTGGAAATTGATTTAGTGGATGAAGAATCACTTCCAACCATCATGGGAAGTCATAGAATTGATTAAATGAGGATGATGGAAAGTGATTAACTCTAAAAAGAGTTAGGATAGATAGTACCTCAAGTTTGTTCTTTGAGGAAGAACTGTTGGTGAGAAGCTTCTTGGCAAAATTGAATTTCCCCGGGAATCCATTGGCTAGTACTGAGATAGTAGTATATTCTTTGAAACTCCAGAACATGTGATCCCAAGAGTTCAGAATTTGAGCTCGGTGGAAGGGCATCATAGGAAGATATGCAAACAGTTGCTCATAGTTGGCTCTTCTGTCCCCATCAATGCCTACAGCTATGATCTCAATTTCATCATCTTCTTCTCTATTGTCACTGGAGTATTCCATTATTTCAATGGCTTCATAATGTTCTTGCACTGATTCTTCATTATCTCCTCCAGAAGTCTCATTTTCTGCTATGGAGGTGTCATTATCCTCCCCCTCAACTTGATCATCCTTTTGAATAGTCAATAGCTCCCCCTTAACTGGAGCATCTTCTGGCAGGAGATCTTTAGGCATCTCCCCCTCAGCAGGAGTATCTTCTATCATCAGATCTTTTGGTGTCTACCCCTCAACTAGTTCCTTTTCAGCAGATAGTTCATTGACAAGAATATACTTCTTGACCAGTTTCCTTCTTGGCTTTTTAGGTTGTGCCACATCCTCATGACTTTCTTCAGTTTTGTCCTTCAAATTAGCCAAAATATTTAATGCATTTGCTTCCTTGTTTGGTCTAGGCTCTACAATCGGAAGAGACTCTACGATCGAAGAGACAAATGGCTTTTTGTTCTTGTGGCTGATCTTACTCATCTTCAGCAGTTGAGATATAGTTGCTCTATCTTCTTCTGCCTTAGTCTGCTGTTCCTTTCTTCTTAGGATCCTTAGAGTCTCAATATCTGAGGACTCTACATGCATGTTGGTAGTGGATCCCTGAGGTTCTTCTATACTTCTGGCTTTCTGTTTTCTTTTACCCTTGCTTTTTCTGACCAAAGCAATGGGTTCTTCCTTGCTAGCTTCTCCTTTTTCTTCCTCAGTTTCTCTGACAACAGACATATTTCCTGGCACTCCTGTTCCCTTTATCTCACCAGTTCGACCACTGGATTCAGACATCATCTTCACATATTCAGCTGAATTTCTTTTTCAGTTTTCAAATAGCTGCAGGGTCATTTGGAGATTTGGATTTATGGCTTCTCCTTTATCATCCTCAATTAGGTCACCAAGAGCAGCCTGTAGGATAATGCTGATAAATCGTCCGTAGACCATCTTCTGTGAGCTCTTTGTTTTCTTTGAGCTGATTAACCATTTTCTAATCCACTCAAGTAATAGAGCCCCATAGTTGAGTAGCATTTTGTAACATATAAGCGATCGTGAGTTTGAGTTGGACCTCATTCACGAGTCGTGACTTTGAGCTCTTCTGATATGCATTTTCCAATAATATCAGCTAGAAACTCATACCTCTGTGGAAACTCCTTCTTTTTGTATCATTTGACAGAGGGTGATTTCTTGTGATGCATCTTCTTGAGACCTTTATGGAAGTCTATGCCATCTAAGGAAGGATACCCTTCAGATTTGAGGCCTAGGGCTAGACTGATATCTTCAGCCTTTAGCCTGATTTGAACGTTCCTCACTTTCGCCATGATAGTATTTCTTTCAAATAACCCGTTATTGTAGAACTCTTTTACCAGCTTTATGTAGATTAATGTGTCCATACCCAAGGCTTCTTCAAGACATTCTTTCTTCAGTAGTGACAATGTCTTGTGAAATTGTGGTTCAGCTGTTTTAAACTCGTTAAAATAGAGTCTGTAGCCGGAGACAACACTAGAAACTGCCATTAATTTCTTTGTAGGAAGTGAGACCGACTGAGCTTTCTACTGATTTAGGGTTTTTGCTTAAGAGAGGAAGAGAGAGATGGTTTTTTAAACTTCAGATTTCAAAAAGATGATTTTAATTTGTACTTGAAACTTCCCTCTCTCTATTTTGCTTAGTGGGACAGGTGTCGAATTTTGCTTGGCTCTACGAACTTTGACAGAGAGGGATTGTACTGAATTACCCTTAACTCCTTCTTGGCTAATGTACTCTTTAGTGGGACTACGATCGTTGAGATGGTCCTTGGAATCGTCGAGTCTGTTCTACCATCGTTGAGTCTATGTAGCAGTCGTCGTGTCTGAGCTGTAAACGTAGAGTCTGAACTGCGATCATTGAGTCTGACTAGCAATCGTAGAGTCTGATCAAGTTCTCGTTATGAACCTTTGGTTTAAGATTCTTATTGGTTTAAGGTTTCTCAAGAAAGGCCTACCTCTTGAATGAAACAAGGGTTAGGTTTGTCCTTGAGGCACTTATCTGAGAGAATGCTTTGATTTATGCTTGATCATCATAGGGTGCTCCTTTGGTTTTGTTGATGTAGCTCTACTATCGTTGAGTCTGTACTACGATTGTTGATTCTATTCAGCGTTCGTTGAGTTTTATGACACTTTGGCTCTATGATCGTGGACTTCCTTTGATCATGTCTTTGATTTCGGACATAGCCCTTAAATCTGTAAGGTTAGCTCAAACTAGAGCATAATATTTCAGATTTGTAAGTTAAGCATGCCTAGCTCACTTATCAATTTGTTGAATCTGGATTCATCTAGAGGTTTTGTAAAAACATCAGCAAGTTAATTTTTAGTAGGGATATATTGTAAAGATATATTTCCATTTTGTACATGATCCCTAATGAAGTGATATCTTATTTCTATATGCTTAGTCCTAGAATGCATGACAGGATTATGAGTTATAGCAATTGCACTTGTGTTGTCACAATGAATAGGTATGGATTTGAATTCAAACCCATAATCTACTAGTTGATTTTTCATCCATAGGATTCAGGCAAGACAAAGAATCGCCAAAGAGCAATGTACTCAGCTTCTGCAGTTGAGGTAGATACTGAGTTTTGCTTCTTGCTAAACCAGGACACAAGTCTATTAGCTAGTAGTTGACAAGTGCCACTAGTACTTTTTCTATCTATTTTACAGCCTGCAAAATCAGCATATGTGTATCCTGTTAGCTCAAATGAGGATTCCTTGGGATACCAAAGCCCCAAGTGGGGGTGTACCTTTGAGGTAACTGAAAATCCTCTTTACAGCAGATAAATGAGATTCTTTAGGACAAGCCTGAAATCTAGCACAAATGCATGTTGCAAACATTATATCTGGTCTACTGGCAGTAAGATATAAAAGAGAGCCTATCATACCTCTATATTGAGTTATATCAATACTTTTACCTTTTTCATCTTTGTCAAGCTTGGTTGTAGGAGCAATTGGGGTTTTCATGGGAGAAGTTGATTCCATGCCATACTTCTTGAGTAAGTCTTTAATGTACTTGGCTTGGTTTATGAAAATTCCTTCATCAGTCTGCTTTACTTGCAGTCCAAGAAAGAAGTTCAGCTCACCCATCATGCTCATTTCGAATTTGCTCTACATAAGCTTGGAGAATCTCTTGCATAACTTTTCATCAGTAGAACCAAATATGATATCATCAACATAGATTTGAACTAATAGGACTTTATCTTTATGTTTTCTAAGGAATAGTGTGGTATCTACTCTACCTCAAGTGAACCCATTTTTAATAAGAAAATTAGTAAGTGTCTCATACTATGCTCAAGGTGCTTGTTTAAGACCATATAAGGCTTTGTCTAATTTAAAGACATAATTAGAAAGAGATGGATTGATGAAACCTGGAGGCTGCTCTACATAGACTTCTTCTTGAAATTTACCATTTAAGAATGCACTTTTGACATCCATCTGGAAGACTTTAAACTTTATGTGAGTAGCAAAGGCAAGGAATATTCTGATGGCTTCTAGTTTGGCAACAGGTGCAAATGTCTCATCATAATCAATGCCTTCTTCCTGAGAGTAGCCCTTGGCCACTAGTCTTGCCTTATTTCTGGTGATGACTTCATCTTCATCTATCTTATTTCTGCAAACCCACTTGGTTCCAATTATAGGATGATTCTTCGGTCTTGGAACCAATCTACATACTTTACTTCTTTCGAACTGATTAAGTTCTTCTTGTATGGCCTCTATCTAGCTGGAGTCTTCCATAGCATCCTATATCTTCTTTGGTTCTATTTGAGATAGGAAGCTTAGATAGAAGCATTCATTTTGAGTAGCAGCTCTGGTTTTAACTCTTGCATTTGAATCTCCAATGATTAGATCTTGAGTGTGATCTTTTACCCATCTGCTTCTTGTTGGGACATCAGTTATTATGCTTTCTTGTCTCAGATCTTCAAGATCTATTTCTTCTTCTTGATGTGGAGGTTCATTGTCTGGCATAGGCCTCTCGACAATCTCATTCTCTTGTTTAACGATTTCATTATCAGGCACTACGATCATAGTATTGGGCTCGACGACCTCGTTCATAGTGTCTGAACTGTTAGTCGCAGTGTCTTGAGGCATTGTTTTGTCTAAGTCTGTTTCATCAAAGATGATGTGAATCGAGACTTCAACACTTTGTGTCTTCTTGTTGAATACTCTGTATACCTTACTGTCTGTGGCATATCCAAGAAAGATTCCTTCGTCTAATTTTGGTTGAAACTTTGCCAAGTATTGCTTTCCATTGTTGAGAATGTAGCATGCACACCCGAAGATATGAAAATAGCTGACATTAGGTTTTCTTCCTTTCCACAGTTCATAGGGAGTCTTCTTAATCGTAGAGTGTATGAGTGATCTGTTCTGAGTATAACATGCAGTGTTGACCATACGCCTGTAAAGTACTCCTACAGATGAATCAGCTCTTACTAGTAGAGTCCTTCCAGCCTCTATTAATGTTTTGTTCTTTCTTTCAGCAACTCCATTTTGTTGAGGAGTTCGTGGAGCTGAGAAGTTGTGTCTGATGCCATTTTGATCTTCTCTCCCTTCTCGTTCATCACAAGCTTGAACATTTTGATCAGCTGGGAGCTTGTCTCGTCTTTTGAGGTTAGAAAGAACACCCATGTAAATCTGGTGAAGTCATCGACTATGACCAGAGAGTATCTCTTTCCTCTAAGGTTTGTTGTTGGAATTGGTCCAAACAGATCCATGTGTAGAAGCTACAGAGGCTTGTCAATTGAGTTGATAGTTTTGCTCTTGAATGTGCTTCTGGTCTGCTTCCCAAGTTGATAGGCATTGCAAGGCCTTTCTTTAACGAAGTTGAGCTTAGGTAGGCCTAAAACTAGATCTTTTGAAGCTAATTTGGACATACTTTTGAAGTTGAGATGAGATAATCTTTGATGCCATAGCCAACTCATTTCTTCATATGCTTTAGCCAGAAAGCATATTATCTCGTCTGAGCTTAGTTGTCCAAGATTTACTGTGTAGACATTTCCTTCTCTTGTCCCGGTTAGCTTTACTGTCGATGTCTTCAAGTCTCAGACTTGACATTGGTTGTTGAGGAAAGTTACTTGATGACCCTTGTTGCAGAGTTGGCTAATGCTTAGAAGGTTGTGTTGTAGTCCTTCCACATAGGCCACTATACTAAAGGATACTGCACCATTTCCTACTGAGCCATACCCTCTTGTCTTGCCATAGCCATTATCTCCAAAGATGACCGAGGGGCCCTCCTTCTCTATATAGTTAAACAGAAGTGACTTTGTTCCCTGTCATATGCCTTGAGCATCCACTGTCCAAGTACCAGGTTGGGATCGTGGAGTTATTTTCCTGAAAAAATATTAAGCCTTCATTTTGGTACCCATACTTGCATGGTCCTACATTGTTAGCGCCCTTGGGGACCCAAATCTGTTTGATTTTGGGTCTCATATTGTAGTAACATTTTGCAGCCTTGTCACCAGTAGTGTAGCACACAAAACATTTGATATGATGCATGTTTGTGTATGTGTGAAAGATCTTCCTCCATTTAGACTTATGTGGGATATTAGTCATCCTCGTGTTGGGCTGATATTCCTTCTTCCATGTGTTCTCATGTTTCTTAGTTTGTGAAGAGTATGTCCTACTTCTACTGTACCTTCCAGGTTGGTTCGTCGAGTTAATCTCATTGAACTCAATGATCCTTCGAGGTTGGTGAGTAGGAGCTAGGTTACTATTCTCTTTTCTGAAACATAGACCAACATGAGATCCCTTACTCCTAGGAATATGGATTGAATCAGCAGAGCAGGGTTTGACAGGCTCACCCCTCTGTGAGGATTTCACAAATATAATGCCTCTACTAAAACCTGAGGCATTACTAGTGTTAACATCCTTTGCTTTTTCCACACATGACTCTAAGGTAGATCCCCCAAAGCATAGCCCTGTTCTATCAAAGACGTTTCTCTGAATAGAGATTAAAGAGTCCATGGATGAAGAAGATTTATTCCATGTAGAGATAGTCTTTTATAGATACTTAATTTTTGAGGTTAGACTAGACTCTCTTTTTGCACTGAGCTCATTTGTTTGTCTCAAGAGCTTATTCTCAACTTCAAGGTCAGAGAAAGAAATAGTACTGAGAAGGGCTGTTTCCAGTTAGTCTTGAACCTTTTCTTTCTCCTTTTGAAGAAGTGAATAATCCTTAGATAGAACTCTAAACCACTTCATGTATTGGTGTAGATCAGATGTTATGCCATGTAATGCAGTTCTAAGATCATCAATATCTACATCAGGAGAGTTAAAGTCAAATACCTCATCGATACTTACTT
This sequence comes from Panax quinquefolius, assembly GCA_020205615.1. Classification (NCBI taxonomy): domain Eukaryota; kingdom Viridiplantae; phylum Streptophyta; class Magnoliopsida; order Apiales; family Araliaceae; genus Panax; species Panax quinquefolius. Next base: position 103,941,896 of record CM035152.1, read on the forward strand.
CATGTATGTTGGAGTTCTGTTTGTCCCTTGCATTTTTGGCCATTAAGCAGAGATTTGTTGTTTGAGGATCTTCATCATCTCCAGATTCAGGATTCGAGTCATTGTTTGAGTCACTCCACGATCCTCCAGCTACAAGACCTTTGTCTTTCTTTACTGGTCTTTTGTTGCCTTTGTATTCCTTCTTTACATGTGTCTTCTTTTTGAATTCTTCTCTTAGAGGTTTGTTGCAGTTGGCAATGAAGTGACCAGGTTTCTTGCAGTTATAGCATAGGTCATTCATTTGCTCCTGGCTGTTGTAGTTGCCAACTTTCTTTGGTTTGCTGGTTCTGCCTTGTCTCATGAATCTTCTTAGTCTTTTAACCAGCATTGCAAAGTCCTCATCATCATCTTCATCGTAGTCAGAATCAGCTTCATTGTTGATTTTGGAGGTATTTTCAGTTACTTTGAGAGCAACACCTTTGTCCTTCTTTCTTCCTTCAGATAACGTTTATTTCATTGTGTCGCGCTCCGGTTAAATGCGTGAGGAGGTTGCCATATAACTGTTGAACAATCATTTCATGTAGATTCTTTGATTCTCTAATGGCAGTGGTTTTGGTATCCCACTTGCTTGGTAAAGCTCTCATGAACTTCATGATCAGATCTTTATTTGGATAAATCTTTCCATAGGCTCGTAGAGAATTGAGCAGAATATTGAATCTCCCGTATGTAGCAGTGACGTTCTCTCCTTGAACATGGGCAAACATCTCATATTATTGAGTCAAGAGAGATTGTTTGTTTTCTTTGACTTCTTATGTTCCTTCATGCATAATGAGTAGTGCTTCCCAAACCTCCTTTGCTATTTTGCAGTTGACCACGTTTTCAAATAGATCATCTTCTAATGATTGAAATAAGATGTTTTTGGCCTTTTTGTCAAGTTGGACAGCTCTCTTCTCGTTCTCTGTCCATTCTCCTTTGACCTTAATTTGTACTCTGTCTGGGTCATTTGTAGTTGGTGCAAGCTTTGTAGGAACATAGGGCCCATTCTTAACAGTTTCAAATAGATCTTCATCTATTGAATCCATGTAGGCTTGCATCCTAACCTTCCAGTTAGCAAATTTATCTTTATTGCACATAGGTGGTTTGCTTCCTCCTCCAGTCTTTGATTCACTTGGTAAGTGTGCCATTGGATCCACTCAAGCTTTGTAGGCTGTATGAACCTGCTCTGATGCCAATTGTTAGTTCCCGGAGGCACGATAGATATCTAGAAGGGTGGGGGGGTTGAATAGATATTTAAAACTTTTTCTTTTAACTAATTTAGGTTGATGATAATCAATGCATGATGGAAAGGGTATTTAATAAACCTTCTGTAAGATATGTTGAGTTAATGAGAGTGAGGCAGTTATAACAATTATAGCAGGTATAACAGTTATAGCAATTATAGTAATTATATAATGAACACAATAATTTTAAGTGGTTCAGAGCACTTAAAGCTCTTAATCCACTCTTCTACTCATTGAGTAGGAAATCCACTAAGGATGTCTGTTACACTTCTTGAATCTCACAGATTCCTTCTAGACCAGCAGTCTAGGTACTTCTTTGTTCATTCTTGAACTCTTCAAGTCCAGCAGACTTGGTTTCTCACAGTTCACTTAGAACTCTTCAAGTCCTGCAGACTTGGTTCTCTTACTTTAGTTGATTGAAATGTTGTTTAGATCGTGATTGATGCTACTTAGTTGCTATTAAGCACTTGTTTAAAAGAACTGAGTAGCTGAGCAAACTTCCTCTTTTTCTCATATCGAAGAGTTGAGCGTTGAGTGTTCTTGTGCGTTTTTGTTCTATGCTTGCATTTTTTTTTCTCATCTGTCTTTGATCTGTATATATGTGATCTTGAAATCTATTCGTTGAAGTCATCTTATGAGCCATTAAATGTGTTTAACATTTCTAAACTTTGATGGAGACTTTTCTGTACATCTTCTGAATTGAACTCTGGCCCACTGACATAGCAGACTGCTTTCTCACCTAACACCTCAAAAGGTGTTTTCCTCTGCCCAATGGTCCTTTTCTTAGCTTCTTGAATACGTTTCTTTTGATCAATACTAAGGATATCTTTTGTACCGTTGGGACTAGTGAGAGCTTCAACGTTCAAAATCCATTCCATATTTGTTGGAGTCTATCTTCAAATGAACGATAGGGCTTGATGATTCTGACATAAGGTAAATGACACTCTACTATCTATATCGTAGTGTCTTGTCATATCGGTGCTTGTTCTTAAGAGATCACTACGATTTCTCACAAAGATTTGCACACTACGATCTTTTAACACTACGATCTTCACTTGCTCGTCTTGCAGACTCTGCGTTTTTGAGAGTACACTACGATCTCTGAGTTAGCTTCGGCAAACATCTGGACCACTCTACGATTCCTGGAGAGGCCCTTCAAGGCAGTTACACTACGATCATCTCAGCACTACAGATCCTGCCTTAGCTTCTGCATTCTGTTGATCAGTTGGATAGACTACGAGCCTATCTATTTCTTTCTATCCATAGGTCAACCTAACAGATTTGATCTCTTTATCTATACAAGTGAACATTAAAGGCTATAATCAACCTAACAATTTTGATCTATCACTAAGTCCTTGTACATATATTCTTTGAAGGACTTTACATAATCATGAGTATTTTCATAAAACATCAAATCACAATATGCATTCTTCCAACATATTTTCATGGAAAATAAATAATAAATATTTTTATTACAAAATTAATTTATTATAAGAATATAATCTATAATGATCAATAATTCTTAAAAAGAATTTAATTACAAATATTCATGTAATAAATAATTTTATATATACATATAATTTACTTTGCACATATTCCCACCTTTATATATATATATATATATATATATATATATATATATATATATATTATATCGCAAAATTTCTTATTGAAAATATTGGGTTATTACATAGGCTAAATAACCTACACATCCTTTCTTTAACAATTTCTTGGCCTGCATCATCGTAAGGCAACACGATTTTTAAGCGTTCAAGGGGTAGGTTTAATCGACTAGCAAATTCTTTAGACACAAAGGAATAGGTAGCACCCGAATCAAATAATATATATGCATTTATATTATTGATTGGGAGAATACCTGACACCACGTCCTTTGTAGTCACTACGTCTTGGATAATCATGTTCAAGGTTTGGGTTGTTGGTCGATTGGATTGTGTTGGTCTGCCGATCATCAGCTTGCTGCCCCCTCCCTGTTGGCCGCTTCCTCCGATGCTCCCCTTCTTTGGGCAATCCTTGATTTGATGCTTAGTTGAGCCACATACAAAACATCCCTTGATCTTTTTCGGCTTTGGGCAGTTGGGTGAAATGTGCCCTTCCTGGCCGCAATTGTAGCAAACGTTGCGCTCCTTCTAGCACTCCCCTTGATGGTTCTTCCCACATTTTGAGCAAGCGTCACTTCTTTTCTTAAACCCTCCCTGATAAATTTCTGACTGCCTGATGCTTCAGTTGTTGGTATTATTGTTGTTGTTGCGGTTGTCCCATTTCCTCTTTCCCAGATGACTTCCACCACTGCTACTCCCTCCACGAGTTTCTCCCCCAACATTCTTGTTCTTCTACTCCTTGTTGTATTGGCTCAATGCCTCGCTACCTTCTTCAACAATTATCGCCTTCTCTAACAAAATGGCAAATGAGTAAATTTGAAGGACCGACACCTTGTTGAACAACCAAGGTTTTAGTCCAAGTTCGAAGCATCGAGCTTTCTTTTCTTCATTGTCTACTTGATGTGTTGCGAATCGTGCAAGTTCATTGAACTTGGCCACATACTGTGCCACCGTCATTTCCCCTTGTTTCAGTTCTAGAAACTTTACATCCATCCTTTTCTTCATGCTCTTCGGGAAGTAATTCTCGAAGAACAAAGTTTGTTTCACCCCTTATCATATATGTAGCGAACACAGTTTTCTGGTCTTCACCCACACGAGCAATGGCGAAGGATTTCTCTATTTCCTTGATCAAAAATTATATTTTATAACTTAAAAAATATTTTTATAACCTTTAAATCATTTTTATATGATTTTTAAATCATTAATCCTATTTTTTATAATTTATTTAATATATTTATTAAATAACTTAATTACCATTAATATTAATTTATTAATGAAATTCATCACAAAATATTAAAAGTCATTAAAAATAACTTAAAATAATTTCTTATACCATAATATAATTTAAATGATTTTTCAAGTATTAAAATCATTTTTAAATAATTTCGTTAATATAAAAATTAAATAAATTAAAAACCTTTAATATTCCTATTTATGAAATAAATTAAAAATGATTAAAAACTAATTTTCAGACTTTAAAATAATTTTTAGTAATTTATTATGTATTTTTAATAATTTAAAACTATTTTTCTCTAATTATTTAATAAAAATAATAATTTCAGAAATTAAGTGTCGCTAATTGGCCCCGTAGCAACAGAACCGTCGCTATAGGTGTTCTTGAGGCTACCCAGATCTTCATCGTCAGTTAGCAAGGTATCAAGTTTGACCAAGCATAGATCTTAAATTTTAAAGTTTCTGGGCATGTTGTTAGTTAAATCTTATAGTGCTAGTGTAAGAGTACATGATCCGACAACAAACATGATCATACAACACATAACCAAGAAGATCTGATCGTCCAAAGTGGCTGTCAGAGCTGTTCTTCATTTCTGGGTTTGCCCAGTTAATAGTTCGAGTGACCACATTTGGGCTTCCACAACTTGCAATCTATATGATGTTTCTGTGATCTAAAAGTTTCAGTATGTAGCCAACATGACAAGGAAGAGATCCATTACATAAAACCCATCTAACAACATTACAGTAACAAGATCTGTGCCGGTCAACCATTGTCAGAAATCACGTTCTTGATTTTCTGGGAATTCCAGAAAATCGAAATCGTGATCATCCGAGCTAGTTTGACCATCAATTTCATTAAATCTGTACGTTATTTAGGTGATCTATAGCCCGTAATCTGTAGTCTAAGTACCATACTATAACTTGAATACAACAACAAACATAAATCAGTAAACACAAGAGAGATCTGGAAGCATAAAGAAGCTGTCAGACTGTTATGGTACCGTTTATGGGTTACCTAGAAACGTTCGGTCATGGCCGGTCAACGCCTTTTGACCAACAATATCTTGCCATCTGTTAATTCTATGACCTTGATTCAAGTTCCAGTTTAAAGAGCTCATAGCATACTACAAGATCAAAGCTTAAAACAACCAAAAACATAAACAAAGAAAGATCTACAGGGTCTGACATTCATTGTCAGATATCAAAAACAAAATTTTCTAGTTGTTGTAAAACATCAAATCCGAGCCTCTAGATGTTATGGATCTAACATCTAGCAACCCAGATCATCTATGTACACTATATTCAACATGTTTAACACAAAAAAACTAACATTTAACACATCATCAAAGGTCAGATTCTAAATTAGGGTTTTTATACCTTGATGATCAATTTCTGATTCTAGCTTCTGATTTTGTTATATGTATTAGTGGGGCTTGTTTTGTGACTGATATTGCAAGAAATTTCGGAGGTTTTAGAGAGAGAGAGGGTCAAGGATGAGAGTTATGCAAAAATAAGCTATCAAATGATTTTTTTTCTCTCTCAAATTCTATATATATAAGTCTTAGATGCATGAATTGGTTGATGTTGCTTGATTTGCTGGAGATTTAATCACATGGGTTCGTTAGAGTTGGTGACCAACTTTATATTTTGGCAATATACACAAGCAAGCTTATAAAGAATGTGCATAAGGGTATTTTGGTCAATTTCATTGAAAATTTAATGGCATTCTTGACAAACTAATCTAACCCGTAAGGTTTAACCCTAAGGCTTTAGAATTTTAGTTTCTAGGATTTCCATTTAGGGTTAAAAATAAACATTTTAGTTTCTAAATTATAAATTAGGGTTTCTAAATTAATTTAGGTTTCCTAATTACATTAGGTTATCTAATTACATTATACCAGAACATTAAGGTTTAAAGTTCACTAATTAGCTTTAAGCTTTATCATTTAGTGATTAGAGTTCCTATTTAGCAAATTAGGGTTTCTTAATTAGCTAATTAGGGTTTCTAACTTTAGAAATTAGGGTTTCTAAATTTTAATTAGGGTTTACCTAACCAAATCTATAATAATTAACAATAATCACATATCACAATTACAACACAATCTTGTACTCTAATTTGGATCTCAAATTAGGGTTTAGCACAGTAATACGAGGTTTTCTACTGTCACATTATAATTGACCCACCATTATCAATACGTTCATACAGTACATATTTATAGCAATGAAAAATAAATAATATTATATTATTATTCTCATTCATTAATCAAAATCCAAAATTAGGGTTTGGATTCCATATCTGATTTACCTTGCATAAATAAAGCATTATTAATTAAGTTAAAAATAATTACCTTAAATAATATGAACAAATTCATATTATAAAATATTTATTATAGTAATTCTAATAATCATTTCATATATTATTTAAATAATATATAATTTTATTTTCATGGAAAATAATTAATAAAAACATTTCTATTATAAAATTAATTATTATAAAATGTAATTTATAATAATCAATAATTCTAAAATAAAATTATTTGTAATTATTTATATAATAAATATATTTTATTTATCACATACATATATATCCACATTATATTGGCACATATTCCCCATATTTATTTTAATAAATAAATAAATAAATAATTATACGCAAAATTTCTGATTTATTTATATAGAAAATATCGGGTTATTACATTTATGGTGTGTCGAGTCTGTCCCTGCTCTGCCGGGTAGTGATTTACCCCATCAATCAATCTTTCCATGGTTGTGTGCACAGCATAGCCCATCTGGTTCATCTTCCTCTTCTTACATCTCACCTCGTCTTCCAAATCACTAGCCCTATCATTGGCTTTTTCCCATTTTTCCTCAAAATGGATCCTATCCATCACCTCCATCTCTAACTGAGTTCGGAGAGCTTCCTTCTCCGTCCTCTCGCTCATCACTCTCTGCTATATTTCTTCCAACTTCCCTGCCAACTCTACATTCCTAGCCACTGCCCTGTGAAACAAGGTTCCCATTTGGATTCTTGCCTCCTTGCGGTGAGCAATCTACTCCTCTAACTATTGCATCACTAACTTTCTTTGGTGGTCCTCGTCCCTCAGTTTCTCGAACTCGGACTCCCTTTCTCTAGCCTTAGCCTCTAACTCCTTCACTCTACATCCGAACTATAGGATCCGTTCCTCGCACTCTCCCAACATCCGATCCTCAAAAGTAGTCTCGTCGGAGTCCTCCATAGGCTCATCCCCCATAGGTTCCTCCTCCAGAAACTCTTCCTCCGAATCAGACTCTTCGGGTAGGGGCTCCATCTCCTTCTCCTCGTGATCATCATCAATAGGGGCCACTGCTGATATGGGCTCCGCTATTGATGGTGCCTCAAATACCACATGTATGTCACGCGGCTCCTCTTCTACTACTCGACTAAGTCCTCCCACGTCAGTTATCCTACAATCACCAACATAAGACAAAACAAACAACAACTCCATTAGAATGATAAATAACATAAGTTCATTGTATATAATGAAGTTATATTCTATAACACACTAAGTCACTCTCTATGAAAACTCTATATGAGTTTCATCCCTCTCTATCTTCTAAGTTCTCCTAAGTTATAATCTAAGGACTCTCACTCCTAAGTTTTATAACTATAGCTTTGATACCAACCTGTGACGCCCCCAAATTCAGACACTCATATCTCAAATTTGGTTCGTCACGTGCTACTTCTAATATCATACTAAAATCATCAACAACGAAGATAATAGAATAATTTATATTGATATAATATAAATATTCGCGTCCCAAGGTACCATAACCATTACTACAACAATCCAATGATTACATTTAAACATATTTTAATCATTCTTAATACATCAATATAATAATAATAATAATAATAATAATAATAATTACACACTTAAAGGACAAAGCTATTCTGTAGCCTCGCCCTTTCCTTTGTCCTTCCCTGAGGTACCGCCTTGCTCTGCCTTAACTGTAATGTTTTTAGGGAAGGAAGAATGAGCAACAAGTTTGCCCAACAAGTAATATAGCAAGAAGAATAAGCAGTTATAGCACTTGAATCTTCAAAGGTATAACAATAATTGATAGTTCAAGGATACTAAGAAATGTCAAGAGTATTCAATACGTGTCATTATAGACTAAAGGATATCAACAAAATTTCAAGATGTATTCATTTCAATGTTCAATAAGAATGAATACTGATCAGTCACTAAGGACTAAGAACTCTTACTAGAATTAACAGTATTATACTGCAATCCAAGATAAACGAGTACAACATGTGATCAGCCTAAAGTACCCTACGTTATGCATAACATTTAATCATACTCATGTGCGCACGTCGGTTCTCCGACAATATAAAATTTTCCCTTTTTAAGAGGGTTGTTCATCTCAGTAGATTTACAAGAGTCCGCATCAAGTCAGTTGGTTTGGATAGCTTTCTTAACACATGATTATAGTCTAGCTGAATCAAAGGCTTAGATCACTTTTATAATGCATTTATGAACGATAAGTCCAATGCTTGTAACAATGTTAAGGCATACAAATAATTTTTGAATATTAATAGGTATTTTCTCGATATAATTATGGCAACAATTTGGGTTATACAATATACAATGTAAAGAATTTAGAAACTTTCATTCAATATAAGAATCAAATGAAGTTTGAGAATTCGCACAAAATCCAAAGTTGTGTGAGTTAGGAGACTTGCCTTTAGCATTGATTACCACTTATAGGGTAAAATCACCTCAATGAACTATGTTAACCTATTTATGTATGTATAGGTATTCATTAGTCATCCACCTTGACATACATATACACTTATCATACATATTTAAACACATGTAGTCTATAAACATTCAAACTCATAGATGTACATTTCACATTTGTTCTTACTTTTGAAAATCATTAGTACTATATGCTCATCTTTTATTTGTATTTGTAAAATATTACTTACTTCACGTATTCTAGCTTAAGTTGCTTCACATTTTAAAGAAACTTTAGGCTAGGTTTGGCCCCTTGTTAATGTTACTCATACATTTCCATTTTACAAGTTAAAAGAGCTCATTATATCAACTACTAACTATAGTATTCATTAAACCATATAAAATTGCCAAACAACTTCTTTCTACACATGTTTATATAGTTTATAAAATGTCTAACTAGATATGTGAACATGTCGATTATCTATAGAGGCATAAAGCATCCTATCATATTTGTTCAAAAGTTCACAATACAAGTCAAAGAGTTTTCAATTCAATTGGCTTTCAATTTAAGATGTCATGACTAACAGTCTATACATGTAAAGTAAGTTGAGTCCATATTTCATATGTATTTATGAGACTAACTAAGATATAAACATATGCTCAAAAGGTTAGATTCAAAAAGGCGTAAGGTTTTATAAACATTATTTTCGTCTATTAATCTTCTCTTTTCAAAAAGTTATAATTCAAATTCCAAACCTACTAAAGCATCTTTCAACATGCATTGACACATGTTTAAGGATTATGTATGCTCTTTAAGTTTAGTTAAGTTAGTTTAAGTCTTCTTTTAGCAAAAATCAAAAATAAAATTTTAAGTTACCACAAGACCTACTTCAACCCAATTTGGCGGGCATTTATGCTTCAGGACCCCACACGGATGGGCCTCGTCCTTCGCTAAACATCTCTCCCCCCTTGGCGGACCTTATATATAACATGAGCCCCAAATTAAGGCAGGTATGACTACTTCCTTAAGAACACAGGCTTCCCTTGCTTCGAGCTATTATGAAATTTTCAACCCAACAACCATGCACGCAGGAATGTAATGATGTATAATTGATATAAACTTGCTACAAAACATCCCTAGCATGCTTCTAACAACCCCAAACATACAAACAATTAAATTCAAGGATCAATTCAAGATTTTTGGCATTTTTTCCAAAGTTTAACACATTTAGCGATTCTCTTCACTGCGGATTCGTTACTTGACCAATTTACTTCGTTTAACTTTCGTTGATTTCGTATTCAACCATATTAACAATTTGTAACATCAATTTACACATTCTAGCATGCTTTGACCATAAACGTTTCAACTCAAAACAAGTATTGTTGTACTTTTCTAAGAACTTTGCAGAAACTTGAGTTTAGGAACATATAGAGGAATATTACCTTTTGTGGAGTTAAATTGCTACTCTAGCTTCACTTTGCAGATTGTATAAGCTCCACCCAACCACACTCACACACACTTGAAGTTTTAATAGAGAATTATAAAAATTGTTGTGAATGAGAAGGGCTCCATTTATAGGAAAGCTTGTGACCAATTTAAGCTTTACTCAATGAATTAAACCATTGGAATGGAGAAGAAGCTGATGGTTATGAAGGATTTGGTGGAAGAGTACTATGTATACCACTCCCCTCCTCATTATTTGCTAGCTATGTGGTTGGTAATGAGGGACTAGGCCAATGGCCTATTATGTGAAGAAGAAATAGAGTGACACTCAATTTGGGACACTATCAATACTCAGCATTTGCAAGCCATTACTTAGCATTATTTGCCAATTGTCCAAAAATGTACATACATATACACCCCCTCATATAATACACATAGAATTATATAGTCCAATTACATTGGATTAATTCAAATAATATTTACCCTAAACTAGGATATAATACATATACACCCCTATATATAATAGAATTATATATAGTCCAATTACATTGGATTAATTCAAATAATATTTACCCTAAACTAGGATATAATCTAGTTGGGTACCAATATTACTTATTATTCCAATTCTTCATAGATATTAAAATGTTCACTTAATATTAATTATTTATGTAATCAAAGTTATTTTCTCCCATAGGTCTAGAATACACATTTAAATATCCCCACACACATCATGGGGTCACATAAGACTCTTTTTCACCCAACTTAATAAACTACATAAGTTAAGCTTACTTTTATCATATAGTTTTATATAATATTTCCAATGTCACACCTCATCTTATATTGAATGAAAAACCTTATTATATATGATTTCTACTTACATGCTATTATTCATGATAATTAATGAATAACAATTAGTCAATGACATTATTTATTTATTAATAGTACTAATTAATTTAATCCATTTTATAATTAATAAATTAGTACTTTCTCATCTCACCACTTTGCCACACTAGGCATAATTCCACAAGCTTAAACTAAACTTCTCATCATTTCTGCTACATTTCATAATTATCACATGCTTAGTCAATTAAATTAATTACCACAACTCATGCCATTACTATATATTTATATTCAAATAAATATGCAAACATTCTTTATTCTCAATATAATAATTTATTAAAATTCGCAGGTATTACAAGCGAAGATTGCAAAAACATCAAGAAGCAGTTAATTGAAGGCGATGAATTGAAATACAAGATTGATGGCACCGGACTACTGAGATTTGAAGAACGAATTTGGGTACCATCAGTACCAGAACTAAGAGAGAAGATTTTTCAAGAAGCGCACAGTACAAGGTACTCGATACACCCTGGAAGCAAAAAGATGTATCAAGATTTGCGGCAACACTTTTAGTGGCCAAACATGAAAAAAGTGGTTGCGAAATGCGTCAGCAGATGTCTAACTTGTCAGAGAGTCAAGGTAGAGAATCAATGACTGAGTGGATTACTACAGCCGTTAGAAATTCTAGAATGGAAATGGGAGCACACCATGATAGATTGTGTGGTGGGACTTCCAGCAATGTAAAAAGGGCACAAAGCTATATGGGTGATTGTAGATCGTCTTACGAAGTCAGCTCACTTTTTGTCGATCAAGATCAGGTATAGTTTGGACCAGCTAGCCAAATTATATATCAAACAAATTATATGGAGACATGGAGTATCGGTATCTATTGTATCGGATAGAGAGATTCATGATTCACGTCAAACTTCTGGAAGAGTCTTCAAGAAACAATGGGGACACAACTACGGATGAGCACCGTGTATCATCTGCAGATCGATGGGCCAAGTGAGAGAATGATTCAAAAACTTGAAAACATGCTAAGCGCTTGTGTGATGAACTTCAAGGGTATCTCGGAGGATCATCTTCCATTAGTAGAGTTAGCATAAAACAATAGTTATCATGCCATCATTGGAAAGATGTCGTACGAAGCACTGTATGGGAGGAAATGATGAACGCCCTTATGCTGGGATGAAGTTAGTGAACGCAGGCTGTTAGGACTAGAATTAGTGCAGCAGACAGTAGAGATCACTAAGGTGATAAGAGCCCGGCTGGTAGAAGCTCAAGATCGCCAGAAGAAATATACGGACTTACATCACAAGAAGAGAGATTTTGAAGTGGGAAGCTATGCATTTTTGAAAATATCTCCCTGGAAAGGAAAGATAAGATTTGGAAAGAAAGGTAAGTTGAGTCCAAGATTTATTGGACCATTTGAGAACTTGAGGAAGATATGTGAAGTGGCGTACGAGGTAGCTCTACCTCCTGAATTGGAACATATTCATAATGTGTTTCATGTGTCAATGTTACGTCCATATAAGCCTGACTACAAGCATGTGATATCGTACGAACCAATTTAGGTCAAAAAAGATTTGTCGTACGAGGAAACTCCGGTAGAAAGTTTAGATAAAAAAGAGCAGAAGTTACGAAATAAGGTTATACATTTTGTAAAAGTTCTTTGGAGGAACCACAATGCTGAAGAAGCTACGTGGGAACTCGAGAAAAAGACAAGGGAAAATTATCCACATCTTTTTGAGTAACCTTATGTGTAATTCCGGGGAAAGAATTCTTATAAGAGGGGGAAGATGTAATAACCAGGAATTTCAAGTCACTTTATATGTATATACATTATTGATATTTAAACCTTTGTGCTATATAGTGATTTAATATGTGATAACATATTGGAAGTGGTGTATGGATAAATAAATGTATATACTATAGTTATGGATATATATATTTATAGATTTAATTAAAAAGGAAAGCTTCATAACCTAGTTATACATTAGGTGAGATAATTAAATAACCTAAGAGTTATGGTAATAATGAATAGTTAGTATTTAATATTAATACTAACTTAAGTGGATAATTTTATTATTGTAAGTGAATAATAATTTTAAACCTAATTAGGTTACAAGTTAAAGAGATATGTGTAAGTAATTAAATTCTATAAAATTGGAAATAGAAACCCTAAATAAACAATTAGGGAAATATATATTAAAATTGTTTAACTGTGTTTATTACATAGCCCAAAACAATTAAATGAGAAGCCCAAAAGAAATAAAATGCAAACCAATACTTAGCCCACTTGATTAAGGGTATTTTATAAGATCTTAGATTAATCAAATTTTTGCATTAAAATAAAAGCAAAACGGAGGGAATAATGGAGCAAGGTGACCACCCATTTTAGGCCTTTTAAGGCAACAAATTATGCTAATCAAGTTCCTTAATTAGTAACTCTTACATCAAGTACAAGTTTGTCCATCTCCCATTGGTAGAAAATCTACTTAACACCCTTAATGAAATGATTAGGCTTAATTGGAAGAGATAAGGCAAAGGCTTTTATCCAAGGGACAACAAAGATATGAAGGATATTAGTTAAATCACCATATTTCATTTTCTCTTCATTTCATTTCTTATATTCTTCTTCTTCTATTTTTCTCCCAAGCTAGAAAAATACAAAGAGAGAAAAGAGAGAGAGGGGTTTGGTTTTTTGGAAGAGAAAGAGAGTAGTGTTCTAGCTTGATTAATGCACCCTAAGTTCATATCTTACTTTGGTAGATCATGGGAGGTTGCTACTAAAACAAGGTATAGCCTAAATCTTCATCTTCTTCTATTTGGTGTTATAGCAAGCTTTCATGGGGTTATGAACAAATACCCAAGATACACTAGTTCCCTATATCATCATGTATGGAAACTAAGTATCTTAAGTGTTAGATCAAAGTTTTAGAGGAAGAAAATGAGCATATATTCTCTTAGGGGTGAAACCCTAGTTTTCCTTCCACTAAATCTTGTGCAACTCAAATTTTACAACTTGGATTTGTGATTCATCGAAGGGGGGTGTTAGATACATGAGTTAGATAGTAAACCCAAGTGGTAGAACACAAAACCAACAACTTTTGAAGCCTTGTGGGCTATTTTTCCAAAACAGTCCAGGTTTAGAACTTAAAGCTTTAAACCCCTAAAAGTCCTACTATCCATATTTTTCCTAAGGCTGTTTCGGCTAGTTCTAAATCTTTTAAAAATATGGGAAAAAACACAAAGGTACCATACAAAGTTATCTACATGTAGGAAAAAGAACAGATGCCTTTCGATGTGTTGTTTGTGTGTAATAACTTTTACCGTGAAGGACTCCTAAATATTCTTACCCAGATTCCTCATTGTGTATACCTTGAAAAAATCTGAAGTTTATATAGTATGCGTATATATGTTATGTGAGCATCCCCTGAAAATTTCAGAATTTTCTGGGTAAAACTCAATTTATTAAAAATGTAACATGATACGGGTGTTTTAGGCACTTTAAAAATAGTAAAACAAGTTCTAAAATTCCAAGAAAATTTGGGAATCATTATTGGGTCATACATTATCCAAATACAGAAAAGAAGAGGTTTTTGAATCACTTTAGTAGTTTTCCTAAAAATGATGAAGTTATAAATAAAAGGAAATAAATACTTAAATGATGCCATAAATAAGGAAAATGTGATTTCAATGCTTGAATACTCCTAATATACAATATTATGACTATTTGAGGGTATTTTGGTAATTTATAATAGGAAGTATTATTTATGACCTTTTATGGGTATTAAAATAAGTTGTTTAATAAAGGGTAAAATAATTAAAATAAATTGTTTAAAATGTCACTATGATATTTTTAATATAAGAATCTTATATTTTTAAGTAAATAAAAATATTAAGGTTAAAACTTTATTGAAATATTATTGAATGGTTAATAATATTTGATTTAAGCATTAATAAATGATTAAAATATTAGTAAATGACTAATAATATTATTTTAAAATATTATTAATATTATTAGATTAAAATATTATTAGAAGATTAATAATATTAGATTAAAGTATTATTGGATGATTAAAATATTATTAAGTAAATAATAATATTCAAAATTAAATAAAATATTATTAAAAATATAATAACATTAGTAAAGGAATAAAATATTATTAAATGATTAATAATATTAGTAAATGAATAAAATATTATTAAAATGTTAATAATATTAGTAAATGAATAAAGTATTATTAATTGATTAATAATACTAAAGAATAAGTAAGGTATTATTAAATTAATAATATTAATGCATGATTAAAATATTATTAAGAGGATTAATAATATTAGTAAAGTATTAAAATATTGTTAAGATGTTAATAATAATAGTAAGCGATAAGAGTGTTATTAGTGGACTAATAATACTAAGAGGTGAATGAAATATTTTAATATTAAGTGAATTAAATGTAGTTGTTATTTAATAGTAATATTATCGAGACCTGATAATATTTCTAAGAACTAAATATAATATGTAATATCTATGTGATTACATAATGTAATGTTATGATATGGCTAATTGAAAGATTAACTATAGGTCTCTCAAAAGAAGATAATTAAACTGCCTAGTGGATAGAATTTAATTGCGTAGCAGTAGCCTATAAACGAGGCAAGTTCCCTAACTCAAATTCGAGTTATTATTTTTGAAGCATGTTAGTGAATAATATTGTTGATTATTCACATCTATACTGATTATTAAGATTTTCACCATTGTGCATTTGAATTCATGTTCTATTATTACTGTACTGTGAATTAAATTAAAGTTCTTTCATTCATGAATTGTTTATGAGATAAATCTATGTTAATTTTATCAGCTAGAACAAGTATATCTAAATTTGTTAAATCAAATGTGTTTTAAAAGCTGTTCCGATTAAATTGATATGGGAAGAACTATTGGTTGAGAAAAAGACAAATTTGATTAAAACATGATATCAATGCTAGATTATTAAGTGTTTATGCATAAATCACGAGGTATAAAAGGCTGATCCCCTTGATTACCAAAACTTATTAAAAGGTCCAGTTTAAATGTTGAGAACCTTGGCAAATGTTCATGGTTATTTCAAACCATTCAGTACATGTTATTCAATTATTCGAATATTCAACTGTTGACTATTAATTCATGTTCCTTCACAATTTTATACTGTTGTTGAACATTAAAAGAAAAACTTCATTTTAATTATGATATATCTCCCATGTGTATAAACTTTCTAAGCAAATTAGTTGCTTACCCTTGCTATATCATGACATTTATTTCAACTAAGGTAGAAAAGTCTAAAGGGGACAAAGGAAAAGGGAAGGTTCAAGAGTAGATGTTTGAGAAGGCTTATGTACTAGTTTATTTTAAATGCTATTTGGTTATGTAAACTCTTTATAGTATTAAGAGTACATTTTAAGTTAAGGTTAAAGAACCTTGGACCTATGATTGTAAGACTTTATTACTATTATGATAAAGAAGATATGTTTATTCGTCCGTATTAGTTAGAAAGTATGTTTTTTTGTTGAGTATCATGAACACCGAATTTGAGGTTAGGAAATCCAGATTTAGGGGTGTCACATATGATACCTAAGTTCCTTCGTCTGCGCAACAGCTCTGGTGTTGTCATAGAATAAAGGTACTAGTCCTCTAATGCTAGGAACCACACCAAGTTCGGTAATGAACTTCTCAATCCAAATAACATCCTTTGCAGCTTTACTTGCAACTATGTACTCTACCTCTGTCACTGAATCAATAATTGTTTGCTGTTTGGAACTCTTTCAACTCACTGCTCCACCGTTTAAGGTAAACACATACCCCGAAATGGATTTACTGTCATCTTGATCCGTTTTGAAAACTTAAGTCTATGAAGCCCTCTAGTTTCAATTCAGACCCACCGTAGACAAGAAATACATCCTTAGTTCTTCTTAAGTACTTTATGAAAGTAGTATGCATACAAGCCAATCATGTGTGATGATAAAATAAATACTTTGCAATCAATCTTATTAATTTATTAATAAAAGGATTAATTTACTAAAGGCATTTAATTTATCTACATGGTTCTGTTTTAATAATATTTGATAAACTTATATATAATTTTAAGCAATGCTTTTAGAATCATGATTAGATCATGCTAATGAGATCTAAATTCTTAGATAACTTAAAACTAAAATGTTCCCAATCAATGGATTACTAAAAAGGGGATTAGTGAATCCGGATAGATTGGTACATATGTTGTTTTTTCATTGGATGAGGATGATTGATCTCATGATCATTTGTGTGGAGACATTAAATCAAGTATGTAGGTGTTTGTTGGAGAATAAATTCACTGAACGTGACTCGCTAAGGAATACCTAATGGAGTTTTACTTGTCTTTCAATAGGAATTCCTGTAGTGATAGTAATACAAGTAATCCTTAGACTTGAGATCATCATAGTATCTTATATATAATGATTTATAGTTTGACTTATTCCTTAAGACCTTTAGGGTATATCAAAGGGTATGCTTGGGTGTAATAAGTTATATATGGAGATAATGAATGATCAATAAAGAATCTATCACCTCTAGTAAAAGAAGAGATATGTCCTATGTGATTCGATAAATAACAACCCAAGAATCCTTGGCCAAGGTCGAATGAAATTAGAAAGTAGTTTCTAATTTGCATTCAGTAAGAGTTATGCATTTAGGAATTGAAATACATATAATTAAATAGAATAACACTTGACAGTAATTTCATGTCTTATATTTAATTGGGACATTGTATGGTGGAAGGATTGAATTGTACGATAACTATTTACTCAAAGGTTCTTTTATAATTGATGTTGAAATCTATATTATCTGGAAAGACGTTGATCGCTAGGAAGGCTTATCCGTACTGTAGAATAAATATTATTTATTTAAATAAATTAATAGTTTAATTTATTTATTTAAATAAGATTATAAATGTTCTAATTAATTTATTCACAACTGGTTTAATATGGAGAAATGTATGGTGATAGAATAAATTAAATAGCTTAATATTTATTATTTAATATTTTATAAATGTTAAATATAAATTAATAAGAGGAGTCTTATTAATATTATTACAATTATTATTATTTTAATTTCTAAAGGAGTTTGGAAATTAATTTAATATTAGTACTCTCATTTATTCCTAATATGATTAGGACGCAAATTAATTAAAATAGTTTAATTAATTATCCCTAATAAGATTAGGGAGCCTAATTATTTAAAGGAGTTTAATTAATTAAATAATACCCTATTTTAATTATATTAAAATAGGTTAACTGTGATGCCCCCAAAATAGGTATACATCACCCATCTTGAGTCGCCAAATATATGGTACAAAATTTAAATACAACTTAATTATACGATTGCCGTGTAAAATACGACAAAACATAATCTGAGAGTTTTAATACGAATATTGTCATCTAGAGAATGTCCACACTTAAATTCAATCTTATTTCAATTATTATCACACTATTTCACAGAATAGTAAGAACTACTAATGCAACCATCTGGACCGTCAATCCATTCCCCAATTAGTCCCAACTATATTCTCATTTCCTGAAGAGAACATTGAAAGAAATGGTGAGCTCAACTAGCCCAGTAAGAAATATTGTGACTAAGATAATTCAGAATAAATTATCCTTAGCCTTCAACATAATAACAACTGATAGAATATAATAGACAACAATTTTTAGATCAACAACTGCAGCGGAATAAGCAATCCATTTGAAGAGTATAATAGAGCATGATATTTATTATCTTCTATGATTTAAAAAGTTTATCCTCAATTTTATCGCCAAGACTCAGCATAATAAATAATCCACATCATCGAATCATCCCTGCACTACGGGCCAAGGATATTCTTTAGTATCACGACCATGAATTATCCATGAATTACGGGCCAAGGATAATCGTATTTTCATCAACGGTCATGATCATGCCATAAAACAATTCATCTTTGCACTCTTGGCCGAAGAGAACCCATGGTCATGATCATACCAAAAAATTTATCAATGCACTACGGGTCAATGAGGACTTTTACCACATCATTTGCAATATCATGGTCATGATTATACCGAATAATCCCTGGTCATAATCATACCAAGTCCATCTATGCACTACGGGCCAAAGATGACTATCATAACAATATAAGCATGAGGATGATGACAATGATATAAGAATTCAATTAAAAGAAAGCAAAGGATAATTTTTTAATGATTTATAATTTAATTTATCCATAATTCAATAATGTTCAAATTATCAACATGATACTTCTTTGTGGAGTAAAATTCAAGAATAATATTGTATCAAAAATGTTTTTGATCGAAAAGAAATTGATTTTTGTCATAAATAGTACCCCGTGAATAGTAACTTCGGGAATAGTAACACCGTAACTAGTACTCCGGCATGAAAAAGTTAAAACTTATCAAGAATGCTCAGAATAATATTTCTATGAAAAGATACTAGATGAGGCACAAATATCAAGGATATTCTACTAATTTCATGGAGTATAGAAGCCAAAACTTTAACCAAATGAGTATAGAATTCGAAATCTGAAAAGAAATAATATTACTTACATACTACAGAGTATGGAAGAAAATATTATTTCAAGCGAATATTGAACAAAAATAACATCCCTTACGAATATTAAACAAAAATAATATTCATTTCGAATATTGAACGAATATAATATTCCTTGCGAATATTAAATGAAAATAATATTTCTTGTGAATATTGAACGAAATAATATTCATACGAATATGAAAAATAATATCTCTTACAAATATGAAATAATTAATACCCATTACCTCAAAAAGAAGAGTATTCCAACTAGTATAGTGGATATATCCTTGAAGAAAACTTTTCCTATTTTCTACACTCAAAGCTTTCTTAAACTCTAAAGAAATACACTTAATATTATAGAAGAAGAATTCTCTGATTCTTGTGTGATTTTCAATTCTAACTAAGCATCCTATTTATAGGAGAATGGAAAGGATACTATTTGAATTTAGAAATCACAGACTGCACACAGTAGCTTTATTCGAACGAATTCACGAACAGAAGTCTGATTTTTACTATTCATTACTGTGCAATAAAATATTCTAATAAAACAAAAACCTTACATAAAATATAATATATTCTATTTATAATCTAATAAAAAAAACATAATATATATATATATATATATATATATATATATAAAACACATGTTATATTAAAAAAATCACCCGTGACAACCTTCAGACTTTCCTTCCCCCATATTCATTTTTCTTCTAGTGGGCCCCACATGTGGCCCCACCTTTATTATATTAAATATTTTTCTACCGAATATTTTGAAAAATGGGTAAATCGGGGTCCATAAAATATGCCAAAATTTACAACAAATACTTCATAAAAATCCCGTCAATATTTTTAAGAACATTTATTCATTATTATTATAACTCGTAATATTAACAACCAGATCGTTCCCAGGAAAGAGAGGGCTTTCCAATAAGGATTTCTCCCTATTGGCGCGTAATTAGGTGACCAAACCTCTCCTCGACAGAACTTTCAGACATTGTTAATTATCCCAATAATAATATGAATAACTGTATCGTCTCAATTATTGATTTAATAATATAAAATATTGACAATAATTAAATCAAATAACGAGATACTATGCAACAATTAATGTAGCAATAATTGAACAAACTGAGTGACTTCTCACGTAAGCATCAATAATCAATACCATATGCTACTATGCAACCACGCGTATTACTGTACTTTTACCACCGGGTAGTTCAACAGTTTTTAACGGTAACACTTTCGCCGTTATTTTCATAAAAATATATTTTTGTCGTTTTGTCATTTCGACAATAATTCCATTATGGGGTGCACCAATGATTCTGCCTTCGTACGAATATTCCCTATTAAAATAAAAATTCCCCGACCAATCGAATATTATATAACAACTTGCTTACTTTGTAAAATTTATAAATATTACCCACAACTATAAAATTATCTAAAATCCACGCCATAATATTAAAAAAAATATTTTCATAAAATTAAATCTTTATTCATAAATTTTGGGGTCTTACGTACGTACCTGGTATGCTGAACAGATGAGGATACCTCGTCAGATTCTAACTCTTGAGGTATAACTTTTGAGTGTAGAATATGCTTCTTCTTATCTAAGATTGTATCTCCTCGTACAATAAATTTTTCGTTATCTCGTCCGGTTCTAAATTAATAATGTGGTTTGGGTCGTCCACATATTTACGTAACATCGATACGTTATGAACACGTGACATACTTGGCGGTAAGGCGAGTCTATAGGCCACAGTTCCTACTCGATCAAGGATTTTAAATGGGCCAATTAAATCGAGGGTTGATATTTACTCTCTTCATCGACTCTTTCTTCTAGAATAGTGCCCTCTTGAACCTGATTTTTCGTGTTCATCAGCTCCGGGTCTGTAGCTTGAGCGGCTTTAACTTTATCAATTAAAGTTAATTTTACTAGTATATTTGTTATCTTCACGTGGGTTCTTGGAGTCTTTAACTCTATCTCCATCGTTTGTAAGTCGTATGAAAGGGGTCTTAGTGTTAACAACGTCACACTCGTGATCGCATACGATCTTCTATTCAACGCGTCAGCTACCACGTTCTCTTTTCTATGATGATATTGAATTGTATGGTTGTAATCTTCAACAGCTCGAGCCAATGTCTTTGGCGCATAATACGTTCATTTTAGGTGAATAAATATTTGAGGGTTTTCGAAATGGGTTTTGTACTGGGGTCAATACAAAATTCGATTTCACGCTCTAGAGTAGGCCAACAAGTCTTCAGGGAATACGTCAGGAAATTTATTAACAATAGAAATATCATTCAAAACTGTTGAAAGTAGTATGCACACAAACCAATCATGTTTGATGATAAAGCATATAGTTTGTAACAATCTTATTCATTTATTAATAAAAATTATTAATGTATTAAAGGATTTTAATTATCTACATAATGTTGTTTTATAATATGTTATAAACCCATAGTTTTAAGCTATGCTTTTAGAATAATGATGATGATCATTCTGATGAGATCTAAATTCTTAGAAAGCTTAAAACTAAAATAGTTTCCAATCGTTGGATTACTAAATTGGGGATTAGTGAATCCGGATAGATTGGTATATACGTTGCTTGCTCATTAGATGAGGATGATTGATCTCATGATCATTTGTGTGGAGACACTAAAGCAAGTATGTAGGTGCTTATTAGAGAATAAGTTCACTAAACGTGGCTCGCTAAGGAATACCTAATGGAGTTTTACTTGCATGTCAATAGGAATTCCTGTAGTGATAGTAGTACAAGTGATCCTTGCACTTGAGATCATCATAGTATCTTGTGTATGATGAGTTATACTTTGACTTATTCCTTAAGACCCTTAAGGTATATCAAAGTGTATGCTTGGGTATAATAAGTTGTACATGGAGATAATGTATGATCAATAAAGAATCTACCACTTCTAGTAAAAGAAAAGAAATGTCCTATGTGATTCGATAAATGACAACCCAGTAGTCCTTGACCAAGGCAGAATGAAATTAGAAAGGAGTTTCTAATTTGCATTATTTGGAGTTGTGCATTTAACGATCGAAATACATATAATTAAGTAAATAAGACTTGACAGTAATTCCATGTCTTATATTTAATTGGGACATTATATGGTGGAAGGATTGAATTGTACGGTAATTATTTACTCAAAGGTTCTTTTATGATTAGTGTTGAAATCAATATTATCTGAAAAGTCGTTAATCGCTAGGGAGGCTTATCTCTATTGTAGAATAAATATTATTTATTTAAATAAATTAATATTTTAATTTATTTATTTAAATAAGATTAGAACTTTGTCTAATTGATTTATTCACAACCGGTTTAATATGGAGAACCTAAAGGGTCACACCATTAAAGGAAGAATAATTATTTAAGAAGCAAAAGGCATAATCGTAATAATAAGTTAAGTAATCTATGATGATAGAATAAATTAAATAGCTTAATTAATATTTTGGAAATATTAAATATAAATTAATAAGAGGAGTCTTATTATTATTATTACTATTATTATTATTTAATTCCTAAAGGAGTTTGGAAATTAATTAATAAAAGTACTTTCACATATCCTAATTAATAAAAGTACTCTCACATATTCTAAAGAGTTTATTTTGATTCAAAATTAGATTTTATACTAACTAAATTTGCCCATTAAATGATAATAATATATATATCGAATGTTTATTATTCATGAGATAAATGTTATTTATTGATGCATATGGTGATGTGTATGATAATAAATGGAATTGATTATTGATTATTGACCAATGTGATTGGATTTTATTTTAGCCGGATGCATAAATGTATGAGTTTTATTAAATGGAGTCTGCATGTACCTCGGTTAGGTTTGTAATATTCATAACGCAATCAAATTGCATAATAATGCTAAGCGTGGTAAAATCGAGTTTAAAAAATTTACAAACCATATACCCTGATCACCCTTTATGCATAATTATTAATTAAACGAAAAGATAAAGAATAAAATCATACCCTTGAAGATCGAGCTTCCTCGTGTACAAGTTCACCTCCAAATCCTTTTCGCTCAATCTTGAATCCACCGGGTTTGGTTCCTTCCTTTGATCAACGTTAGCCACCCAAATGTTTGGCCTCTCTAGAGGTGATCCACCAAGGAAGAATAAAATTCAAGAAGATGGGTGGTTGCTCAAAACCCTAGTTTTTCTATCTCTATAGAAAAGGTGTACTCTCCCAACAACTTGGAATTATTACGATGTTGAAAAAGTCAACAACCCCTACCACCCATAATAAGACTCTCTTATTTATAGATGTGGCAACCCACCTTAACAATTAAGGAATTGGGTTTTATTTAATTAATTAAATTCTTTTAATTAATTAAGCTCCCTAATCTTATTAGGATAATTAATTAAACTCTTTTAATTAATTTAACCTCCTAATCCAATTAGGAATAAATGAGAGTACTTATATTAAATTAATTCCTAAACTCTTTTAGAAATTAAAATAATAATAATTGTAATAATATTAATAAGACTCCTCTTATTAATTTATATTTAATATTTCTAAAATATTAAATAATAATATTAAGCTATTTAATTTATTCTATCACCATAGATTAAATTAAATATACATAACATATTATTACGATTATGCCATTAACTTCTTAAATAATTATTCTTCCTTTTATGGTGTGACCCTTTAGGTTCTCCATATTAAACCTATTGTGAATAAATCAATTAGAACAATTCTAATCTTATTTAAATAAATAAATTAAACAATTAATTTATTTAAATAATATTTATTCTACAATAGGATAAAGCCTCCCTAACATCAACGACTTTCCGTATAATATAGATTTCAACATTAATCATTAAAGAACCTTTGAGTAAATAGTTACCGTATAATTCAATCCTTCCACCATACAATGTCCCAATTAAATATAAGACATGGAATTACCACAAGTCTTATTTTATTTAATTATATGTATTTCGATCCTTAAATGCACAACTCCAAATAATGCAAATTAGAAACTCCTTTCTAATTTCATTCTCGCTTTGCGCCAAGGACTACTGGGTTGTCATTTATCGAATCACATAGACATTTCTCTTCTTTATTAGAAGTGGTAGATTCTTTATCGATCATACATTATCTCCATGTATAACTTATTATACCCAAGCATACCCTTTGATATACCCTAAGGGTCTTAAGGAATAAGTCAAAGTATAACTCATCATACACAAGATACTATGATGATCTCAAGTCCAAGGATTACTTGACTACTATCACTACAGAATTCCTATCGACAGCAAATAAAACTCCATTAGGTATTCCTTAGCGAGCCAATGCTCAAAGGAACTTATTCTCTAATAAGCACCTACATACTTGCTTTTTTAGTGTTCCACACAAAATGATCATGAGATCAATCATCCTCATCCAATGAAAGCAAGTTAACGATGTACCAATCTATCCGGATTCACTAATCCCCAATTTAGTAATCCAATGATTGGGAACTATTTTAGTTTTAAGCTTTCTAAGAATTTAGATCTCATTAGAATGATCATCATCATTATTCTAAAAGCATTGCTTAAAACTATGGGTTTATCACATATTATAAAACAAAGATCATGTAGATAATTAAAAGCCTTTAATAAATTAATACTTTTTATTAATAAATGAATAAGATTGTTACAAAGTATATGCTTTATCATCAAACATGATCGGCTTGTGTGTGCATACTACTTTCAATCTCCCACTTGCACTAAAGCCAATCGTCATGGTATCTTATACTCTTCTTCTCTAAGTGACGATTATCCCGCATTTGGATAAGCTTTAGTTAATGGATATGTAATGTTGTTCTTGAGAGTCCACTATCTCTATAGTGATTTCCATCTTTCAATGATTCTAATAATCAAATGAAAGTGCCACAACACATGTTTAGATCCAAGATGAGACTTAGAACTATTCCTAGTTCTCAGAATGAACTTTTAATCCAAACAATCAACTTGCAGCCTTCATTTATAGCTATATACTTTGTCTTTATCACTAAACCAAAGAACTCTTTTGTCGCTTTTGAACCTTTCCAATTCATCGCACTAACTGCTCAAGGTAACACTTTACCTTAAAGTGGATTTTCTTCTGTCGTCTTGTCTCGTCTCTAAAAACTTGAGTCTGTTAAGCCCTCTAGTTTTAATTTAGACCCACCATGTATGCTCACATCCTTAGTGCCTGCTAAGAACTTTAAGATGTTTTTCACCGACTCATAGTGAACTTCTCCGAATATACGACCGATCAACATCGTGTCTCGTATATTTCATCAGCATACATGATTGTCACTCATGCGACCTCTCTTTTCGTGAGTCTGTGGGGACTATTAAGAGAGATACACTCCATAGCTCATCGACATGAGACATCTCTTGAGTTTGCCATGCTAAACGACTTTAGCATCAAATGAATATACGCTCTCGGGTTAAGTCGAGCATCCTTTTAAATCTATCTATATAGATTTTATCCCCAATTAAGATACTCTTCCCAAATCATTCATGGAGGAATGTTTAGACAACTTTATCTTTACCGATTGTAGCATTGGTATGTCATTCCTTATCCGTAGTATATCAACATATAATATTAGGAATGTCACGACGCCCCCATCGACCCTTTTAGTACACACTAGAAGTCTTACCTCATCGAATGTAACTCGATCATCATCATCTTCTATGATGTGTACTTCATCATCATCATCCATGATGAATCCATACCTCCTAGGTATCTTCTGCATTATTCCGCATTTACGATTCTTGGCCACAGGTACAATAGGTCTATCTATGTGTTCCTCTTATTCGACTTATAGTGTTTTTGTGGTTCTTGAACTTTTCAAGATCTATTATCCTCCCACTAGCCCTTTCAATGATAAACACCTTTATCTTAGTAGGCGCCGTGTTTCAGAACAAACACCTTTTGCTAAGTAGGATTATAGAACATATACCCTAAACTTACTTTAGGATGTCCCACAAATCAGACATGTCAAATCTTGTCCCAAGCTTATCCTTTTCAACCTTTTCACATAAGTTGACAACCCCTTATCTTAACATACTTAAGATTAGAATCCTCCCCGTCCATAACTTTTATGGAGTCTTGGGGCCGGATTTTGAGGTTACCTTTTCGTAGATATGCAGCCATTTCTAGGACATGATCCTGTAGGATACCGGATGCTCAGTAAAATCATTATGGACCGCACTATGTCCAACAAGGTATGATTTTTCCTTTCGTATACATCAATCAATTATTACAGATCGATGTGTCCATTATGAGAAAACCATTTGAGATGATCTAGAAACTTATCAATACAAGTATTTATTCCTCGATCTAATCAAAGAATCTTAATACTTTGCCAATTTGTTTCATTTCTCGAATTCTTTGAACCTTTCAAATAATTCACACTTGTATTTCAAAGAAATACACACATTCAACTCTTTGAATGATCATCTCCTTTTCTTATACTAATTTGTTCAATATGCAAAATTATTTTCATGTAAGTCAAGTATACAAAATTTATTAAGTAATATTCCATTCTATACAAAAACATTATTATTATAAATAGAACAACAATTGTTCTTAATTATAATACCAAAAATTTCATTATCCAACAATAAAATGGAAATAATATTTTTAAACAAGAACCGGAATACAATAACAACTTATCGACTTAATAGATTTGCCCGTAGGTATCGCTAAACTATAAGTTTCTATGGCTAATATGGCAACCTTTGCTACATTTCCCACACATAGATTACTTATATTTGTTTAGCTTTCTACTGCTTGGTCCCTTCATAAATCTATATTTATGATAACCAAAGTCAGATCCAATACCCAAGTAGAACCTCGACTTAAAGAAAAATTTATTTCAAATCATGAACAAAATTTTATTTGTAACCGAAACTTCACTAAGCTTCTTTTGGTTAGCCTCTCGCAAGATGCTTCTCGCAGCTTTCTTTCCAAAGGTCCAAAGCTTATTGCAAGGAAGCAAACTCCTTTGCTATCCATATCGCTTTTGTTCTTATTATCCTTTGTTTATGCCTTTCTATTTACCTTCTTTGAATCGCTTCTTCTTTCGTAAGATCCTTTGGCCCTACCAAGAAGACTTGATCTTTCTTGGTTGAAAGTGACTCTCAACATTTTTCAATATGTTAAGCAAATCAATGAGGTCGATATCTAGCTTGTTCATATGAAAAATTCACAACAATTGTGAAAGGAGTCCGGAGTGAGTGCAAGATCAAATCTTGCTCAACTCTCCATCCATGACAAAACTCGTTGTCCTAATTGATCAATCAAATTGATTATGTTAAGAACTTTTATCTCTGCATTTATAGTGCCATCGGCCATTCTAGATCTAAGAGCTCCTTAGATATCTCGATATCTATCGGGCCCTACTTTCCTCACCATCAACTACTTAATGTGCAGGAATATAGTAGAGAGCATCCATAGTTTCATGCCGACGTCAAGCTCAATTTCATGGATGCGAGCATGATGCATCGAGCCAATCAGTGCATCATCTTGCCACTTTCTAAAAGTAGCAATCTCTTCCTCGTGAGGCATTGTTCGCAACCATTGCGTGGATAGGCGATATGACATAAGATAGCTTTTCAAATGAGAACTATTCTCAAATTCCTTAACCAATCCGCTTAATTCTATTCCGATTAATTTAGCATCTAATATGCTTCGCAAAGATAGTAATTTTAGACATTGTAAAATTTTGTAAATGAATTTGTAATTAACAACATTTTAACATACATTCTTTTATTAATTACCAAAATAATTTAGGTCTTGTTTTAAATTGGTATCTCCCACTATTTTCTTCAAACTATATTACCTCACTTATATAGTTCTAAGAAAATCTAATTAAAGATTTGCTAGTGAGAATAAGGATCCCATTTCAAATGTATATAGCCTTGTGGTGACACAACAAACTATATATAAATAAATAGGTAGACAACTTTTGTCAATTACATCAACTATGCAACTCCTCAGTATTTTGCCTCTTAGATTATTTTGATCAAGTGGTGGCACATCCGAATCAAAATTATCCAAGTTAAGTCCAACCTAGCACTCCATATATTCAAAAAGAAAAATATCATCCTTGTGGTGACACAACAAAACAATATTGTTCAATTTTCTTTATAAGCATCAAATGTGATAAATTAACATCTTAAATACTTAATACTTGCCTTTGTGGTGACACAACAAACTCATATTAAATATTTAATACTCTATTAATTTTATCATGCTAGAAGGCTTACGCTCGATATTCCAAATATCTTTGAACGCTTAGGACTTAATATAAAAATCGAGGGGTTTGTTATTAATTTGTCTCATCTTTTTTAGCGCATGCATTTATATATATATATATAAAATACGCCATTATATTAATGAACATGCTAAGCATGTTTGCATAATATATAATATATATAGTATAAGCATGCACATATAGAATACTATATTCTACCCTTTGATTGATTATGGACTTTATTTCTAGTTTGTTCACTAGAGCCACCAAGTGAACCAAAAGGTCAAACCCTAGGGGTGCAAGAAATAATATTTAAATATAACTATTACATTTAAACCCCGGCTCCATTACAAACGGGTCTTCAAGCGCGCTTCGTCCCTTGATCTCCAATTTTTCAAAATTAATTCTAACTATTCCTATTACAAAACTATTTAAAATAAATAGAAACCTCGATCGCTAGCCAAGGGGGAAGTACATAGAGGAGATAGAATTTACATTAAGAAAAAAATTAGAGAAGATTTATACGCAGAATTCCCATTTAATAAAACCCATACATTCACGCATCCAACTAAAATAAAATCCAATCACATCGTCAATAAATCCATAATCAATCCCATTTATTATCATACACATCACCATATGCATCAATAAATAACATTCATCTCATGAATAATAAACATTTAATATATATATTGATATCATTTAATGGGCAAATTTAGTTAGTATAAAATCTATTTTTGAATCAAAATAAACTCCTTTATTTTAATCCAAATTTAAATCAAAATAAAACTATTTTATTTTAATTTATCTAATTTTTGAATAAAATAAACTATTTTATTTTAATCAAAATTTTAATCAAAATAAACTCTTTTATTTTAATTAATTATGGAATCCAATTCCATGTAATAAAAAAAAAATCTTTAATTAAAATAAACTCTTTTATTTTAATTAATTATGGAATCCAATTCCATGTAAAAAAAAAATATTAAAGGAAACACGATATATTCTTTTCCTATTCACAAATAAACTCCTTTATTTTGAATAATATGAAATCTTATTCCATATTTAAATAAACTCCTTTATTTAAGGAAATTAGATTCTTTTCCTATTCACAAATAAACTCTTTTATTTTGAATAATATGAAATCTTATTTCATATCTAAACAAACTCCTTTATTTAAGGAAAGATGGATTTACTTCCCTATTCACAAATAAACTCCTTTATTTTAGGAAAAATAAAATCCAATTTCAACTCCAATTAGTTATCATGGAATCCAATTCCAACTCTAATTAGTTAGCATGAAATTCTAATTTTAAAATTAAAATAAACTTTTATTTTAATTTAAAATAAACCTTTAAAATAAAATTAAAATAAACTTTTTATTTTAAAATTAAAATAAACTTTTTTTAATTTTAAATTAAAATAAACTTTTATTTTAAAATTAAAATAAAATATTATATATATAAATTATATATATAATATATATATATATATATATATATATATATATATATATAATATATATATATATATATATATATATATATATAATATATATATATATATATATAATATATTTGTAAAATAAAAAAAATATTTAATATTTAATGCAAAATTATATTTTCCTAAAATTTCAAATATATATATATATTTATCATATATATATATAATCATATATATCATTACGAAACAATCATTCATGCCATCATTAGCTTATCATGCTTTTGTCTCCTCATTCCGCATTTTCTTGTTAATTTTTGAACCATGAAACTTGATTAATTTTTAAAAGCAACTTAACTTGAATATCAATATCATTTTTAGGTTTTTTGATTTCATTTTTTTTTTTTTTTTTTTTTTTTTTTTTATTTATTTAAATTTTATACAATAAAATTATGCCCAATTAAATTGTTCTAAACACATATCAATATACATATAAATTAAAACAATTAATAATTCGCATAAAAAGTTTCGCTCTCATGCCATCGTTAGGTTTGTAATATTCATAACGAATCAAATTGCATAAATAATGCTAAGCGCAGTAAAATCGAGTTTAAAAAAATTTACAAACCATATACCCGGATCACCCTTTATGCATAATTATTAATTAAACGAAAAGATAAAGAATAAAATCATACCCTTGAAGATCGAGCTTCCTCGTGTACAAGTTCACCTCCAAATCCTTTTCGCTCAATCTTGAATCCACCGGGGTTTTGTTCCTTCCTTTGATCAACGTTAGCCACCCAAATGTTTGGCCTCTAGAGGTGATCCACCAAGGAAGAATAAAATTTAAGAAGATGGGGTGGTTGGCTAAACCCTAGTTTTTCTATCTCTATAGAAAAGGTGTACTCCCAACAACTTGGAATTATTACGTATGTTGAAAAAGTCAACAACCCCTACCACCCATAATAAGACTCCTCTTATTTATAGATGTGGGCAACCCACCTTAACAATTAAGGAATTAGGTTTTATTTAATTAATTAAATTCTTTTAATTAATTAAGCTCCCTAATCTTATTAGGGATAATTAATTAAACTCTTTTAATTAATTTAACCTCCTAATCTTATTAGGAATATATGAGAGTACTTATATTAAATTAATTCCTAAACTCTTTTAGAAATTAAAATAATAATAATTGTAATAATATTAATAAGACTCTCTTATTAATTTATATTTAATATTTCTAAAATATTAAATAATAATATTAAGCTATTTAATTTATTCTATCACCATAGATTAAATTAAATATACATAACATATTATTACGATTATGCCATTAACTTCTTAAATAATTATTCTTCCTTTTATGGTGTGACCCTTTAGGTTCTCCATATTAAACCTATTGTGAATAAATCAATTAGAATAATTCTAATCTTATTTAAATAAATAAATTAAACAATTAATTTATTTAAATAATATTTATTCTACAATAGGATAAGTTCTCCCTAATGATCAACGACTTTCCGTATAATATAGATTTCAACATTAATCATTAAAGAACCTTTGAGTAAATAGTTACCGTGACAATTCAATCCTTCCACCATACAATGTCCCAATTAAATATAAGATATGGAATTACCACAAGTCTTATTTTATTTAATTATATGTATTTCGATCCTTAAATGCACAACTCAAATAATGCAAATTAGAAACTCCTTTCTAATTTCATTCTCCTTTCGCCAAGGACTACCGGGTTGTCATTTATCGAATCACATAGACATTTCTCTTCTTTATTAGAAGTGGTAGATTCTTTATCGATCATACATTATCTCCATGTACAACTTATTATACCCAAGCATACCCTTTGATATACCCTAAGGGTCTTAAGGAATAAGTCAAAGTATAACTCATCATACACAAGATACTATGATGATCTCAAGTCCAAGGATTACTTGTACTACTATCACTACAGAATTCCTATCGACAGCAAATAAAACTCCATTAGGTATTCCTTAGCGAGCCAATGCTCAAAGGAACTTATTCTCTAATAAGCACCTACATACTTGCTTTAGTGTCTCCACACAAATGATCATGAGATCAATCATCCTCATCCAATGAGCAAGCAACGATGTACCAATCTATCCGGATTCACTAATCCCCAATTTAGTAATCCAATGATTGGGAACTATTTTAGTTTTAAGCTTTCTAAGAATTTAGATCTCATTAGAATGATCATCATCATTATTCTAAAAGCATTGCTTAAAACTATGGGTTTATCACATATTATAAAACAAAGATCATGTAGATAATTAAAAGCCTTTAATAAATTAATACTTTTTATTAATAAATGAATAAGATTGTTACAAAGTATATGCTTTATCATCAAACATGATTGGCTTGTGTGCATACTACTTTCAAATATTCTATTTTTGAATATATGGAGTGTTAGGTTGGACTTAACTTGGATAATTTTGATTCGGATGTGCCACCACTTGATCAAAATAACCTAAGAGGCAAAACAAAGGAGTTGCATAGTTGATGTAATTGACAATAGTTGTCAACCTATTTATTGATATATAGTTTGTTGTGTCACCACAAGGCTATATACATTTGAAATGGTATCCTTATTCTCATTAGCATATCTTCAATTAGATATTGCCGAACTATATATATTGAGGGTAATATAGTTTGAAGAAAATAGTGGGAGACACCAATTTAAAACAAGACCTAATTTATTTTGGTGATCAATAAAAGAATGTATGCTAAAATTTTACAGTGTCTAAATTACTATCACTGCGAAGCATATTAGATGCTATTTAACCGGATCAAATTAAACGGATTGGTTAAGGAAATTGAGAATAGTTCTCACGGCTGAAAAGCTATCTTATGTCCTTAATACGCCTATCCCTGCAATGGTTGTAGACAATGCATCTAAGGAAAGATTTCTACTTTTAGAAAGTGGCAAGATGATGCACAGTTGGCTCAATGCATCATGCTCGCATCCATGAGTAACGAGCTTCAGCGTCAAAATGAAACTATTGATGCTCTTGCTATATTCCTACACATCAAGTAGTTGATGGTGAGGAAAGTAGGACTAATAGATATCGGATATCTAAGGAACTCTTCCGATCTAAAATGACCAACGACACTACAGTACAGACACGTGTCCTAAACATGATCAATTTGATTGAACAATTAGATAATAGGTTTTGTCATGGATGGAGAGTTGAGCCAGGATTTGATCTTGTAGTCACTCTAGACTCCTTCTCACAATTGTTGTGATTTTTTCATATTAACAAGCTAAAGATCAACCTCGCTAATTTGCTTAACATGTTGAAAAATGTTAAGAGTCACTTTCCAACCAAGAAAGACCAAGTCTTACTGGTAGGGGCCAAAGGATCTTCTAAAAGGAAGAACAATTCTAAGAAGGTAAATAGAAAGGCGAAAACAAATGATAATAAGAGCAAAACTGATATGGATAGCAAAGAAGTTTGCTTCCACTGCAATAAGCCTGTACACTGGAAAGAAAACTACAAGAAGCATCCTATGGAGGCTAACCAGAAGAAGGTTAGTGAAGCTTCGGTTACAAATATAGTTTTTGTTCATGATTGAAATAAAAAATTTTTAAGTCAAGGGTCTACTTGGGTATTGGATACTGGCTTTGGTTATCATAAATATAGATTTATGAAGGGACCAAGAAGAAGTAGAAAGCTAAACAAAGGATAAGTAATCCTATGTTTGGTAAATGAAGCAAAGGTTGCTGCATTAGCCATAGGAACTTATAGTTTAGCACTGCCTACGAACAAATCTATTAAGTTAATAAGTTAATCAAGTTCTCGTTGGAAACATTATTTCTATCTTGTTGTTGGACAATGAAATCTTTAGTATTAAATTTAAGAACAATTGTTGTTCTATTTATGATAATAATGTTTCGTATAAAACTGGAATATTACTTAATGGATTTAGTATACTTGACTTATGTGAAAATAATTTTGCATATTGAACAAATTAGTATAAGAAAAAAGAGATGATTATTCAAAAAGTTGAATGTTTGTATTTGCTGAAATACAATTATGAATTATGTGAAAGGTTCAAAGAATTCAGAAATGAAACAAATTGGCTAAGTATTAGGATTCTTTGATCGAATCAAGGAAGGAATACTTGTGCAATGAGTTTCTAGATCATCTCAAATGGTTTTCTCATAATGGACGCATACTGATACATAATAATTGATTGATGTATCTGAAAGGAAAAATTATACCTTGTTGGACATGGTGCGGTCCATAATGATTTTATTGACATTCTAGTATCCCTCTAGGATCATGTCCTAGAAATGGTTGCATATCTATGAAAAGGTAACCTCAAAATTCGACTCCAAGATTCTATAAGAGTTATGGACAAGGAGGATTCCTAATCTTAAGTATGTTAAGATAAGGGGTTGTCCAGCTTATGTGAAATGGTTTCAAAGGATAAGCTTGGGACAAGATTTGACAAGTACAAATTTGTGGGACATCCTAAAGTAAGTTTAGGGTATATGTTCTATAATCCTACTTAGAAAAAAGGTGTTTGTTGCGAAACACGCTACCTTCTAAGATAAAGGTGTTTATCATTAAAGGGCTAGTGGGAGGATAATAGATCTTGAAGAGTTCAAGAACCACAAAATACTATAAGTCAAATAAGAGGAACATTTAGATAGACCTATTGTTCGACAACCGAATCGTAAATCTGGAATAGTACCGAAGATACCTAGGAGGTATGGATTCATCATAGATGATGATCCCATTATATACGATGAGGTAAGAGTTGTAGACACTTAGAGAAATTGATTGAAGCAAGCTTATCAAATATGGAACATTCGTTTTGATGAAACAATCAAAAGAGTTTGATTTTATCAAAAACAAGAATTAACCTAGTGTGTACAAAAGGGTTAGTGGGAGCGTCGTGACATTTCTAGTATTACATGTTGATATATTACGCATAAGGAATGACATACTAATGTTACAATCAGTAAAGATAAAGTTGTCTAAACATTCGTCTATGAATGATTTAGGAAGAGTATCTTAATTGGGGATATAAATCTATATATAAAGATTTAAAAGGATGCTCGACTTAGCATGGCAAACTTCAAGAGATGTCTCATGTTGATGAGCCATGGAGTGTATCTCTCTTAATAGTCCCCATAGACTCCTGAAAATAGAGATCGCATAAGTGACAATCATGTATACAATGAAATATACGAGACCTGATGTTAATTGGTCATATTCTGAAGAAGATCAATGTAAGACAGTGAAAACATCTTAAAGTACTTAACCGACACTAAGGATGTGATTAAAATTTATGGTGAGTTTAAATTAAAACTAGAGGGCTTAACAGACTCAAGTTTTTCAGACAAACCAAGACAATAGAAAATCCACTTTAAGGTAAAGCGTTAACTTGAACAGTGGTGCAGTGAATTTGAAAGGTTCTGAATAGCAAATAGTTGTTGGTTTAGTGATAAAGACAAAGTATATAACTATAAATGAAGCTACAAGTTGATTGTTTGGATGAAAAGTTCATTACAGAACTAGGAATAGTTCATAAGTCTTATATTGGATCTAAACATGTGTTGTAGCACTTTCATTTGATTATAAGAATCATTGAAAGATGGGAAATCACTATAGAGATAGTGAAATCTCAAGAACAACATTACATATCCATTAACTAAAGCTTATCCAACAGCAAGATAATCATCACTTAGAGAAGAAGGGTATGAGATACCATGGCGATTGACTTTAGTGCAAGTGGGAGATTGAAAGTAGTATGCCCACAAGCCAATCATGTTTGATGATAAAGCATATACTTTGTAACAATCTTATTCATTTATTAATAAAAAGTATTAATTTATTAAAGGCTTTTAATTATCTATATAATGTTGTTTTATAATATGTGATAAACCCATAGTTTTAAGCAACGCTTTTAGAATAATGATGATGATCATTCTAATGAGATCTAATTTCTTA
This sequence comes from Panax quinquefolius, assembly GCA_020205615.1. Taxonomy (NCBI): domain Eukaryota; kingdom Viridiplantae; phylum Streptophyta; class Magnoliopsida; order Apiales; family Araliaceae; genus Panax; species Panax quinquefolius. The sequence continues at coordinate 103,978,308 of CM035152.1, forward strand.
AAAAGCTTAAAACTAAAATATTTCCCAATCGTTGGATTACTAAATTGGGGATTACTGAATCCGGATAGATTGGTACATACGTTGCTTGCTCATTGAATGAGGATGATTGATCTCATGATCATTTGTGTAAAAGGACTTCACTCAAAAGGACTTGAACATGTGTCAAAGGAGATGGATGGAATTGATAAATGATTATGATTGCGAGATCTTTTATCACCCGGGAAAAGCTAATGTGGTTGCAGATGCCTTGAGTAGGAAAGGCAGAGAAAAGTTGATGTTGTTAACCGATAAGGAGGATCTCATTTCAGCAATGGCAATGTTAGAGTTGGAAATCAAATTTCCAAAAGAATCCGATTGAAAAGTATAACAGATGGAAGCCCGTCCAACTTTGGTGGATAAAGTGAAGAATGCTCAATTGCAGGATGAGGAATGCAGAAAAATAAGAGAAAGTGTGGTCGAGGGAAAAGAAGTGAAATACAAGGTTGAAACTGATGGAATGTTTAGATTCGAGGGACGAATTTGGGTTCCAGCAGTATAGGATATTAAAGAAAACATCTTGACAGAAGCTCATAGCTCAAGATATTCGATTCATCAAGGAAGTACGAAGATGTATCAAGATTTACGGCGACATTTTTGGTGGCCAAATATGAAAAGAGATGTTGCAGAATGCATTGCAAAGTGCTTGGCATGTCAAAGAGTAAAGGCAGAACATCAAAAAAATTACGTATACGGTACTATTCACGAATACGACACTATTCACAAAAAAATTAAATTTTTGTTTTTTTTCCAAAATATCTATTATGGATACTAGCTTTGATTGTATCCATGTTTTGTTCTTCATTCTTGAATTTTACTCCACTATGATTATTTATGAAGTATTTTTGAACTTGGATTGCTTGAATTACGAATCCTTAAAATTTGTTCTTTTGTTTCACTGGATTCGTTTTTTTTAAAATATATTCATCATCCTCAGTCCTAAATGATGATATTACTGAATATCTTTGGCCTGTAGTGCAAAGATTAATGATTTTCTGATGAATATATTTGGCCCTTAGTGCAAAGATGAACATGTGTTGAGATGAACATGACCAACTGATGAATATCTTTGGCCTATAGTGCAAAGATGAATATTTGATTCAAGATGAATATTGATTGATGTTACAGGGATAAAATATTGATGATGGACTTTTAAATTCATAGATAATATTAGATTTCATACTCTACGTAACTCTTCTATGAATTATTATTTTTGCTGCGAATATTGATCTGAAACTTGTTGTCTATTATATTCTATCAGATTTTTCCCTGTTGAAAACTAACGATAATTTGTTCTATATTATCTTAGTCATAATATTCTTTATCGGGCTAGTTGAGCTCACCCTTTTCCTTTTTGTTCCATTTTTATTCTCGGGAGGCAAGAATGTAGCGAGTTCTAGTCGGGGTATGGAATGATGGTTCTAGAAAGTTATTTTAGTAGCCCTCATAATTTTTATAAAATAGTATATATCAATAATTGTAATGAGGACTTATTTGAGTGTGGATATTGTCTAGAAGACAATATTTGTATTTAAACTCACAGTTTATGTGTTGTCGTATTTTGCACGATAAATGTATTAATAAAGTTGTAGTTGTTTCTATACCATGTTTTTGGTGACTCAGAATGGGTGATGTATACCTATTTTGGGGGCGTCACATACCAGATGGAAGCCAGTCCAACTTTGGTTGATAAAGTGAAGAACGCTCAACTGTAGGATGAGGAATGCAGAAAAATATGAGAAAGTGTGGTCGAGGGAAAACAAGTGAAATACAAGGTTGATACTAAGGGAATGTTGAGATTCGAGGGACGAATTTGGGTTCCAGCAGTACAGGATATTAAAGAAGACATCTTGACAGAAGCTCATAGCTCAAGATATTCGATTCATCAAGGAAGTACGAAGATGTATCAAGATTTGCGGCGACATTTTTGGTGGCCAAATATGAAAAGAAACGTTGCAGAATGCATTGCAAAGTGCTTGACATGTCAGAGAGTAAAGGTAGAACATCAAAGGCCAAGCGGATTACTTCAACCGTTAGAGATACCGGAATGGAAATGGAAGCATATCACAATGGATTTTGTGGTAGGTCTTCCAATGACTCAGAAAGGATACGATGCGATATGGGTGATAGTGGATAGATTGAAAAATCTGCACACTTTTTGCCAATAAAGATTAGATTTAATCTTGATCAGCTGGTGAAGCTATACGTTAAAAGATCGTCTCAAGACATGGAGTTCCAATATCAATAGTGTTAAATCGAGACCCGAGGTTCACATCAAATTTCTAGAGGAAACTTCAAGAATGCATGGGAACGTAATTGAAGATGAGTATGACATATCATCCACAAACTGATGGGAAAAGCGAACGAACAATTCAGACACTAGAAGATATGCTTAGAGCATGCATTATGGATTTCAAAGGAAACTGGGATGATCATCTACCGTTGGTGGAATTTTCATACAACAACAGTTACCATGCAAGCATTGGTATGCCGTCATACGAAGCATTATATGGCAGGAAATGCAGAACTCCACTATGTTGGGATGAAGTTGGTGAACGTCAACTACTAGGACCGAAACTGGTACAACAGACCATTGAAATTGTCAAACTCATCAAATCAAGATTGGTAGCTGCTCAAGATCGATAGAAAAAGTATGTTGATCAACATAGGCAGAGTCGTGAATTTGAAGTAGGAAAGTTCGTGTTCCTGAAAGTTTATCCTTGGAAGGGGAAAATTAGTTTCGGCAAGAAGGGAAAACTAAGCCCGAGGTTTATTGAACCCTTCGAAGTGTTACGAAGAGTTGGTTTACGAGATAGCTCTACCTCCAGAATTGCAAAACATTCATAATGTTTTTCACGTCTCGGTGTTACGACCTTATAAATCTGATTACAAGCACGTGATCGAGTATGAACCATTGCAGTTTGATAAAGATTTTTCCTATGAAGAGGTTTCTATCCAGATAGTCAACATGAAAGAACAGGTGCTCAGGAATAAAGCAATACCTTCCGTGAAGGTGATATGGAGGAACCACAATGTCGAAGAGGCTACGTGAGAACTCGAAGCTGATATGATGAAGAATTACCCTGAGTTATTTGTTTAATCTGTGTCTTCAATTCTGGGGACAGAATCTTTGTAAGTAGGGGAGAATGTGACGATTTGATTGTTAGAATTGTGATTCTGGGGACAGAATCCTTGTAAGGAAGGAAGGATGTAACGATCCAAAATTTCAAATTGTAATATTAAATATTTATTGAATAATATAAATATTTATTTGATGTGTCTATGGTTGAATTGATGAAATAAATATTTTATTGATGTGATGGTTGTTAGTAAATATTTATGAGTTTAAATTTATTAGATAATATTTTAAATGAAATTAATTTATAATTTAGAGAGTCGTAATATAACATGAGATGTTATATTGTTGTTGTGATTTAATAATCTAGATGGTATATTAAATTATTAAATAAAGTTATAATAAAAATTATAATTTTGTGTTAATTTCTAAAATGGTATATTTAATTAAAATATGGTATGCGATTAAATTAATGGGTTAATGTTGGATATGAAAATCCAAATAAATGATATGTGATTATAAATTATAAACTAAAGTGTTTATTAAAATAAATTAAAAATGGTTTAATTTAGTTTTGTCAAACAAAGTCCTATGGCTTTTGGATTTTTGATATTTAAATTATTTATAAAATAAACTAAATAAATAATTTATATATTTATAAGTTATACGTTATATGTTTGATAACTGATAGTAATTATTAGGTTTATAATGACCTTATACGTTTCTTTGACGTTGGCTTATTTTGTAGTACGCATAACTTATGAGTTGGATTTTTAGTTTACACCTAAGCCTAAGTAAGAAAAGAGAGAGTCTGAAAGAGAGAAGTAAGAGAATGACATGTCTTTGAATTCTTCAAGTTATTCTCCGTGATTTACAAGTGTCGTCTGAACAAATTAAAGGTATGTTTTATAAACCTTATCATATATGTTTTACATTATATAGTTTTTGTGAATTGTATGTCTCTGTGTTCTTAAAGTTCATAGTAGGATAAGTTTTTACCAAAATTATCTGTAAACCATGTTCTAGAATTGGTTATGATATTACATGTTTTTGTTGTTATAATTATTATCACTAGCATGCATATATATGTATATATGAGTTGTATGCTAAATTATGTATACTAGAAAGGAAATTATTTTATAATGTATATATATATATATGCATGACGGTGATTGTTAAGTTTGTAAGATAACAAAATTAGTGTATGCTAATTGTGAAATTTAACACCATGTATGTCAATTGTATAGTAATTTAAGAAAAATCGTAGTTTAAATAATCAAATTGGTTGTTATACGGACTTACAGTGTTCACTGTGTTTGTAAGACCCCAACTTTTATGAATAAAGATGAATTTTCTATAATGATCATTTTTAAATATTATGGAATGAATTTGATATAATGTTATAGTTGTGGGTAATATTTAGAAATTTTGTAAAATACGTAAGTTGTTTATAATATTCGATTGGTCGGGGAATATTCGTTTTAACAGGGAATATTCGTACGACGGCACAATCATTGGTGGACCCCATAACTGAATTATTGTCGGATTGAGAAAACGACAAAAAAAAAATATTTTATGAAAATTACGGCGGAAGTTTTACCGTTAACTATTGAAACACCCAGTGTTAAAAGTGCAGGAATATGCGTGGTTGCATAGTAGCACGATATTGATTATTGATGCATACGTGAGAAGTCACTCAATTTTGTTCAATTATTGCTTCAGTAATTGCTGCATAGTATCTCATGTTATTTGATTCAATCATTATCAATATTTTATATATTATTAAAGTAATAATTGAGATAACAAAGTTGTTAATATTATTATTTACATTATTAACGATGTCTGAAGTTCGCGCAAGAGAGGTTTGGTCACCTAATTGCGGCTAATAGAGAGAAATCTTTATTGAAAGCCCCTTCTTTCTGAGAGCGACTTCGGTCGATTAATAGTGTGAATTATGATAATGATGATGAAGTTTTCTTTTATTAGTATTATTAATGTAATAAAATGCAGAAAAACTTTTTATATAAAATGTAATACTTTTATAAAGTTATTCGCTTTTATTAGGCTAATAGTAAAATCTTTTTATATAAAATGTAATACTTTTATAAAGTTATCTGCTTTATTAGACAATAATTAGAATATATTATATTTTATTATGTATAGTGTTTGCATAGTGTCTGCATAGTGTTTGCATAGTAAAATCTTTTTATATAAAACATAATACTTTTATAAAGTTATTCGTTTTATTAGATTATAAATAGAATATATTATATTTTATTGTTAACCAATCTGAATCATCTGCTTAAAAGTAAATCAATCTGACCGTTTCATGGATTTGTTACTATTCAGTCCATTCTTCTATAAATAGAAGCTCATTCCTTCATTATTTCTTACGAATTCACTGAAACTCTAGAGAGAGAAACTGTGGAGAGAATTCTTCTTCTATAATCTTGAGCGTAATTCTTTAGCGTTTAAGAAAGCTTTGAGCGTAGTGCAAGTTTCTTCAAGTATATCTCCGCCCAACCATCAGAGTACTCTTCTTTATAAGGTAAGATGTATTATTTCTTTCGTATTCACGAAGAGAACTTCTATTATTCCATTTTTTTATTTTGTTGGAATAACCTGTATACGCAGTCTACCCTATACTTGGTGAAATTTTTCTGTTATTCCATTATTTATTATTCTGTTGGAATATCCTCATCAAGGCTTTTCTGGACTTGGTTCCGTTATTTATTATTCTCGCTTAATAACTTTGCCTATGCTGAAGTACCGCATGCATGGTGATTTCATTGGTATTCCATTCTTTATTATTCTCGTTGAATATCCTGCTGCAAGTGTGTTTTATGCCCGACCGGGTTCCGTTATTTATTATTCTATTGAATAACTCCGCCATATGCTAAGCACCGCATGCATGGTGTTTTCTTTTGTTATTCCATTCTTTATTATACTCCGTTGGTTAAAGTTTTGACTTCTATACTCCATGAAATTAGTGGAATATCCTTGATATTTGTGCTTCATCCAGTATCTTTTCATGGAAATATTCTTCTGAGTATTCTTAAATTTTACTCTACAAAGAAGTATCATGTTGAAAATTTGAATGTTATTAGTTCCTGAATAAATTAATTCTGGAACTTGTTTTATTGAACTCTTATATCATTGTCATTATTCTCATGTTTATATTTTTTTGAAAGTCATCTATGGCCTGTAGTGCATAGATGGACGTGGTATGATTATGACCACGGATTATTCGGTGTAATCATGACCGTAATGTTACAAATGATGTGGTAAAAGTCCTCATTGGCCCGTAGTGCATTGATGGACAGTTGTTGGCATGATCATGACCATTGATGAATACACGAATATCCTTGGCCCGTAGTGCATGGATAATTTGTGGTTGTGATACTAATGAATATCCTTGGTCGTAGTGCAGGGATGATGTGGTTTATTTATTAAGCTGAGTCTCAACGATAAAAGAGATTAAAAACCTTTTAAATCATAAAAGATAGTAGATTTTATTCTCTACTTGACTCTTTTAATGGATTATATGTTCCACTGCAGTTAAACCTGATGTCTATTGTATTTTATCAGTTTAACATTATTGAAGACTAATGATAATTTATTCTGCATTATCTTAGTCATAATATTTCTTAATGGGCTAGTTGAGCTCACCCTTTCTTTCACTGTTCTCTTAAGGAAATGAGAACGTAGACGGGACTAGTCGGGGAACAGAGTAACGGTCCAGATGATAGTATTAGTAGTCCTCACTATTCGGTTAAATAGTGTTACAGTAGATGTAATGATGACTTATTCTGAGAGTGAATATTGTCTAGAAGACAATATTTGTATTAAAACTCAAAACTCTCTTGTTGTATATTAAAGATTGTTTTTGTATTCTGTTCCATGTATTTGGCGACTCAGAATAGGTGATGTAAACCTATTTTGGGGACGTCATAGTTGGTATCAAAGCTTAGGGATATGATCTATGGCTGAGATGTGAGACAAGAACTAGGAGGGGAGAGACGGGGAATTCCTTAGCTTATATGACCTACCTATGTTTATTTGGTATTTAATTGGTCAGTTAGAGTATAGGGATAATATGTGATATGATAATTAACCCTTGTTTTGTGGCAGTATTTGAAAATGGCATCCGAGAATGTTAAGAACATCAATAGAGCATAGGAGACCACTGAGTCTCCACAGATCAATAATCAGGACAATATGTATCAAGAAGGAGACAATCCTCATGCAAACAACAACACTGACCAAATGATGAACGATGGAATGTTTAGAGGCTTTCTGCAATTCATGCATCATCAGGCTAGAGAGACTCCTATCCGAAATGTAGGTGGAAACACTGGCAACTCTCGGACGGTCACCGCTAAGTAGTTAAAGGAACTGGGACCACCGAAGTTTTTTGGAGAGCCAAAATCACTTAAGGCGGAGACGTGGATAAAGCAGATCTGCAAGATATTTGATGTCTTGGGATGCTCCGAGGAGCAAAAGGTTCCCTTTTCCATCTTCATGTTGCGTGTAGAGGCAGATTACTGATGGAAATTTGTAAAACGTACTCAACCTGCCGCATTGAAGATGACTTGGGAGTAGTTCCAAGAATTGTTCAACGACAAGTATTTTCCCAAAAGTATTCGTCACACGAAAGAGGTAGAATTCATTAAGCTGGAGCAAAACAACATGACCGTGTCGCAGTACGAAGCCAAGTTTGTCGAGTTGTCCCGGTTTGCGTCCCATTTTGTTGATAACGAGGATAGAATGACGCGAATGTTTCTAAGAGGTTTGAAACCCGAGATACATCAATATCTTATCTCTCATAAACTGTGTTTGTATTCGAGATGTTGTTAATAGGGCTCGCTTATTGAGCGCGATAATGAAATCAACCCAACCAAAAGAGAGCAAATGACAAAAAAATGATAATACTAGTGATAAATACATCATCGAGCGGTGACAATAAGTATGGAAGGAATCAACATGCCAGAAATGGTAACCACTTCGGTGGTAATCATGGCCAAAACAATAAGAATGGACATTTCAATAAGAGGAGATTCAACAATTATGGAAAGACGTCAGCACCAGCACCCATGGTTAAGGAAGGAGAACGACCACCTATCATATGTTTCAAATGCGGAGGGGAAAGACACATCTGTCTAAACTGCGTGATGTCGTCCAAAGCACGTTATAATTGTGGAAGAGAAGGTCACCTAGCCCAATTTTGTCATTCACCAAAGACAAGTTCAACTAGGATGGAGGCACCAAGAGACGTCCCAAAAAAGTAAAAACCAGTAGTGCAAGGGAGAGCGTTTGTCGTGACCTCCCAGAAAGCAAGGAACCCGAACGAGGTCATCACGGGTAAGCTTATCATAAACTCTTGCGAAGTATATACCTGATTTGATACTAGATCTACCCATTCTTTTATTTCTCCTACTTGCGCTCAACGTTTAAATTTAACTCCAGAGAAATTAGACTTTGACTTATCTGTTGAAACTTCGTTGAGAGAAACCTTTATTACATCCACTGTTTATAAGTCTTGTTTGGTTCTAATCGGTACCCTCACATTACCTGTTGATCTTATTTCATTGAAAATACTTGCATTTGACGTAATTCTAAGGATTGATTGGTTAACCACTCATCATGCAAAAATTGATTGTTTTTGTAAGGTTATTAGCTTTCATATTCCTAACCAACCTATTATGTGAATTAAAGCAACCAAACCATTAAAATCAATCACTGTCATCTCAAGCCATAAAGCTATTCGTTTATTGAAAAACGGATGTCAAGCTTTCTTAGCTCATGTCACGGATCTAAACAAAATACGCCGCTTTTGAATGATATTTCTATTGTTAATAAATTTCCGACGTATTCCCGAAGAACTTCCGGCCTACCCCGAGCATGAAATTGAATTTTTATCGACCTTGAACCCGGTACAAAACCTATTTCCAAAGCCCCGTATCAAATGGCTCCTATTAAACTTCGGAGTTAAAGACCCAACCGCAGGAATTGTTAGACATCGGTTTCATTCATCCTAGTAATTCTCCTTGGGTGCTCCTGCTTCTATTCTTGAAGAAGAAAGATGGGAGTATGCGACTTTGTATTGATTATCTGGAGTTGAATCACGTCACCATCAAAAATAGGTATCCATTGCCACGTATTGATGACCTGTTTGACCAATTGCAAGGAGCCAAATTCTTTTCAAAGATTGATCTTCGTTCCGATATCACCAATTGAAGATTAGAACCGATGACATTCCAAAGACTTCTTTTAACTCCAGACACGGCATTATGAATTCCTAGTCATGTCCTTTTGGATTAACTAATGCTCCTCGCGCCTTCATGGATATGATGAACCTAGTATTCAAGGAATATTTAGATCACTTTGTGGTCGCTTCTTTATTGATGACATCCTTATTTATTCCAAAAGCCGTGAAGATCATGAGCAACACTTGAGGTCGACACTCCAAAAGCTTCGTGAATATAAGCTTTATGCCAAGTTGAAGAAATGCGAGTTCGGCTTGAAGAAGTAGCATTCCTTGGGCACGTGGTATCAAGTCATGGAATATCCGTTGACCCAAAGAAAGATTGAAGCTATTCAAAGTGGGAACAACCTAAATCATCGATCAAGTATGTAGCTTTCTCGCTTTAGTCAAGTTATTATCGAAGATTCGTAGAAGAGTTTTCTCAAATCGCTACTCCCTTAACTCAGCTGACTTGGAAAGATACAAAATTTGGTTGGAAAGAGGAATGTGAGAAGAGTTTTCAAGAACTCAAGAGAAGACTCATTTCAACACCTGTTCTGACAATACCATCTAGCTCGGAGGGATTTGTCATCTACAGTGATGCTTCAGGCAAAGGGTTAGGATGTGTTCTCATGAAACATGGGAAATTCATAGCCTATGCCTCTCGACAACTCAAAGAATATGAGAGGAATTATCCTACTCATGATCTAGAGTTGGCAACTGTTGTCTTCGCACTTAAAATTTGGAGGCATTACTTGTATGGGGAAAGAGTGGAGATCTTTACGGATCATAAAAGCCTCAAATATTTCTTCACTCAAAAGGAACTCAACATGTGACAGTGACGTTGGCTTGAATTGTTGAAAGATTATGATCATACCATTCAATACCATCTTGGAAAAGCGAACGTGGTAGGTGACGCATTGAGTAGAAGATCATATGCGGGTATGAATGCGATATTGTCAACGCAAAGGCCCATTTTGTATGACTTGCAAAGGATGGAGATAGAGATAAAGACTCCAGGGACCCAAGTGATGATGGCGAATATACGAGTGGAACCGACTTTAATCGATAAAGTTAAAGCTGCTCAAGCTACAGACCTGGAGCTGATGAGTATGAGGAAGAAAGTACAAGAAGGTGCTATGCCGAAAGCAAGAATCAATGAAGAAGGAATACTTTGAGTCAACTCCAGACTTTGTGCTCCTAACGACCCTGATTTAAAGTATAAAATAATGATGGAGGCGCACAACACACCATTTGCAATCCATCCTGGGAGTACCAAAATATATCATGATCTTCGACATACATTTTGGTGGGGCAATATGAAGAGAGAGATAGCACTGTTTATCTCAAGGTGTATAACTTGTTAACGAGTCAAGGCAGAACATCAAGTACCAAAAGGTCCATTGCAACCACTTGAAATTCCAGAATGGAAGTGGGAGCACATTACTATGGATTTCATTACTGGTATTCCCAAGTTTTCTCAAGGCATTGATGCAATTTGGGTCATTATTGATAGATTGACCAAGTCTGCTCATTTCTTACCAATATGAGAAACTTATACACTTGAACATCTTGCTCGTATGTACATAAACGAGGTTATAAGATTGCATGGTATGCCAATATCCATAGTTTCTGATCGAGACCCAAGATTCACTTCAAGATTTTGGGTTAGTTTGCAAAAAGCTATGGGCACGGATTTACGATTTAGTTCGGCATATCATCCTCAGACGGATGGACAATCAGAGAGGACTATTCAAACTCTTGAAGATTTATTAAGACTTTGTGTCCTTGACTTCAAGGGAAGTTGGGACAAGTTCTTACCATTGGTGGAGTTTTCCTACAACAACAGTTATCAAGCAAGTATTGGCATGGCTCCATTCGAGGCGTTGTATGGAAGAAAGTGTCGTTCTCCAGTATGCTAGGATGAGGTGGGTAAAACAATGTTATTGGGACCGAGGTTGGTACGTATGACTATGAAAAAGATTCAAACGATCCGATAACGTATAAAAACCTCACAAGACCGACAAAAGAGTTATGTTGATCTTCATCGAAAGGACGTGGAATTTGATATTGGAGATCATGTGTTGTTACGTGTTGCTCCATGGAAAGGAGTTACGAGATTTAGAAAGAGATGAAAACTCAATCCTCGATTCATTGGCCCATTTTTAATCCTCGATCGAGTAGGGACTGTAGCCTAAAGACTCGCTTTAACGCCAAGTATGTCTCGTGTTCATAACATTTTTCATATATCCATGTTACGTAAATATGTGAAAGAGAAATTACGGAATATTTAACGTATGAAGAGGTTCCTGTTCAAATCTTAGATAAGAAGGAACATATTCTACGCTCCAAGGTTATACCTCAAGTCAAAGTTTATGGAGGAACCACGATGTTGAGGAAATGACCTGGGAGTTAGAATCTGAAATGAAATCAAGGTATCCTTACCTCTTCAACATACCAAGTACGTACCCTAATTTCGAGGGCAAAATTTCATAAGAAGGGGAGATTCTAATACCCCAACTTTTATGAATAAAGATGAATTTTCTATAATTATCATTTTTAAATATTATGGAATGAATTTGATATAATGTTATAGTTGTGGGTAATATTTAGAAATTTTGTAAAGTACGCAAGTTGTTTATAATATTCGATTGGTCGGGGTATATTCGTTTTAGCAGGGAATATTCGTACGACAACACAATCATTGGTGGACCCCACAACGGAATTATTGCCGGATTGAGAAAATGACAAAAAAATATATATTTTATGAAAATAACGGCGGAAGTTTTACCGTTAACTGTTGAAACACCCAGTGTTAAAAGTACAGGAATACGCGTGGTTGAATAGTAGCACACGGTATTGATTATTAATGTTTACGTGAGAAATCACTCAGTTTTGTTCAATTATTGCTTCAGTAATTGCTGCATAGTATCTCATGTTATATGATTCAATTATTGTCAATATTTTATATATTATTAAATCAATAATTGAGATAACAAAGTTGTTAATATTATTATTTGCATTATTAACGATGTCTAGAAGTTCTGCCAATGAGAGGTTTGGTCACCTAATTGCGCGCCAATAGGGAGAAATCCTTATTGAAAAGCCCCTCTTTTCTGGGAATGACCTGGTCGATTAATAGTGTGAGTTATGATAATGATGATAAAGTTTTGTTGTATTAGTATTATTAATGTAATAAAACAGAAAAGGTTTTTATATAAAACAGAATACTTTTATAAAGTTATTCATTTTATTAGGCTAATAGTAAAATCTTTTTATGTAAAACAGAATACTTTTATAAAGTTATCTATTTTATTAGACAATAATTAGAATATATTATATTTTATTATGCATAGTGTTTGCATAAATACTGCGTAGTGTTTACATAGTAAAATCTTTTATATAAAAATGTAATATTTTTATAAAGTTATTAATTTTATTAGATTATAAATAGAATATATTATATTTTATTGTAATCCAATCTGGACCGTCTGCTTAAAAAGTAAATCAATCTAGACTGCTTCATGGATTTGTTACTTTCATTAGGTCCATTCTTCTATAAATAGAAGCTCATTCCTTCATTATTTCTTACTTAATTCACCGAAACTCTAGAGAGAAAACCGTAGAGAGAATTCTTCTTCTATAATCTTGAGCGTATTTCTTTAGCGTTTAAGAAAGCTTTGAGCATAGTGCAAGTTTCTTCAAGTATATCCCCGCCTCTAATATTTGAGTACTCTTCTTTATAAGGTGAGGGGTATTATTTCTTTCAGATTCATGAAGAGAACTTCATTATTCCATTTTTTTTATTTTGTTGGAATAACTTTTGTATCGCAGCTCTACCCTATACTTGGTGAAATTCTTCATTATTCCATTATTTATTATTCTCTTCGAATAACTTTGTATGCAAAGTAATCGCATACATGGTAAAATTTCGCTGTTATTCCATTCTTTATTATTCTGTTGAATGTCTTGTCTGCATGCGCGCTTTTACGCCGCACTCTAGTTCTTTTTATTATTTTGTTGAATATCCCGTCATGCATGCGTTTCTGCCGGGACTTGGTTTCATTATTTATTATTCATTGGAATAACTTTATCATCTGCCAAGTACCGCATGCATGGTGATTTCGTTGTTATTCCATTCTTTATTATTCTGTTGGAATATCCAGCGCTTGCATGTATTATGCCCTCGATAGTTTCGTTATTTATTATTATGTTGGAATAACCTGTCTATGCGAAGTACCACATGCATGGTTATTTCTTTTGTTATTCCATTCTTTATTATACTCAGTTGGTTAAAGTTTTGACTTCTATACTCCATGAAATTAGTGGAATATCCTTGATATTTGGGCTTCATCCAGTATCTTTTCATGAAAATATTCTTCTGAGCATTCTTAAATTTTACTCTATAAAGAAGTATAATGTTGACAATTTGGATGTTATTAGTTCCTGAATAAATTAATTCTTGAACTTGTTTTATTGAACTCTTAAATAATTGTCATCATCTTCATGTTTATATTTTTTGAAAGTCATCTGTGGCCTGTAGTGCATAGATGGACTTGGTATGATTATGACCAGGGATTATTCAGTGTAATCATGACCGTAATGTTACAAATGATGTGGTAAAAGTCCTCATTGGCTCGTAGTGCATTGATGGACAGTTGTTGGCATGACCATGACCATCGATGAATACACGGATATCCTCGCCCGTAGAGTGCATGGATAATTTGTGGTTGTGATACTAATGAATATCCTTGGTCGTAGTCTTGTGGATGATGTGGTTTATTTATTAAAATTTGAGTCCCAATGATAAAAGTGATGAAAACCTTTTAAATCATAAAAGATAGTAGATTTTATTCTCTACTTGACTCTTTTAATGGATTCTATGTTCATTGCCGCAGCTTAAACTTGATGTCTATTGTATTTTATCGCTTTAACATTATTGAAGACTAATGATAATTTATTCTCGCATTATCTTAGTCATAATATTTCTTCTTGGGCTAGTTGAGCTCACCCTTTCTTTCATTGTTCTCTTGAGAAATGAGAACGCAAATGACTAAAGTGGAACCGAGTGATCATCCGAGATGATAGTATTAGTAGTCCTCACTATTCTGTTAAATAGTGTGACAATAAATATAATGAGGACTTATTCTGAGAGTGGATATTGTCTAGAAGACAATATTTGTTTAAAACTCACAGCTCTCTTATTGTATATTAAAGATTGTATTTGTATTCTGTACCATATATTTGGCGACTCGGAATAGGTGATGTATACCTATTTTGGGGGCGTCACAGTGTTTATCATTTATCAGTGATGTAGTTTGGTTTTAAAATCAGTGCTTTCAAGGATTTAAGTTTTCTAAAATTGTTGTTAAGTTTTTCTAAATTAGTATATGTGTGCTTCTTAATGATTTACATAAATTAGTTATGTTAAATTAGCTGCTAGAAGCCATTAAACTGTTAAGAATTGTTGTGTTATGTTCTTCGTGGTTGGGTTCTATAAGTTTTGGCGCCCCAACGCCAAAATCTGCGCCCCAGAGCCAAATTTCGTGCCCCAATGCTAAATTTCATGCCCCAGCGCCACTGTCTCGCGCCCCAGTGCTGGAATTGTAGCCTGGGTCGGACAGTTTTGACCTCCTGTTGTAAAATAGTCATAACGTTTTCATACTAACTCCGATTGAGGTGATTCGAGATGATTCGGAATGAGGACGAATAGACCTATAACTTTTATGCTTTAAGGTTTTCAATTTGAAATCGTTATGAAGGGTCAAAATGGCCATCTTTAGGACTGTTGTGTATTTGGAACCAATTAGGGGCGTCGGGATGCGCGAATGCAAGTGCAATCCTTTGTGTGTTAGTATAACTTAATGATAACTTGTTGGACATGTAATAGGATGTTGTATCATGTTTTTAATGTGTCTGTGGTGCAATGACATGATCACTTAAGTACTTGTAATAGAGCTAAAAAGTAATGTTCATGAAAAGATGTGATGTTGTTTAAACTTAAACTTAGTTAGTAGATATACTAAAAGTATGAAAGCAACTCATGAAGGTAATGTTAGTGTAACTAATGTGTATTGTCAATACATATGGTATGTGTAGGACTTGTGGTGAACGTGAGTAGTGATTGTTTAACCTACGCAAGAGGCAAGTTCTCTAACTCAACTTTTATAATTGTGTAAGTATCTAAACTATCTTTGAGCAAGTCTTCCTAACTCTAAGCTTTCTTTGTGAAAGTTTCTTAACCCTAATTATATCGTGCAAGCTCCTAAACCTTATCTCTTGATTTTGAGCCAATCTTTAACTTGTTAATTAGTATGCAAATTTCTACATTCTAACACACTAATGTTGAACAAGTTTTATCATTCAACTTATTATTTGTTATGCATGCTTAAGATTCAACTCTAAATAAGGTTTTAACCTTAGCTTAACATTTGTTCAAGCAAGGTATGTTATATTATTCAATACTTATGCTCTTAGACTATTCCTAAAGCATGACCTTAGTACACAATGTTGATTCACTTATGAATTATTCTATAGCATAATGTTATTACAGTTTTATTCAACTAGTCCTTAGTTGGTGTTTGTAAACTCTAAATTACCTTGAAACTTATCCAACCCAAACTTACTTTGGTGCGGACTTGTACTCTAAATACTGAGAAGAACAACCCTATTATTAGGGGTTTACGCTTAGCGTTGAATTGTTTATGCACAATACATTGTACGTAAGGGTGATCCCCCAAGATGAGAGAGTCCTTATAGTCTTATAGCATTAAAGTTGGAGTTGAAAGATTACTAGCAACTGTGGACATAGTTCGTGATCTTAGGACCCTCAGTTATATATTTTAGAATGTTGATAGACCATATTGTTCATTTCTATTGAGCCTCTTATGTGGTAGTTGTTGTAAGATTTTCATTCATTGTTGTTTCAAGTGAGCTTTGTTTGTTCACTCTTGCTTATATAACTATTACAGTTAAAGATGAGAAGGTTGATGTACCTTGCACCAGTAAGGGAAAAGGAAAGATGAACAAGTATTGAAGATTTGTAACATGTTGATATTTTATTATCAGATTTTATTTTAATGATTGTAATGAAGTTTATTTATTTTCCGCATTTGAATGATTGTATTTAAAGGTTAGAAAACCTGGGAGATTTTATTAATGTAACCCTTTAATGGAGAGGTTTTATTATTCAATTTTTACCATGATTGGGTAGATAGATATCAATGTTTGATTAAGTGAACACCAAATCCTGTGGGAATGAAGTACCTAGATTTGGGGGTGTCACAATACATCAAATTGAGGATATCCAAATACATTAATAATTCTACGGTGAATTATTATCTGTTATGGAATACTATGAACCTTGGATGTATGATAATTGTATCTTGTTATATATATATATAGTAGTTCGATTAGATATAAGAATCAAATTGGATACCGTGGATGTATATATTTGGTTGCGTTATATTAATTGATTACTTGTGAACACCAGATTGGATACTGTGGGAGTATAAATTTAGGGGCGTCACTAGTTTGGTATCAAAGCTATAAAAGCGAGCCTCTCGCTGGTGACTACCCTAGAAAGGGAGGCACCAAAGCCAGACTCTCCGTATGGGATGCCGAGAAAGTCGGTGGCAAACTGATAGGTACCATTATGAGGTTCTATGGTTGAAACACCATGAAAGTCATAAGTTTGGTATCAGAGCTATAAAGGCTATAGATCTAAGGAAAAGGTATCTTAGTATATAGTATTCGAGTCCGTAAAAATATTAACTTACACATAAAATAACATTTAAAATTTATGTTCTTTGTAAAATTTTGTAAGTATAAATAATAAAGAAATTCTGTTTGATGGCCAACTCCGATGCTGAGGAAATGTTGATAGTAAATAATCCACCAAGAATTGAGTCATTTGTAGATAGCGATGCAAAGGAGGAAGAAATCCTTCAAGATCAATAATTGTTAGATGTTGAGGAAGAGGAGGATCTAGAAGCATAATAATTAATGATGATTGAAGACCATAAGCAGGCAATGGAATCACTAGTACAGAAATCTGAGCATGATAATGATAAAATGAAGTTTAGGGCACATTTGGTCTAGGGTATGCTGGAGCATGAAAGGGGAACTCCAAATCGACTAAAAGTACTACTGCACCATGCACATAGTGGCGGGAGGGAAATACAGTCGAGGTTAACTAAGTCTGCTTTAGGAACTCAGGATGTATTTAACAATTTACAGCGTCGAGTGGTTCGATATCCAGTGGAGGAGAAGAAGACTACTTATCTGATAGATCGATCTGTGGTATGCCACATGATCCATGATTTGTTTGATGAAGTTAATGATTTCTAGATTATAGTATAGAAATCTTAGTGCTCTATACTAGTATGAATACAAGAGCATTTGTTGTTTGTATTGTAGCTAGTACTATTACTATTGTGAAATATAAATAAAAAGTATGTTTGTTTCTAAAAAAAAGATTCTTATTGTGGATGTTTATTTGTTTTATATAAAATCATGCCACCAACTAGAAGACCTCAACGAGAGATAGATAACGATGTTAATCCTACCCAACAGTTAGTAGAACTCTTGTAAGGTGCTATGAACAGACCCACAACTCAAACCACACAATTTAAAGACTCTAAACTAGTAGGTGCACCCGAGTTTAAGGGTACATCTGAACCTATTGATGTAGAAATAAGGATTACTGAGATATAATTTATTTTCTTAGTAACCAATGTTAATGACAATCAAAAGACAGTGTTTGCAACCTTTTTCCTAAAAGGAGAGGCAAATTATTGGTGGGAATCTACTAAGGGTCGTGTAGAAACAGAAGTTGTGTCATGGGACCGAATCAGGGAATTTTTCTTTGAGAATTATTTTTCCTAATCTCTGAAGGATCGTATGGAAGTGCGATTCCTAGAATTAAAATAAGGAGAACTTACTGTATCCCAGTATACAACCAAGTTTAACGAAATGTCCAAGTTTTCTCCACATCGGGTTGATACTGAACTTAGAAAGACTCGAATGTATCAAGAAGGTTTGAAACCTCAGATACGTAGTAAATTATCTATATTCCAAATCAAGACCTTCCTTAAAATACTCAAGAAAGCTTTCATAGCTGAGAGTGAAAATGAAAACTTTATTAAAATTCACAAAGATAAAAAGAGTCAAAATGAGGGAGGGAAACCTAAGATAGAACCCAGTTCAGGTGGGTTTAATAATAAGAGGAAATGGGATACTTCTTTTTCTAACAACTTTGGAAAAAAGGTAACTAATAATAACAAAAATTTTAATAATAACAAAAATAACAAGATTGAACCTTGTCCTACATGTGGTAGAAGACATAGAGGTTTATGTCTTAAAAATAAATGTTTTAATTTTGGTCAGGAGAGACACTATTCTCCACAATGTATTATTCCTAATAAAAATAAATGTCTCAACTGTGGTTTGTTCGATCATTTAGCAAAGAACTGTACCAAACCCAAGAACCAATGAGGAGGGGGAAATAGAGTACCGAAGAATAATAATAATAGGTCAACAGTATTTACAGTTGGAGATTAGAGTCGATTGACAGCCAGAACGTTTAATATGTTGGTAAGGGATGATGTTGCTTCACAGGACGTGTGATGGGTAAAATATAATTACGCATAACACACAAGTATACGTGGTCAAGAAGTAATAAAGTGTAAGTAAAGTATCGTTCCCACAGAGATAATTAAGTAAGAATTTAACCTCACAATTATCAGTTTCCTATTAATCCTAATTTTATTAAACTATTCAAAACAATGATTAAAATTATAAAAGCTAAATTATTAATAACTATAAGATCACAAAACAATCACAAATATTAAAAACTAAAATTTCAAACAATTATTGGAGAATTAGGCTTACGATTTAACCCTAAGTTTCACTATGATTTTTACACCTTTATTCCAGTTCAATTTACTATCCATGTTTATTAATCAGGAACACAAATGTAGCACTAGCCACCTCTCGATGTACTAATACTATATTAACTTAAATCCACAAATTAGATAGAAACAAGTTAAACACCTTAATAAACTAACTCACTATATCTCTATGTGAATTATAATTAAAGAAGGTTTAAGACTAAGTTCTCAATCCGATTACATGTGATGTCAAGCATATCAATACCTTAATATTCATCAAGATTTTGTTCATTAACAAAATTCAAGAACACATGTTATATTAACTAAGTCTAGACTCGTACTTCCTCTCTCGAATACATACAAGTCCACACAGAACTGTTGATCAGGAAATTCATAAATTCAAGCTCAAATTTATATAGATAAATTGAATAATAGCTTATTAACTGGAATTCAAAGTCACAAAACCATTGTTTCACTTAAAGATCCATCATAAACCTAAAAAGTAAATTAGTTCATAATAAAGAATTAAATACTGAATAAATAAAAGAAAACATAATCATAATTACACAAATTAAAATTAAAGGAGAATAGTAATACACCACCCTTCTCGTCCTTTAATTCTGCAATCTTTGTGAAAATTCTCCTCTTTTTCGTTCCTCCAAGCTCTTGTTCTTTAATATTGTTCTCAAAGTGTATCTGAATTATTCTCTCCCTCTTTTTTAACACAACATACCAATTTACCTTAATTCAGATCCACACCACCAATTCTAATCCAACTCTAACTCATCACCAAGATATTCTAATAGAAATCCAAATCCTTTTCAAAACCAACAAGTCATTAGTCAATGACTCCCAAAAGCATGAAATAACATCCATAACACAATCCAATTATAATCATAATACATAAAAATTTATAGCTCCCAACAATGCCCATCTTCCAGCACATAACTAATCTTGCCCAGATAAGGTCCCGTAACGGCGCGCCCCGCGCCATGTTTTACTCTCAAATAGCGAGGCCTGCGCTACTGTACCAGTAAGAAGCCATGCACTAGCGTTCCCCACACCGCTTTACTCGGCACCCCAGCGCGCCCCGTGCTAGGAAGTCAGAATGTCCATTTTGCTTGAAAATCCTTCCAATGCTAGCATCTTGATAAAGCTTATTGATTATCCTACAACAAACACAAAACCTATCAAAAGTAACATGAAAGTAACCAAAACTAACAATATAACAAGCTAAATGAATATAAATCATAGGTTAAAAACCTACTCATAAAATTCCCCCAAACTTGAACATTGCTTGTTCTCAAGCAACATGCAATGCAATGCAACTAACAACTAAAAACTACGAATCCAATATTAAGACAGTATAGATAGTTTACTCATACGCCCTCAGAAAAATTAAGGAAACCTGTCAACACTTCATAACAAAACCAATCCACAATTCCTTATCAATCCTTGTATCTTAAACTATTATCACTAGTATAGTGTGTATGTGTGTGATCCACATCCATGCTAATTGATACAAATTCAAATTCAATACATAACAAATCTCTTCGAAGGTATTAAATAGTGTGAACTCCAGAAATCCAAAAACAAGCTAGATCTAACTAAAATCAGACAATTACCAATATCGATGGTCAACATGGGATACATATACTTCATTTTTCATCTACGGGGGCTTTTCGCTCTTATTTCTCGTTGTATTCATTTTTTTATATACACATAGCTATGCAATATCTTATTCTCTTAGGTTTTTCAATGCTACCTTAATGAGTTTTCGACCAATGACTCCCAGACCATTAAGACCTTAGGGCGCTAGGTGTAAAGACAATCCCCTCGGGCTTAATTACTCAAGTAACAAAGGCTACAAAACTAGACAAGCACGCCACTGTGTTTATTTATACTTTTTTTTCTTTTCTTTTTCTTTTTTTTTTATAGCTTATATACCCCAAATATTCCCCCAAACTTAGGTTATTGTCTAACTTTAGCCATAACTACTTATTCTTGTCATTCTTTCATTCAAACTAGCATTATCCTTTAGAGTCCCATTATGTATCAATTTAAACTCAATTAATCAACAAGTTCTTTTTATTATGCTATCCTTATTATACTAGTTTCAAACAGAAAAAGATCCAATTCATAACAGAAATTATATCAAAGTTCTCTTAATTGGCACTGTACTTGTTTACCGAATTCCAATCTCATCATTGGCCAAGAACAAAATTTTACAATCTAATAACTAGATTCATGCAACTACATGTTTTTTTTTATATACAAAAATATTAAACTAAATGCCAAGAATCCGAACAATTATAATGACTAAACAAATTAACTAACGCTAACTAACATGATTATTTAAAATTTTCATTAATTAACCAGGCAACATAATCCCCCAAACTTAAATCAAGTAATGCCTTCATTACGGAAAAATAATTTAAATAAAAGTATGAGGATTTCCCTGAAAATGAGTTACTGCTCGTCATCGTCCGAAGGAGGATATGTTGGCAGGATTAGAGGAATAGGCATGACCACCGGGTGTGTATTAGGATTGCAGTGGGAAAGTGTAACGACCCCAAAATAGGTCCATTCCATCCAACCCATTCTGAGTCGCCAAATATATGGTACGAAAAACATAACTACAACTTTATTACAACAATTGTCGTGCAAAATACAACAACACATATCTTTGTGAGTTTGGATACAATTATATACCAACTGTACGTCACAATGACACCTTACATAAAGGTATAGTCAAAAAACTGCTTTTTAGAAATTAAAATCTTTGGGAAGTGCTCAAGAAAATCTTTGTACATGGGAGGCCATGCTTTTAGGTTATGGTAGATATCATATGGCCACGAATTATCCTTGGTTGACCTAATAGACCCCAAAGAAAAACGAGAAGATTACTATCATATTCTTCCCAATGGTGAGTCTTCTCTTGACATATCATTATCTCCACTGCTCTAATTGAGTATTATACTCCAAACAAACACCAAGATTATATAGGTAGTGCTTGTAAATATACTCAAAGAAGTGGATGAGCACAACCATGTCTTATGATGACACGAGATTGTATGTCATTAGACATCTTGTATGATAGTGGCAAAACACCCTTCCAAGTTAAATTCACCTCACCTCAACATCTATAGACCACCATTCTATTCCCTCGCTATCCCCGCTCGACCCAAATTTATACTTTTATTACCGAAAAGGAATTGTGAAACAAAAGGGTGAGCACAACTAGCTCAATAAAGAATATTATGACTAAAGATAAATAAATTATCAATAGTCTTCATCGATGTAAATCGAGATTTAGAACATATGGTAGATGATAAAACTTTTCAACCATAGTTGCGGTGAACGAAGCAATCCATTAAAAGAGTCAAATAGACTATAAAGTCTATTGTCTTCTCCATGTTAAAAGTCCACTAACAATATTTTATCCTCAGTAACATCAATCAATGGTTCCTTTCCACAATCATATGAATAACTCATAATCATAATTGTGATTCTAAATTCCTCTTCTCATCCGGGACAAAGATAATTTTCATCACCGTCTTTACCTCGAAACATCAAATATCATGGTTATACCAAATCACGAGTTCTGCTCATAATCATACTAATAAATTCATCTTTCGCACTTACGGGCCAAAGATATTCATCAACAGTTCATCTTTACACTACAAAGCTAAAGATATTCAAAAACAGTCATCTTTGCATTACGAGCCAAAGATATTCATCAATAATTCATCTTTGCACTACAAAGCTAAAGATATTCAACAACAGTCATCTTTGCATTACGAGCAAAAGATATTCATCAATAATTCATCTTTGCACTACAAAGCTAAGATATTCATCAACAAGCCATCTTTGCACTACTACGGGCCAAAGATATTCATATCTCAAATAAATACATAATCATTTCAGAAGTTATATAACAATAATTATAACCATGTTGATCAATTCACCTTTGCACTTAAGCTAAAAATATTTAATTGTAAATTCAATGGTCATGATCATACCAGTCAACAATTCAACTTTTGCACTACTGGCCAAAGAGAACCTATAGTCACGATCATACCAATAATCTACCCATCTTTACACTCAAGTCAAAGAGAAATATTATCATTAGGGTTATAAGAATGTTATATAAAAATAATATAATCAAAACATAGTTTTAACTTTAAAAGATTCATAAATCAACGATAATTTGGTCAAAGAAGAAACCAATTTGTCGTGAATAGTACCTCAGATTCGTACATATAGTACCCAGTATACGCATAAGAACCTCGATACGAAAAGATAAAGTTTCATAATAAAATTCATATCCATATTTATAACACCTTAATCCAAATGTTATAAATCACTTAGAAATCTCATAATCTAATATTATTAATATTATAATAATATTTTAATCATTTCTTAAACTTATAAATAATTTAATCCAATTTTTACACTTTAATAATTAATGCATTTAATCATCTAAAATGCCAAACTCATAAGATTTCATCATCATTAACCAAAACCCTCATAAAAATCAGCATATACCTCATATATGATTCTCAAGCCAATAAATCATATTTTATAATTTTCTTACTTCACATAACATATTTAATTCATTTACTCATAACTAGAACATTTTCATGAAAAATACCAAATCAGTTCAAAAAATATTTCTTTTAAGGGATTTAGCGTAATATAGTTCCATATTGAATATATATTTTTCTCAAAATTTTTAAAATTCATTTACTATTTTTCACACGGCCAACACCAATTTAATATTTAAACATTTATCATAAATTATACTTTTATCCAAAGATTTCTGAAATTTACACTCAGTATAATGATATTATATAGATGTACTCCCAATAAAATTTCATCAATTTTGGAGTTAATCACAAGGAGTTATAAGCGGTTACTTTTAAAATAGTCTTTTCTCATAAAATTCATAACTCTCAATCTATACATCCAAAAATCGCCATTTTTGGACACAATATATAAAACTCATCAAATTATCATTTCAAATTTTTCCAGAATTTTGAAGGTTCGAAAAAATTTCAAACTAAAACATAATAACCCTTAAAATCCCTTACTATCCCTTACCTCAAAAGAGCAAGATTTACGACCTTGGAATAATAACTGAATCGAACTTGCATCGTATAGCAATACTCAAAGTATACTCAAAATACTCACAAGAATACGCTCGATAATATAGAGAGAGAAAACTTCAGTTTCTGGTGTGATTTTCAATTCTAACCTAAGCACCCTATTTATAGGAAAATACTTAGAACACCAAAGCAGAAAATTTAATAAAATATTAATATATATTATTTTTATTCCAAAGCACACTTATTTTGCTTCATGAATAGTACTCGTGAATAGTAACTCGTGAATAGTAACTCATGAATAGTAACTCGTGAATAATAAATCATGAATAGTAACTCGTGAATAGTAACTCATGAATAGTAACTCATGAATAGTAACTCATGAATAATAATTAAAAAAAATTGAATACTTTTATTTCATAAAATTCGGGGTCTTACAGAAAGCGCATCAGCAAGCGTGTTGAATTCATTGGCATTGTACTGATGCATTAAATCTTAACGTTGGGCTAACCACAAAATTTGCTTCCTTGAGCCCCGAGATGATTGCTCTTGCATTGGTTCCGTTCTAACTGGGGGTGAGGGTTGGCGGATCATAATATAGCCTTCACCACATGGATGTGATCGCGCCCCTTCCCATGCCTTGTACTTCTCAATTGTTGCATGATTGATAATAGCCATCGGTTGTTGAACAGGCTCAGAACATTACCACTGCACCCCAGCTTTACGACATAAATCAGTGATTAAGAAACCATGTAGCAGACCTCCCGTAGTACTCCCTCATAGCAACGGGTCAATGGACTCTTGAATACACTCCCCCACATCGACATTGTAGAATGAAATGGTGTTATTCATACGGTAATGGTGGTGAACAATCCCATATAATAATCGACCCCGCGCTTTAGTTACATCATTGTGGTGGCGTGTGGGAATTAAATGGGCATATATAAATGCATACCAAGCTTTACCATATCGACTAAGTGCTGAGTAGGGAAAACTTTTCTTTTCATCCGTTCTGGCTTGAATTACCCATTGAGTTCTTGGTTTGCATAATCTAATAATTAACTCATCTAGATCGGGAAAACCATCTTTATATCGTTCAGCTTGTGGTGCCTCAAACCCAAAATACGCGTTGATAGCATTGGCATGAAACGCCACCGGTTTACCCCGAAACATGACTACGTGATTAACATGTTCCATTGCATTGACATAAAACTCTTTCACTATATTGAGCATCGATAGAAGTGGTTGTTCTACTAACTGAAAATAATTAAGCTCTACAATTTGCAAAGCTATATCACCATCAAAATTAGCATCTGGCTTCAATCCACGTTCTAGCACCAAATTCTTCTTATCGATGGATGACTTGAATCTTTCTGCAGCCCTCTCACTAACAAATTTCATATGATCATATTGAGGCCGAGTAGTGAAGGTGGATGGGCGTTGTCTTTTGTGGGAAGACATAGTGTTTCTGGTGATGTTTAGGCTCAAAATTTGGCTCAGGACTTATATAAAACAGTTTGTTGAGCGAACTGAGTACTTCCCCTAAAATTGGTTTCTTGGTATTATCTTGCTAGCCAATATGTGAAATAAAACAACACACTCCTTGGGCACCCAATTTCCAAGGTTTTCCACCCAATTGATATCAATAAATGAGAAGAATATTGAGGATGAAGTAAGTTGTGCATACCTTTAATGATTTTGTGTTTCCCTCTTAGTAAAGATGTCCCAATTTGAATGAATTTGTGCAAGGAAAGAATTAGATTTAGGATTGGAGTGTAGTGTTTATATCTGATATGAATTTTTACTACTTATATTGTTAGATTTCATAGGGGATGGAACACCAACGTGGGTAAGGAGTTGGAGAGTGTATGTGTTTAATGTGAAGGGAAGTTGAAAAGGAGAAGGAGAGATGGTGTAGTGGGGGTTATAGGAGTTATGGAGTAGTGGAAGTGTTAAGGGTGTAGGAGAAGTGGAGAGTTTGGTTAGTTGTTGTCGTGGACACAACAATTAAAACACGTTCAGCGTTTGGGGTTCCCGAGCGCCCGACTGCAATGCCATGTATATGTGAGATGGCGCCCCCCGCTTTAGGATGTCGATGAGTTCTTTGGCATAGTAGCGTGCCTGT
The DNA here is from genome assembly GCA_020205615.1 of Panax quinquefolius. Lineage (NCBI taxonomy): Eukaryota > Viridiplantae > Streptophyta > Magnoliopsida > Apiales > Araliaceae > Panax > Panax quinquefolius. The sequence goes on from CM035152.1 coordinate 104,004,784, forward strand.
CTTTGTGTTTATGTATTTGGTAGCGCGACGTGCTTTGGGGCTCGATGATTATTGAGCGATGAGGCGTCCGCCCCCTCAGATCTTTGGATATAGCGCGCCTTCTGTTTATGGGATCGGCGAATTGGCACGGCTCACGCCAAGTATCAGACGTTTAATGGCACACCCGCAAGCTAGGGGTTAGTAGCATGATAACTCAATTTTTCTTGAGTTACCTGCGAATCTTCCAAAAATGGAGTCAAACTTCTAAGAAAAAAGAATATTTAAACTAGATTATAAACTAAAATATAAAGAATAACTAAATAAAGAGTTTAGAGCTTGGGTTGCCTCCCAAGTAGCGCTAGTTTTAACGTCGTAAGCCCGACGGTGCCTCTTGTATCACTGAGCATCGGCAAGGATAATGTTGACGATATCCCAATTTGAATCACCACCCCAATAATGCTTTAACTGTTGGCCATTGATCTAAAAAGTCTCCAATGGATTTCTACTGTAGAGTTCAACAGCGCCGTGTGAGAAAACTGTTTTGATGGTGAATGGTCCCGACCACCTTGATTTTAGTTTTCGTGGGAATAATCTCAACCGTGAATTTCATAATAGGACTGATTGCACAGGCTCGAACGTTCTTTGTATCAATTTCTGGTCATGCCATCACTTGACCTTTTCCTTTTATAACTTTGAGTTCTCGTAGGCTTGCAGTCTGAATTCGTCGAGCTCATTTAGCTGAAGCAGTCTCTTTTCACCCACCACTACTTGATCGAAGTTCAGTTTCTGAATAGCCCAGTAGGCCTTGTGTTGTAACTCAACCGGTAAGTGACAAGATTTCTCGTATAGTAGTTGATATGGTTACATGCCAATCGGTGTTTTATACGCAGTCCGGTAGGCCCATAGTGCATCGTCCAATCTGAGAGACTAATCCTTTCTGTTTGGGTTCACCACCTTTTCCAAGATTCTCTTCACTTCCCTGTTCGAAACCTCAGCTTGCCCACTGGTTTGGGGATGATATGATGTAGCTACCTTATGGTTGACCCCATACTTTGCCAATAGAGTTGTAAACGATTTGTTGCAGAAGTTACTACCTTCATCACTTATAATATCTCCCGGCGTGCCAAATCTCATAAAAATATTCTTCTGCAAGAATTTGAGAACCACTTTGGCATCGTTAGCTAGGAGTGCTGTGACTTCAACCCACTTTGAGACGTAATCCACTACAAGCAAAATGTAGTAATTGTTAAGTGATGAAGGGAATGGCCTTATGAAATCCATGCCCCATACATCGAAAATCTCAACTTCTAGAATTGCTTGTAGTGGCATCTCATTCCTTTTCGATATATTTCCCACCCTTTGACATCTATCACATGTTTTAACAAATTAGTGGGCGTCTTTAAATAGTGTAGGCCAATAAAATCTGGCTTGAAGCACTTTTGCCGCTGTTCTTTCACTACCGTAATGTCCCCCATATGCAGATGAGTGACACTCATACAGTATGTTTTTCACTTCACTGTAGGGCACACATCATCTAATCATCTTGTTGGTGCACTGTTTGAATAAGTAAGGCTCATCATACATATACCATTTGACGTCATGAAGAAATTTCTTTTTCTGTTGTAAGATCAGAGAGAAGAATGTTGCTCACTAGATAATTCGTTGAAGTCTGCGTACCATGGAAATTATGTATTTATCCCAAACAGTTGCTCATCCGGGAATGACTCATTGATTACCCACTTGTCCTCTTCCTTTTTATTCTGATTTTCCAGCCTAGACAAATGATCGGTGAGTTGGTTCTCCGTCCCCTTTCTATCCTTTATTTCTAAATCAAACTCTTGTAAAAGGAGAATCCATCTGATAAGGCGTGACTTAGCATCTTTTTTCGAAATCAAGTACCGAATGGCCGAGTGATACGTATAAACTACCACCTTAGTCCTGATCAAGTATGCTCGTAATTTATCGAACGCATACACCACTATAAGTAATTCTTTTTCCTTAGTCATGTAGTTCAATTGAGCCTCTGTGAGTGTCTTACTTGCATAATATATGGCATGAAATACCTTCTCTCGGCGTTAACCCAAAACTGCCTCAACTGCATAGTCGTTTGCATCACACATTAGCTCGAAGGGCATATTCCAATCTGGCGCGACGATTATGGGAGCCGTAGTCAACTTCTTCTTCAATATCTTGAATGCCACTTTACACTCCTCATCAAACTTGAAAACTGAATCCTTTTCTAAAAGACTGCATAAAGGTTTTTCAATTTTAGAAAAGTCCTTTATGAATCTCCTGTAGAACCCAGCATGTCCCAGAAAACTTCTAATTCCCTTGACTGAACTCGGTGGAGGCATTTTCTCAATTGTTTCTAGCTTAGCTTTATCAACCTCCAATTCCTTGAGCCGAGACTTTGTGCCTCAAAATTATACCTTCTTCAACCATAAAGTGGCACTTTTCCCAGTTAAGGACCAAATTTGTGTCTATGCATCTGTGTAGGACCATTAGCAAATTCTCCAAGCACGCATCAAAATCATCCACATAAACAGAGAAGTCGTCCATGAAGACTTCCTCATTTTTCTCCACCATGTACTAGAAGATGGCCATCATACACCGCTGGAAGGTTCAAATGGTGTTTTAAATCTTCTAACTCGTGGCAGGGAGTCTAGCATCTGCAAGTAATCCGAAAATTCTGGATCATCTAACTCTTCATCCCCCAATAGTGTTGTTTACAATGGATCATTACCCAAACTTTTACCCATGTCTTCGTTGATTATCTGGTCAATGATACCCATTCTAAAACACTCTTCTTCATCCGTAGGGAATTTCATGGCCTTGAATACGTTAAATTTTATTTCTTGATCTTGGACCCTCATAGTAAGTTCACCTTTTTGTACGTCAATGAGTGTCCTACCTGTAGAAAAGAAAGGTCTCCCTGGGATGATTGGGATGTTCTTATCTTCCTCAAAATCCAGAATAATGAAATCTATGGGGAATATAAACTTGTCAACCTTTACCAATATGTCCTCCTCAATGCCTCTCGGGTATGTGACTGACCTATCCACCAACTGGAATGAGATGTTCGTGGGCTTTAGCGCGGGAAAACCCAATTCTGTATAAACTGATAATGGCATAAGGTTCACACTCGCTCCCAAATCACACAAACATTTTTTGAATGCCATATTCCTAATCGTGCATGGAATGGTGAAACTCCCCGGGTCATTTAACTTTGGTGGCAACTTTCGCTGTAACACTGCACTACACTCCTCTATTATGCCACTGTCTCGAAATCTTCCAACTTCTTTTTCCTAGAAAAATTCCCTTTCATGAATTTCACATAACTAGGCATCTGCTCCAAGGCTTCTGCAAACGGGATGTTAATCTGAAGTTTCTTAAAAACCTCCAAAAAAAATTCAAACTGCTTATATAATTTCTGTTTTTGAACTCTTTGCTGAAATGGAGGGGGAGGATAGACAACTGGTTTGTTAACTGGTTTGCTCTTTTCTACTTGTTTTTCCCCCCTGCTTGACCTCAACCATTGTATTTTCACTATCTGTCTCAACCTCTTTTGTACTCGAATTTTCTGTTTCTTGACCCTCAAGTTGTTTTCCACTTCTCAATATAATTGCTTGACATTGTTCGTGGTTACCCTTCGAATTTCTTTCGGTGTCACTTTGTAAAGTCCCTTGTGTTCTATTGTTTAATGCTAATGCAATTTGTCCCATCTGATTCTCTAGATTCTTGATGGCCATCTCTTGCGATTTCATTGCCATTGCTTGATTTTTCATAGCCACCTCATTGCTTGTTATGCACTTTGTCAACAACTCCTCCAAATCTGATTTCCTCTCTTGGTGTTGCACTGGTTGTTGATGATTCTGGAATCCTGGGTGATATGATGGCCTTGGAGCTTGTTGATGCTGATTATTACTCCATGAAAAGTTTGGATGATTCATATTCCCTTGATTGTAAGCATTCTGGTATATATTCTATGAAATTCTGTTATAGCTGCCCACAAATTGTACTGACGCTGGATTGATTGTGCATTGATCTGTAGGATGCTCAACCGTGCATAATTCACAAATAACCGCAAGTTATTGTGCTTGTGCCCCTGACATAACCTCCAACTTCTTTGAGAGTGCGGCAATCTGCGCTTGTATTTCCGTCACTCCATCTACTTCTAACACTCCAGCTGCCTTCACCTGTGTCATTCTTGTCGTGGGCCACTGGTAGTTGTTAGCTGCCATATTTTCTATCAACTCGTAAGCCTCCTCATAACTTTTAGCCATAAACGATCCACCCGAAGCTTCATCAATACTGGTTCTGAGATTTTCGTTCAATTCATTGTAAAATGTGTTCATCTGCAACCACTTAGGCAATCCATGATGCGGGCTCTTTCTGAGAAATTCCTTGTATCATTCCCATTCATCATATAGTGACTCCCCGTGTTGCTATTCAAACATCGTTATCTCATTCCTCATTTTTGTAGTTTTTGCTGGTGGGAAGAATTTTGCAAGAAATTTCTGAGCGAGGTCTTCCCAAGTAGTTATTGATCCTAGCGGTAGAGAATGTACCAACTCTTCGCCTTGTCCCGTAGAGTGAATGGGAACAAGCTAAGTCTCATCGCATCATCTGACACCCCATTATACCTGAAGGTGTCACAAATTTCCAGAAAGTTGACTAAGTGTTCATTCGGATCATCATTTTCCAATCCCCCAAACTGAACTGAATTTTGAATCATTTGAATCGTTCCAAGATTGATTTCAAAGGTGTTCGCAGCTATAGCAGGCCTGGTGATACTTGACTGCAGCTCAGTCACCTTGGGTGTAGCAAAATTCCTCAACGATTTTTGATCTTCGACAGCCATTACTTCTTCTTTTTTAGAGTTTTTGAATTCTTCTCTTGTTTCCTTGATCCACTTAATAAACCTCTGAAACCGTTTCTTAATATCCTCCTCAAAAGGAAGCAAGTTTGGATTTTTAGACCGAGTTTGCATAAACCACTTCAACAACCTAAAATAAGACGAAAAAAAAAATGTTTAAGTAAAACTGGACTAATTAAACTGATATTGCAAAATATTAAAATCTATACTAAATTTATCCCCGACAACGACACCAAAAACTTGTTGGGTAAAATCTAATTACGCACAACATGCAAGTATACGTGGTCAATAAGTAATAAAGTCTAAGTAAAGTATCGTTCCCGCAGATATAATTAAGTAAGAATTTAACCTCACAATTATCAATTTTCTATTAATCCTAATTTTATTAAACTATTCAAAACAATGATTAAAATTATAAAAGCTAAATTATTAATAAATATAAGATAACAAAACAATCACAAATATTAAAAACTAAAATTTCAAACAATTATTAGAGAATTAGGCTTACCATTTCACCCTAAGCTTCACTCTAATTTTTACACCTTTATTCATGTTCAATTTACTATCCCAGATTATTAATCAAGAACAGGAATGTAGCACTAGCCACCTCTCGATGTACTAATACCGTATTAACTTAAATCCACAAATTAGATAGAAACAAGTTAAACACCTTAATCAACTAACTCACTATATCTCTATGTGAATTATAATTAAAGAAGGTTTAAGATTAAATTCTCTATCTGATTACATGCGATGTCAAGCATATCTCTACCTTAACATTCATCAAGATTCTGTTCATTCACAAAATTCAAGAACACATGCTATATTAACAAAGTTTAGACTCGTACTTTCTCTCTCGAATTCATACAAGTCCACACAGAATTGTTGATCAGACAATTTATAAATTCAAGCTCAAATTAATATTGATAAACTGAATAATAACTTATTAACTAGAATTCAAAGTTACAAAACCATCATTTCACTTAAAGATGGCCATCATAAACCTAAAAAGTAAATTAGTTCATAATAAATGAATTAAATACTGAATAAAAAAAAAAAAAACATCATCCCAATCACACAAATTAAAATTAAAGGAGAATAGTAATACACCACCCTTCTCGTCCTTCAATTCTGCAATCTTTGTGAAAATCCTCATCTTTTTTGTTCCTCCAAGCACCTGTTCTTCAATCTTGTTCTCAAAGTGTGTCTGAATTATTCTCTCCCTCTTTTTTAACACATCATACCAATTTACCTTAATCCAGATCCACACCACCAATTCTAATCCAACTCTAACTCATCATCAAGAAATTCTAATAGAAATCCAAATCCTTTTCAAAACCAACAAGTCATTAGTCAAAGACTCCCAAAAGCATGAAATAACATCCATAACACAATCATATTATAATCATAATACATAAAGAATTTATAGCTCCCAACAAGGCCCATCTTCCAGCACATAACTAATCTTTGCCCAGATTAGGTCCCATAATGCGCGCCCCACGCCATGTTTTACTCTCGAACAACAGCGGCTCGTGTTCTTCGCATCAATGAAGAAGCTACGCACTAGCGCTACCATGCCGCTTTTACTCAAAGACCACACAAAGGCACACCCCACGCCAGAAGTCAAAATGTCCATATTTCCTTGAAAATCCTTCCAATGCTAGCATCTTGATAAAGCTTATTGATTATCCTGCAAGAAACACAAAACCTATCAAAAGTAACGTGAAAGTAACCAAAACTAACAATATAACAAGCTAAATGAATATAAATCATAGGTTAAAAACCTACTCATCAACGTGGTAACATGTATCATCCCTATCAACACTTTAAATGCACATGTGTTTTTCGACTCTGGTGTTACTTGTTCTTTTGTGTATAATAGCTTTTCTAAAAAATTTAATATACTATGTGAAAACATAGACATACCATTCTACGTGGAAATTGCAAATAACGAGAAGATTCCTGTTAAAACTATAGGAATTATAATGTGAAAATAAAGGGGCACAAATTTTTGGTGAACCTTATTCTAATATAGTTAAGAGAATTCGATGTAATTTTAGGAATGAATTGGTTAATTAATCATAACATGATGATTGATTGTCATTAAAAATTTATAAACCTATTGACTGTGTCGAAGTCAAAGGTAGTGTTTAACGGAGGTTGTTCACCTAAGCAATCTCGATGTCTAACCATAACTCAAGTAGAAAGATTACTTGGAAAAGGTTGTTCATGTTATTTGGTCTATATAGTTGATACTCGAAAGGAAGGAGTAAAACTAGATCAAATACCTATAGTTAAAGAATTATTCGATGTATTTGCAGATGAATTACCAGGTCTTCCTCTAGATACGGAAATAGAGTTTTTTTATTTACCTTGCACTGGGTACGGCACCCGTTTTTAAGGAACCATATAGAATTTCTCCTGTAGAACTGAAAGAGTTACTAGTACAACTATAAGAACTCTTAGATAGAAAGTACATACAACCTAATATTTCACCTTGGGGAGCACCAGTATTATTTGTAAAGAAAAAGGATGGAACCATGAGGTTATGTATTGACTATAAAGAATTAAATAAGTTAACCATAAAGAATAAGAATCCTTTACCAAGAATTGAAGACCAATTAAAGGGGGACGAACTGTAACACCCGAGAAAATCGGATTTTTATGAGAATAAAATTTTTATTTGATTATGTGGATACAATGAATTTAATTGATTATTTATGTGAGTAAGCTATTTGAAGGTCGTTCTATGACTTAAAATGTGCGGATGTGGTTAGGATTCTGGCTTTGTGCTAGGATCAATTGTTTTGAATTTCCAAGAAAAAAATAAAAGTTTTTAAAGAAATTTTCTTAAAAACACTATTCATCGATTTCTGCTCGGGAATTATTTTTGAACTTCCGAGAAATACATAATGATAGAATATTAAGGGAAGATGGTATGTTATAATAATTCACGTATGGCAAATGAAGTTTTCGCTTGCAGACTTAAAATTTAAGGGTTAGGGAAAGTGAATTCCGAGTAGGAAATGAAATGCGTATAATGATTAGGGTTATTATATGTATGTTATACGAGTATGATACAAATTAGTATACGAGTATGGTACGAAGATTATTACGACGTATAATACAAATATCGTACGAACTATGAATGAAGAGAATACGAGAAGTGAACGCGTAGAATACGATTAGTCTTAATGGACTTTAGTAAGTGGACTTTGTCATTTTCCAATTGGACTTGGATTGTGTCAAGCCCAATAAGATATTATGTCAAGCCCAAGATAGGCCCAAAATGATTTATGTTAAGGCCCAAATTAAGAAACTAAACTGCAAATTGAACCGATGGGTCACCAGATGGTTAAAACCCATGGGTGACCTAAGAAGCTAGGTGGGCCAGCCACTTGGTGGCCAAGTAAAGTGTATTTACTTGGTGGCTAAGTAAATGAATAGTAAGGAGGTTAATAGTAAGGAGGTGGACTTAATGACCATTTTACCCTCTATTAGGTTTTCCTATATAAGAGAAGCTAGGTTAGTCATTTTATTATTTCACCAACTCTAGATAATATATTGAGAGAGAGAAAAGAGCTCTAACAAATACTCAAGAGCAATCTTGTGATAGCCCCAAATTCGAGTCCCAAATCACCACTGATCTGGTACAATCATACTATAACTATTTACGAAAGATATAAACATAAATTGTTTATGTAATACACTTTACACACTATTTCCCAATAATCGAGTAACCTTAACTTATACACAAATCATAAACTATCTAACATATATCATTATTATCCAACTATACTATTACAAACTAGCCGCACATTTTATCCCAAGCTGAACTTGTCATTATCCTTTTCCTGTATCCGAACACATTCGCCTTATCTACAATGTTTATCATGATATAGCAAGCACTACACCAAAAATGGCCTCTAGCGAAGGAAATTTTGTGAAGAAATTTTTTCCTTCACATGAGTAGTTGTTTAGCGAAGGAACAGTGAAGGAAAAAAGTTTAGTGACAATATAGTTATTAGCGAAAAAAATATCCTTCACAATTTATATTTTTTTCCTCGCAAAATTGGGGCGATAGAAAAATTGTTGGAGCCAATTTATGATAAAAAATTGTGAGGAAAAAATTTATTTAGTGAAGAAATTATTACTCACTATATATTATTATTCAGAAGATTTTTGTGAGGGATAAAATTGGCCGCTATCTTGTTCTAAATAATTTTTTTTGAATTAATTGTGGTGAATATAAATACCTTAAATTTTTTATAATAGTAAATTTAATTTTAATAACATTTTTTAAGTTAATTTTAATAACACTTTTTAATATCAACTATTTATTTTAATAAACTATAAAGTAAATAACTTTACACTATGTTAAACTTTAAAATTTCTCCATAAAAGTTTATTTTATGATCATAATTAAATAAAGTTAAATAAAAATTAAATTAAATAATCCAAAAACTTTTAATTTTAATTTAAGTATATAATATTAATCCAAAAAAATCTGTTAGAGATTAATTTAAAGTAGCTTTTTGTTTTGGTATTGTATTTAACATTCACTTAAATAACAATTTGGGAGGGACACAACAGTGGTTCTTTCTCTATTTTCCTCCATTGAGTTCCTACCATGTGTAGGCCTGGTCTGGACCCCTAACCATCTTAGCACCACCATCGATCTCTCTCTAGTGGATTCCTAGCTCTCCCCTCGTCAATCTCTCTCTGTCGTGGCTTCCTAGGTTCTCTCTCGTGGCTTCCTAGGTCTCCCGCTGCTCTGCTCCTTAACCAACTCAGCACCACCATCGCTGTTAGCAAATAACAATCAGGTATGAATCTAGGGTTTATATTTTTTCCAATTTTGTACACCTCTCTCTAAAAATCTAAGCCCTAACACAAATAAAACATACCAAACTTCTCCCCTCTCCTAATTTGGGCCCTAAATTTGAACAAATCCAGCCCCAATTTTGACCTATTTTCTTACTTGGAACACCCTAAACACTCGCTGTTAGTCAAGTCTATATTTTTCACAGTCCCAATCGGAAGAGACTACATCCGTGTTGGTTGATTTTCTCAATACTATTTCCGATTCGGTTGTAACGGATCCAAAAAATGAAGAATTTGAGAACACTGCATTTGAAATCCTTTCAGAAATTCATACATATTTATCCTCTCCTTCACTAGACCAGGTATGAATCATTCTATTTTTCGAACTTCTATAATTCCAATTCTGTAATTTGCGGCTAAGCTTGTGGTTTTTGGGTTGTTTGTTGTTCCTCTGTAGGAAGTTATGGACACACTTTCATTTGAGTTGCCAAAGGCTGTTGCTAGGTTTTCAAGTGCCTCGAAGAGGTGTATCAGTGTTTCAGAGGGTATTATTGATCGGTTTGTAGTTAGTTGTAGCCCTCACAATATGATTTCTATTCTGTGTGAGGTATTATTCTAGTATTCCTTTTTCTGTGATAAATTTCCTAATTTTATTGCATGAGTAGCTATATCAACTACAGGTACTTTGATGTGGAGGGAATTACAGTGAATGTTCTGTTTGATTTATCATTGTCCATTTAGCTTCCTCCTAGAGAACTGGATTTTGGGGTAGAACTTGTAGTCAGGTTCATGCCCCCCCAAGCAGTAGCCTAAAAGCTTTGGTGTATTTTTATGGATTGCTCATGTTATGAATTAGAATCTAACTTTATCATCGTTCGCTTAACATAAAGTACATATAGTATCAATTCAAAATGTTTTTTTCCCAGGTTAAATCTAACGGTACTAAATCATTACCTAATAAATCAATTCCTCCTTTTAAGCACGAAAGCTCTTGTTGTGCTTAATTTAACACCCATACCTCTGTATTAAATCACTTACTTTGGTATATTTGTTGAGGTATTAAATCTCTTTTACTTGTATTATTAGATACATGTTATCCTGTAGTGTTTTGATCTCATTGTCAGCCTTGTGAGTAAACTTTGGAAATGCAAAAAGTAATCAAACCAATTAGGCATTGGTCTACGATAGGATCTCCTTTCTTTTAGGACTCAACTACTTTCTAATGCAGGAGAATTCTGAAAAAATAAGAAAAGTACTGGTCACATCATTATTCACGTTACTGTGGAAATACTGTATTTTTTTTATTAATTATGGGCTTGCTGTTATTAGAGTTGATCAGTGATTCATATTTAGTTTTATTAAGGATATAGTATATTATTTTCTTATAAATAGTACTCATGATGGCTATGCAAGGACTTTTTGATGATTAATCAAAGATGTGTCCTTTGGCTTTTGAGCTCCTCTTAGAACTTCTAGAATCTTGCTTCTCGGCATCCTTTCAAGGTTTTCCCTTTGTTTTCATCGTTATTTGTGCTTCAATTATGAATCAAAGTATTATCCCACCCTCTCGCACACTTTTAATAATTACTTTATCTATCTTCAGCAATGGAGTCAAGACTATGAGATCATCACTTATTTAGTATCCTATTTCTAAGCATATCTGGACTAAATAGTTCAATGTAGGTTGAAAGAGTCCCTGAATTGATTCATCAGACAAAAGTGTCATGGGATGCCACTTTGGACCCAGAATCATATTTCAAAATTGGCCAGGTATTCATTTAGCTTGCTTGCTAATTTACAAGTAATAGTGTTTTCTTTCTTAGTCTAGAATAGAGATATGTCCTATAGACAAATGATCGGAATGATTATTATATAGCTACTAAAAGCGATAGCATTTTCCATATATCCATTGATATATTACTTATTAGTTGGTGTAACTTCGTTGTCCATGTTCTGGAAGTAAAGTATTTAACATGTATCTACTGTTTCAAATCTAATTACTTTTATTATTTAAATAAATTTAATCTAGTTCTTGATAATATCTTTTACATGCAGGTTGTGGAGGCAAAAGTTCACCTACTAGACTTTTCACTTGAACGCATTTTTCTTTCATTAAAGGAAATAGTTGTATGGCTCTTGGTTGTTTGATATATGGATGTCGGTAATTAATTACTGAAGTTATTCACTACATGTGGAATAATATACGTGGCTTCTCCTATGGCAGCCAGATCCACTAATAGAGGCCTTGGAGGCTGTAATAGGTGATCATGAGTCCTTGGGCAGAGAATTAGCAGCAGAAGCGGATACTAAGGTTGTTGGTTTTACCCCTAATGCATGTTTCTCTTTTTGTGGCTTGCTAGTTGCACTGATCTGGGACATAAAATTTCGTGAAGACCTATAAGGCTATAACATTCACATCAATAACTTCAGATTTATAAAATGTTATCTTTTGTATTAAGATGATCTTTTTATTGAACACTTGGATTATGCTTTAGTGTTACAGTTTATATAGGGAAAGGAACATAGACCTTAAGCTTATTCTACTTTATATCCCAGTTTTTCTTCAAAAAATAACATATATTGTCCATTATTTGGTCTGTGTATCTATTCTTGTGCCTCTGTCCTTAAGGGAGCACACATGTATTTCTATTCAGCTTCTTTTTTTGCCTACCCATGTTTTTTTTCGTTGTCATTTTTAAGTAGTACTTTTTTTATTTCTTGTTCACATGAGTTCAAATAACTAACATACAACCAGGAACTTTTTTTGGTCTGCATTTATATTTAATCTAGGCCATTAATTGCTTTCAAGCAATTTGGCTGGTATTATTCGGGTGTGAGTGTGACATCAGGTAGAGTCCTAGTTTTAGGATTATTTTTAACACTATTTAATTATAATTCATTTCCTAGAGCCAAGCCCTAGTGGATGTTATAACTTGTAAGGTTTTCTATTTCCAATTCATTATAGAAATGGTTTCACAAAACATCCCTTATATAAGAGCTTAAACTGAATCAACAACAAGAGTTGCAATTCTAATGAATATAAGGGTATAAGTGATGGATTGTACTGAAGCATTTACACGCCGTCTGTTTTTATGATTTATAGTATAATTATGAGGGGAGGAAGAGATTTGTTCCATTTGTTGTCGGATGCATTCAAAGGTTAAGTTCTACTAGTTGTTATTTGTTTAGCGGGTACATTTACACAGTCTTGGCATTTCATCGTCTTCTAGTTTATATGAAGTCTTATACTGCAATTCTATATTCAACATATTGTCTTTCTTATCATACATGTTGTTACTAATGTTATCATTTATGTTGTACTATGATTTGCATCTTCGATTGAGGACAGGTGATTGTTGTTTCAGCTGCATAGCCATGTACAAATTATTTTTAAGTCTAACTTCTTAGTCGTGATTCAGGTAGCTAGCCCCTTGAGTATGGATGCACCTCCCAAGTCACCAGGAACTACAGATCATGGTTTAATGAAAAAATTGAAAGGATTTGATGGTCTGGCAATGTCTATAGGTAATGGAATTGCTGACAGTAATGATGGTGGAACAAACCCTGGTATCAGAGCTTTGGGTGTTCAAGGTTAAGTTCTACTAGTTTTTATTTTCTAGACTTTGTTTTCTTATTAATGTTTATTTTTATTAGCTCTTTTACTATTGAAACATTCACTTGTAAGCTATTTAATTAATTTTTAGAGTGGCATACTCAAAGAATGGACTCAGCTTTAGCAGGCAGACCCAGCAGCTGTAGCACAGCAACTTAGACAGCAAACATGCCCAAACATATCAGCAGACTCAGAACTAAACCAGCAGACTGCAGAGGAAAATCAATGAACCAGCAGCAACAAATGAATCAATAAACAACCAATAAATGGCATGAATTCTGTTTGTAGCTGCAACATGTCAAAGCAGAACCCAGCAGCTAGCAGCTCAGTACTGACTACAACTACTTAGAACTGACTGCAGCTACTGCACTGACTGCATAACTACACTGACTGCCAAAGCACTGACTGCACCAGAACCAACTGCACTGACTGCAGCTACTCAGGACCAACAACAGCAGTCCTGAAACAGTCACGACCACTCAGCACCGAACTCAAATTAGTAACTCAGTACCCAGCATCTACCAACCAACCAAAATAGCCAAGCCAACCCACAACAAGCTACAACAGCTGCCGAGAAAGAGCCAAAATGCAGCAGTAATAAAAGAGAAGACATCAATAAACAAACAGCTTGAGCAGCAGCGAAACAAATGGATTTTCATATACCTTTTCTCTTGTACTTCTTGTATTGTAGCATTGGCATCTAGCAACCGTTGTTTAGCTTGTAAATCCCAGCTTTTATTGGGTTGTTTCAAGTGTAGACATACGTGAAAATTAATTATAATTTCAAATGAATTTTTATTATTTAGCAATTAATTTGAAAATCAATTATAATTTCAAATGAATTTTTATTATTTAGCAATTAATTTTTTATTTATAAATTTAATATATGTGATGGATTATTTCCCTCACTAATTTGAAGATATATTCTCAATTTATAATTAGTGAAGGAAATTTTTTTCTCGTTAAATAAATGTTTTCTTCACAATATATTATTTGTAAGGGAATAAAGTTATTCACTAATTTCAAATAGTCCTTTTTAAAATATTATTTGTGAAGGAAACCAATCTTTCACTAAATAACAATATTCTATTACTAAATACAATTTGTGAATAAAAAAGTTATTAACAATATATCCTTCACAAAAACCATTTAGTTACTACTTAGCGAAGGATACCCAATCATGGGAGGTCTAATGCTGAAAGACTCGTGTGAAAGGAAATATTTCTTCGCAATAAATCACTTGTGAGTGATATAGGGCCTCTAGTAAAGGATTTGTCCTTCACTAGAGGCCATTTTTGGTGTAGTGAAGGGTGAGCATGAAAGTTGCACAGCAAGTTTAAATATTATTTAATAATATATCATGATTGAAAGAGTCTGAATAATAAGCTGGCTATAATTCATTAATATAATTGAGAACTAGCACGAACAAATTTTTGACTGAACAAGTATTAAACATGAACAAATATATCTGGACCAACGATAATGAAGGTGATCAGCCTTTCATACCTGACTTATACATGCAATATATACATAGTATAATTTTTCATGGCAATCATCAATGATTAACCATAAGCATATTTGAATGAAACAATTCTTAATAGAGTTAAGTAAAACTTGCATGTACCGTTGATTACCGCTACGCAATTTATATCGCTTTATCCGAAGACCTAATATTAGTAATATAGGTCTCCAATATTATAATAATAACATTACAATACAATACTATTATATATATACATAGAATATGTAAGACCACGACTTTTATAAATAAAGATGAATTTTTTCTATAAATATTATTTTGAATATTATGGAATAAATTTGATATAATGTTATAGTTGTGGGTAATATTTATAAATTTTGCAAAGTATGCAAGTTGTTATAAAATATTCGTTTGGTGGGGAATATTCTTTTTGTTAGGGAATATTAAATAAATGGCTCAATCATTGGTGGACCCCACAATGTAATTATTATTTGATTGAAAAAACGACAAAAATATTTTATAAAAATAACTATGGAGGTGTTACCGTTAAAATCTGCTGAACTACCCGGTAGTAAAAGTACAATGTACGCCAGAGTTGATAAGAAGCACACGGTATTGATTATCGATGCTTACGTGAGAAGTCACTCACCTATGCTCAATTATTACTACATGAATTGCGATCATATCTCTTATATTATTGATTCAATTATTGTCACAAAGATCATCCAGTATAATATGTTATAGTATTAAATCAATAATTGAGACGACAAGTTATAAATGATTAATAATTGTTGAAAGATTAAATATGTGTTGATGAAAAAAATGATTTGTGGTAAGTTTGATTATTTTATGGGGGCCATATATGTCATCATCTAAGAGTCTCTTCGTCGATAGTATTTACCTTCGTCAATAGTAATTACCTTCAATAGTAATTACCCTTGTGAATAGTATTTACCTTCGAATAGTATTTACCTTCGTTAATAGTAATTACCTTTACCGTACGTCGAACCACTTGTCGTTTCACATTACAACGTCGAACCACTTGTCGTTTCACATTACAAAGTCAAACCAACAATAAGCCACTCAGCTTTTCACACTCACGGCAGGTGCTAAGCTAGAAATCTTCTATAAATAGAGGCCTAGGGCTTCATTATTTTTCACGAATTCATTCAAGCTATAGAGAGAGAAAGTATAGAGAGAATAAGAGAGAAAGAAGAAGAGTATTTTGTTACTACACTGCTGCAGTATTCAATCTCCTACCAAATGTAAGGGGTGTTATTCTTTCTTATTCATGAAGAGAACTGTTGTTATTCCATTGCTTATTATTCTGTTGGAATAACCTGTATAAGTGGTTTACCCTATACTTGGTGACATTCTTCTATTATTCTGTTGGAACATCCTGCTCACATGTGTTTTACACCCACCGGTTCCGCCTTTTATTATTATTCTCATTGGAACATCCTCATCTCGTGTGTTTTACTAATCGGACTCGGTTCCGCTCTTTATTATTCTCATTGGAACATCCTGCTCACATGTGTTTTACACCCACCGGTTCCGCTTTTTATTATTCTTCGTGGAATATCCTATCATGTGTTTTTACACCTGATCGGTTCCATCTTTATTTTTCTGTTGGAACATCCCGCTTGTTGTGAATTTCACGACCGACCGGTTCCGTTATTTATTATTCTCTTGGAATAACTCGTCTGTAAGGGTCATCTATTTGCATGGTGATTTCTTTTGTTATTCCATTCTTTATTATACCCAGTTGGTTAAAACTTTGACTTCTATACTCCATGAAATTAGTAGAATATCCTCGATATTTGCGTTTCATCCAATATCTTTTCATGGAAATATTCTTCCCGATCATTCTTGAATTTTACTCTACAAAACAAAGATCATGTTGACAATTTGGGCGTTAATAATTCTGGATAAAATAATTCTTGAACTTGTTTTATTGAATTCTTATATCATTGTCATCATCCTCATGTTTATATTTTTTGAAAGTCATCCAGCTCCAGTGGTGCATAGATGGACTTGGTATGATTATGACCAGAGACTATTCTTTGTAATCATTTACCGTAATGTTACAAATGATGTGATAAAAATCCTCGATGTCAGTAGTGCATTGATGGACGATTGTTGGCATGATCATGACCATTAATGAATACACAAATATTCTTGGCCGTGAGTGCATGAATAATTGTGGTCGTGATACTAAAGAATATCCTCGGTAGTAGTGCGGGGGTGATTCGATGATGTGAAATATTTATTAAAGTTTGAGTCTCACTATAAAACAAAGATGAAAACCTTTAAAACCTAAAAGATAGTAGACTTTATTTTCTACTCACTTTTTAATGGATCAGATATTCACCGCAGCTTAAACCGGTTTATACATTGTATTTTATCGCTTTAACATTATTGAAGACTATTGATAATTTATTCTGCATTATCTTAGTCATAATATTTCTTCTTGGGCTAGTTGAGCTCACCCTTTCTTTCACCGTTTCTCTGTGAAATGATAATATAGCCGGGACGAGTCGGGGAAACGAGTGATGGTCCTCAAGATAGCATTAGTAGTCCTCACTATTCTCGTAAAATAGTGTGATAATAATCTGTAATGAGGACTTTTTGTTTGAGTTTGTATAATATCTAGTCAACGATATTTGTATTTAAACTCACGCTTATGTCGTATTGTACCACGCATGCTTATGTTAATAAGTTGTTTTTAAATTACATGTACCATGTAAGTGTCGCACCCAAGATGGGTGATGTATACCTAATTTTGGGGCGCCACAGGTTGGTATCGAGCTTAGGGATATGATCCTCAGCTAAGATGTGAGAATAGTACTAGGAGGGAGAGAGACGGGGAATACCTTCGCTAGTATGACCTACCTAAGTTTATGTGATATTTTATTGGTTGGTCGGGAAGATAGGGATAATTTGTTACATGTCAATTAACCTTTTGTTTTGTGGCAAGATGTCTGAAAATGACATCCGAGAATGTTGAGAATAGCAATGAGCGCAGCGATTGTTGATTCACCACATATCAATAATCGTGATAATGTGCATCGTGAAGGCGCGATAATCCTCATGCAAAACAACAACACCGACCAAATGATGAATGATCAAATGTTCGGAGGCTTTATGCAATTTATGCAACAAAGAAAGCGAGAGCGACTCCTGCCTAAAACGAGGTGGAAACACGGAAAACTCTCTGAAGGCACACCGCTAAACAAATTAAGGAGCTAGGACCACCGGAGTTTAAGGGAGAGCCAAAACCACTTCCGCGGAAGCATGGATAAAGCAGATTACCAAGATATTTGATGTCTTGGGATGCTCCGAGGAGCAAAGGTTCCTTTGCCGCCTTTATATGCAAGGCGGAGAGGCGGATTACCGGTGGGAATCGGTAAAAACGTACTCAACCAAATTGCATCAAGATATCTTGGGAGAAGTTCCAAGAGTCGTTCAACGACAAATACTTTCCCGAAAGTATTCGCCACATGAAGGAGGTGGAGTTTATCAAGTTGGAACAAAACAATATGACCGTGTCGTCAATGATACGAGGCAAAATTTGCGAGTTATCACGGCCATATTCCCCACTGGTGGATAATGAAGAGAGAATGGCGCGAATGTTTTTAAGAGGTTTGAAGTCGAGAGATACGCCAACATCTTATTTCTCATAAACCGTGTTTGTATTCAGATGTTGTAAATAGGGCTCGCTTAGTGGAGCGCGATAATGAGTCAACGAACTAAAAGAGAGCAAATTTGAAAATTATAATACCAAATGAGAATAGTCATCGAGGCGGTGACAACAAGCGTGGGGGAATCAACAAAGCCGATATGGTAACCACTTCCGTGTAATCGGGCCAAAACAATAAGAATGGACATTTCAAGAAAAGGAGATTCAACAATGATGGAAAGACGCCAAGACATCAAAGACCCATTGTTAAGGAAGGAGAAAGACCACCTATCATATGCTTCAAATGCGGAGGAGAGGACACATCGATCCAAACTGCGGCCATGCCAGTCCAAAGCATGTTATAATTGTGGAAGAGAAGGTCACTTAGCTCGATTTTTGCCATCAAGACAAATTCACTAGGATGGAGGCACCAAAGGCCATCCCGTAAAATTCAAAACCCAGAAGTGCAAGGAGAGCATTTGTCAGACCTCCCAAAGAGCAAGGAATCCGAATGAGGTCATCACGGGTAAGCTTATCATAAACTCTAATGAAGTCTATACTTTATTTGATACCGGGGTTCTACCCATTCTTTTATTTCTCCTACTTGCGCTCATCGATTAAATTTGACTCGGAGAAATTAGACTTTGACTTATCTCGTGGAAACTCCGTTGGGAGAAACCTTCATTACATCCACTGCTTATAAGTCTTGTTTGGTTCAAATCGGTACCCTCACATTACCTCGTCGATCTTATTTCATTAAAAATACTTGCATTTGACGCGTGATTTTAGGGATTGATTGGTTAACTACTTATCATGCAAAATTGATTGTTTTCGTAAGGTTGTTAGCTTTCATATTCCTAATCAACCTATTATGCTTAATTCAAACGACCAAACCATTAAAATCAATCACGGTCATCTCAAGCCATAAAGCTATTCGCTTATTGAAAAACGGATGTCAAGCTTTCTTAGCTCATGTCACGATTTAAATAAAATACGCCGCTTTTAAACGATATTCCTATTGTTAATAAATTTCCGACGTATTCCCCAAGAACTTCATGGCCTACCCCCGGAGCGTGAAATTGAATTTTGTATCGACCTTGAACCCGGATACAAAACCTATTTCCAAAGCCCCATATCGAATGGCTCCTATCAACTTCGTGAGTTAAAGACCCAACTGCGCAGAATTGTTAGACATTGGCTTTATTCGTCCCTAGTACTTCTCCTTGGGGTGCTCCTGCTCTATTCGTGAAGAAGAAAGATGGGAGTATGCGACTTTGTATTGATTATCTGGAGTCAATCACGTCACCATCAAAAATAGGTATCCATTGCCACGTATTGATGACCTGTTTGACCAACCGCAAGGAGCCAAATTCTTTTCAAAGATTGATCTTCGTTCCGGATATCACCAATTGAAGATTAGAACCGTGACATTCCAAAGACGGCTTTCGTAACTCGATGACGGCATTATGAATTCCTAGTCATGTCCTTTGGATTGACTAATGCTCCTCGCGCCTTCATGGATATGATGAACCGAGTATTCAAGGAATATTTAGATCACTTTGTGGTCGCTCTTTATTGATGACATCCTTATTTATTCCAAAAGCCGTGAAGATCATGAAAGCAACACTTGAGGTCGACACTCCAAAAGCTTCGTGAATATAAGCTTTATGCCAAGTCAAGAAATGCGAGTTCGGCTTGAAGAAGTAGCATTCCTTAGGCACGTGGTATCAAGTCATGGAATATCCGCTGACCCAAAGAAAGATTAAAGCTATTCAAAGTCGGGAACAACCTAAATCGATGATCGGCACGTAGCTTTCTTGCTTTAATTTGGTTATTATCGGAGATTCGTGGAAGGATTTTCTCGAATCGCTAGTCCATCGACTCAAATGACTTTTGAAAGATATAAAGTTCGGTTGAGCGAAGAATGTGAGAAGAGTTTTCAAGAACTCAAGAGGAGACTTATTTCAAAGACTGCTCGACAATACCATCTGCCTCGAGGATTTGTCATCTACAGTGATGCTTCGGGCAAAGGGTTGGGATGTGTTCTCATGCAACATGGAAAAGTAATAGCCTATGCCTCGCGACAACTCAAAGAATATGAGAGGAATTATCCTACTCATGATCTAGAGTTGGCAGCTATTGTCTTTGCACTTAAAATTTGGAGGCATTACTTGTATGGGGAGAAAGTGGAGATCTTTACGGATCATAAAAGCCTCAAATATTTCTTCACTCAAAAGGAACTCAACATGCGACAACGACGCTTGGCTTGAATCTGCTGAAAGATTATGATCATACCATCCAATACCATCCTCGAAAAGCGAACGTGGTAGTGACGATTGAGTAGAAAATCATATGCAAGTACGAAAAGTGCGATATTGTCAACGCAAAGGACCATTTTGTGTGACTTGCAAAGGATGGAGATAGAATTAAAGACTCTGTGGACGCATGTGATGATAGCGAGTATACGAGTAGAACCGACTTTAATTGATAAAGTTAAAGTCGCTTTCTGCTATAGACTGAGTCGATGCGTATGAGGAAGAAAGTGCAAGAAGGTGCTATCTGGGAAGCAAGAATCGATGAAGAAGGAATACTTGAGTCAACTCCGCACTTTGTGTTCCTAACGACCACGATTTAAAGTATAATATCATGATGGAGGCACACAACACACCATTTGCAATCCATCTCGAGTACCAAAATGTATCATGATATTCGCTATACATTTTGGTGGAGCAATATGAAGAGAGAGATAGCATGATTTTATCTCAAGGTGTCTAACTTGTCAACGAAGTTAAAGCGGAGCATCAAGTACCAAAAGGTCCATCAGAACCACTTGAAATTCCGAATGGAAGTGGGAGCACATTACCATGGATTTCGTTCTGGGGTCTTCCTAAGGTTTCTCAAGGCATTGATGCGATTTGGGTCATTATTGATAGGTTGACCAAGTCCGCTCATTTCTTACCGACACGAGAAACTTATACACTTGAACGTCTTGCTCAGTATGTACATAAACGAGATTGTAAGATCGCATGGTATGCTTAGGTATCCATAGTTTCGATCGAGACCCAAGATTCACTTCACGATTTTGGGTTAGTTTGCAAAAAGCTATGGGCACGACTTACGATTTAGCTCGGCATATCATCCTCGAGACGACGGACAATCGGAGAGGACTATTCAAACTCTTGAAGATCTATTAAGACTCGTGGTCCTTGATTTCAAGGGAGTTGGGACAAGTTCTTACCATTGGTGGAGTTTTCCTACAACAACAACAGCTTATCAAGCAAGTATTGGCATGGCTCCATTCAAGCGTTGTATGGAAGAAAGTGTCGTTCTCAAAAGATATCGGGATGAGGTGGGTGAAGCAACGTTGTTGGGACCGGAGTTGGTATGTATGACTACGGAAAAGATTCAAACGATCCGACAACGTATAAAAACCTCACAAAATCGATAAAAGAGTTATCTTGATCTTCATCGAAAGGACGTGGAATTCGATATAGGAGATCATCATGTGTTGTTAAGAGTTGCTCCATGGAAAGGAGTTACAAGATTTGGAAAGAGAGGAAAACTTAACCCTCGATTCATCGGTCCATTTTAATCCTCGATCGAGTAGGAACCGCGGCCTATAGACTCGCTTTCGCTTGAAATATGTCTCGTGTTCATAACGCTTTTCACATATCTATGTTACGTAAATATGTGAAAGACCCGAACCATATTATTGAGTTAGAACCGGATTTAAATAGCGTAAGATTTGACGTATGAAGAGGTTCCCTGCTCAAATTTTGGATAAGAAGGAACATATTCTACGCTCCAAGATTATACCTCAAGTCAAAGTTTTGTGGAGGAACCACGATGTTGAGGAAATGACTTGGGAGTTAGAATCAAATGAAATCAAGGTATCCTTACCTCTTCGACATACCAGTATCGTACCCTAATTTCGAGGGCTTAAATTTCATAAGAAGGGGAGGTTGTAAGACCCAGACTTTTATAAATAAAGATGAATTTTTTCTATAAATATTATTTTTGAATATTATGGAATAAATTTGATATAATGTTATAGTTGTGGGTAATATTTATAAATTTTGCAAAGTATGCAAGTTGTTATAAAATATTCGTTTTGGTTCGGGAATATTCTTTTGTTAGGGAATATTCGCATAAATGGCTCAATCATTGGTGGACCCTAGCGTAATTAATTATCATTTTGAGAAAAAACGACAAAAATATTTTATAAAAATAACTACGGAGGTGTTACTGAATAAAACTGTTGAACTACCCGGTGGTAAAAAGTACGAAGAATACGCCAGAGTTGCATAGTAGCACACTCAGTATTGATTATCGATGCTTACGTGAGAAGTCACTCAATATGCTCAATTATTACTACGATAATTCTTTGCATCATATCTCTTATATTATTGATTCAATTATTGTCACAAGATCATCCTCAGATAATATGTTATAGTATTAAATCAATAATTGAGACGACAAGTTATAAATGATTAATAATTGTTGAAAGATTAAATATGTGTTGATGAAAAAAATGATTTGTGGTAAGTTTGATTATTTTATGGGGGGCTCATATATCATCATCTAAGAGTCTCTTCATCAATAGTATTTACCTTCGTCAATAAGTAATTACCTTCGTCGATAGTAATTACCCTTGTGAATAGTATTTACCTTCGTCAATAGTATTTACCTTCGTTAATAGTAATTACCTTTACCAGACGTCGAACCACTTGTCGCTTCACATTACAGCGTCCGAACCACTTGTCGCTTCACATTACAAAGGCCAAACCAAATCAGTCAAGCCTACTTGCCTTTTCACATCTAAGTGCTAAGCTAGAAATCTTCTATAAATAGAGGCCTAGGGCTTCATTATTTTTCACTTAATTCATTCAAGCTATAGAGAGAGAAAGTATAGAGAGAATAAGAGAGAAAGAAGAAGAGTATTTTGTTACTACACCGCCATGCGGTATTCAATCTCCTACCAAATGTAAGGGTGTTATTCTTTCTTATTCATGAAGAGAACTGCTGTTATTCCATTGCTTATTATTCATTGGAATAACTTTGTATAAGTGGTTTACCCTATACTTGGTGACATTCTTCTATTATTCTGCTGGAACATCCTCGCATCATGTGTTTTACACCGGACTGGTTCCGCTCTTTATTATTATTCTGTTGGAACATCCTCGCTCGTGTGTTTTACACCGACTGGTTCCATCTTTATTATTCTGTTGGAACATCCTGTGCATGTTTTTTACACCGACCGGTTCCGCTTTTATTATTCTCTCGTTGGAATATCCTATCTGTGTGTTTTACAATTTGATCCGGTTCCATCTTTATTTTTCTCATTGGAACATCCTCGCTTGCGTGAATTTCACCGACTTCGGTTCCGTTATTTATTATTCCGCTGAATAACTCATGTCATGCGGTCCTATCGCATGCATGGTGATTTCTTTTGTTATTCCATTCTTTATTATACCCAAATTGGTTAAAACTTTGACTTCTATACTCCATGAAATTAGTAGAATATCCTTGATATTTGCGTTTCATCCAAAGATCTTTTCATGGAAATATTCTTCCGATCATTCTTGAATTTTACTCTACAAAACAAAGATTATCGTGTTGACAATTTGGGCGTTAATAATTCCTGGATAAAATAATTCTTGAACTTGTTTTATTGAATTCTTATATCATTGTCATCATCCTCATGTTTATATTTTTTTTTGAAAGTCATCTACAGGCCTCAGTAGTGCATAGATGGACTTGGTATGATTATGACGAGAGACTATTCGGTTGTAATCATGACCGTAATGTTACAAATGATGTGATAAAAATCCTCGAGTAGGTAGTAGTGCATTGATGGATGCTTGTTGGCATGATCATGACCATTAATGAATACACAAATATTCTCGGCCGTGTAGTGCATGAATAATTGTGGTCGTGATACTAAAGAATATCCTCGGTAGTAGTGCGGGGTGATTCGATGATGTGAAATATTTATTAAAGTGAGTCTCAAATATAAACAATGATGAAAAACCTTTTAAAACCTAAAAGATAGTAGACTTTATTTTCTACTTGACTCTTTTAATGGATTGCATATTCACCGCAGCTTAAACCGGTTTGTCTATTGTATTTTATCGCTTTAACATTATCAAGACTATTGATAATTTATTCTCGCATTATCTTAGTCATAATATTTCTTCTTGGGCTAGTTGAGCTCACCCTTTCTTTCACCGCTTTCTCTTCGTGAAATGATAATATAGTTTGGGGACGAGTCGGGGAAACGAGTGATGGTCCCGAAGATAGCATTAGTAGTCCTCACTATTCGTAAAATAGTGTGATAATAATCTGTAATGAGGACTTTTTGTTTGAGTTTGTATAATATCTAGTAGATTTATATTTGTATTTAAACTCACGCTTTATGTCGTATTGTACCACGGCAGCTTATGTTAATAAGTTGTTTTTAAATTCTGTACCATGTAAGTGTCGACCCAAGATGGGTGATGTATACCTAATTTTGGGGGCGTCACAGAATAAGCTAAACATATAACACGTGACCCTATCAGTCTACAATACACATAAAACTTAACATCAAGTCAAACTATTTAAGTCTGAGCTGAATTCGACAAAATTTTATCATCTTGACGGTCTAGTCGGACAAATATCGAGTTTAAGTTCAATTAAACTATGCCTAAACGCTTAACAATATCTTAGATAATTTTCTTATCAGTCAAAACAATTTTCATAGGCTTGTAATAATTTTTAGATAATTATTACTGTTTATCATGATTTTCCAATCGTTAGTATCGTATTTAAATGAATTAAATACCACTTAATTCCTTAATCATTAATATTTATTTAATATTAAATATTAATGAAAATCATAACATAATATTATAATATATTTATAATATATCAAAGTATTTTTAATACTTTAAAATCATATTTCTATGATTTTAAAATACTTAAATCCATTATCCGATAATTGATATTAATATCAAAATATTAATATTTTCATGACAAAATATCAAAAGTTATATTTTATACTTAAAATATTTTTATAACACATAAATCATTTTTATATGATTTTTAAATCATTAATTTTATTTTTCCATAATGTATTTAATATATTTATTAAATAAACTAATTACCATTAATAATAAATTATTAATGAAATTCATCACAAAATATTAAAATTCATCAAAATAACTTAAAATACTTTCTAATATCATAATATAATTTTTCATGAATTAAAATCATTTTTAAATAATTGATTTAATATTATAATTAAATAAATAAATACCTTTTATATTCCAAAAATATTAAATATTTTTGATATACTCAAAATAATTAAAAACTATTTTTCAGGCTTTAAAATAATTTTTAGGAATTTATTATGTATTTTTAATAATTAAAAACCATTTTTATCTATTTATTAATTAAAATAAATAAATTTCCGAATTTAAGTGTCGCTAAAGGTGGCTTTAGTGACAGAACCATTGCTGAAAGTGTTCTCCAATTGTTCTTGAGGAAACCCAGAATTCAATGTCAGTGTTCAAGAGGCTTGGTTTAATCAGTGATAGATCCTCGATATTAATGTTTTTAGGCAATCTAATGTATTGATAATCATAATAAATCGAGTTCATGCTATTCAACAATCTACCAGACATATCTAAGCCTCCAAAATACTTATCAGAGGATGTTCTTAATTTCTGGGTTTACTAGAAATGAAGAACAATCCAAATGACTATTTTTCAATCCTTGTAACTTGTATTCTATGTATTGTTTGGGTGATCTAATGGCTCAGTCTTGTAGAGGAGATGTCAGGCTACAATAATATATCAACAGGTCGATCTAACAACAACACGTTTAAGAAATCAAGGTTGGTCAAACTACTTGTCAGGAAACATTTCTTGAAGATTCTGGGATACCCAGATCTTCATAAGGCCAGTTGGTCAAAGGTTGTTTGACCACACATTTCTACGATTCAGTTACGGATCTGAGTGAAATAAAAACTTTATCATGTAGTATTCATGTCATACTTCAACCATAAAACAACAACCGGACCCAATACTTTACCAGAAGCAAGATCAATGGCCTTGAAAATCACTATCAGACAAGATCTGGGTTTCTGGGTTGCCCAGAAACCCATTCCCGTGGCCGGTCAACGCAGTTTAACTACATATATCTCTTAACCTACTCATGATCTAGCCCTAATTCGAGTTTCAGATCATTGTCCACATGACGTAGAACATATCTATAACTTAAAACACATTAAACAATTAACAGATAAAGATCTAGAGGCTCTGACATTAGGCTGTCAGGCAACCATTTTTTAGTTTTCCAGATTTGAAAATTCTTTAAATTCGTGCATCTAGATGATGTAGATATATGATCTAACCACCCAGATCACTATGTGAAACCATCTAACACATATTTACATAACAAACAACAACATTTAACATAATCTTGAAGATCTAAAAATTTTAGGGTTTTTTATACCTTTCAATGCTTGATCTAGAATCTGATCCATATGATCAGATCTTGGGAAGTTATGAACTAATACTAACTTATCTTATCTCACTTTCTCACTCTAAAATTCGGATTTTAGAGAGAGAAAATCTTTGGAGAAAATGAGAAGTAAACTGGGCTCTTTCTCTCTCTTTAATCTATATAATTGACATAATACAATGTATGTGACTGATCCAAGGGGCAATATGGCTGGTATTTGTCACATGGCTAGGGTTTAGGGTTGGTGAACAACCCTTAATAGTTCAAGATCTACTTACCAACTCCTTAAAAATATAAAAAGGGCATTATAGTCATTTCCATAGCATTTTATTTCTAGAATTGTCATTGTTGCAAACCCTTAGGGTTAAAACCTAAGGTTTCAAAAGTCATTTTCTAGGATTTCAAAATTCCGGTTTTCAAAATAGAAAATTAACATTTCTAAATTATAATTAAAATTCTCTAATTATTTTAAGATTTCTTAATCATAATTCAAGTTTGCTAATTAGGAATTAATATTTCCTAATTAATATTACTAATTTAGCAATTAAATCCACAATTGTACACTAGGGTTTCTGACGGAACAATTAAGATTTAAAAATTTGAAAGTAGGGTTTGCTAATTAATATTATAATTTATAACACTTAAGCATTATAATTAACCTTTAAATTCCCAGATTAGGGTTCCAAATTACCAAATCTGAAATTAGAGCTCCAGATCTGGTATTAGGGTTTTCTAAGAAAATCAATTAGGGTTTCAAGTGAATCATTAGGGTTTTCCCTAATTAAGTTATAATTAATAACATTTAAACCTTATACATAGCATTTAAATTCCCAAACTAGGGTTTTCAATTTCCATATTAGGGTTTTAAATTCCCGAAACCGAAATTAGGGTTTCAGAACTGGTTTCTAGGGTTTCTTATCAGACGTTAGGATTTTCTAACTGAACGTTGATGTTCTTAATATATACTTAGGGTTTGACACAGATAAAATTTATCTGGTCAACCCTTGACCCTTAACCACATACTGTACACATACATAACCATATCCACATAATATATTCACAATCCTGAATAATTCATCAAAATCCTATACAGAATTTTGAAATCCTCAAAATTCCTTCCCATAAACGTCAAACACATACACTTATTTTCTGTCTAGGTCTATTATTTGACCTTAAATTCATCATTTAAGATTTTTAAAGTTTTTCTAAATTCTCGGGTTGTCACAAATCCAAAGCAAAGCAAACAAGCTTTAGTCAAGAACGCGATGAACGTTAAGGTAATATTACGTAAACCTAAGTCTTCGAGCTTTTTCATAGAGAAGTATGAATTGGTGGAGCATATCTCTTCCAGAGTAATAATGATGGCTATTATTGAATTAAAACATTGATAAGCCATTAACAATTAAGAATCATAAGCGTTTACGAAAGTTTAAGCGAAGAAACCCAATAAGCATTTATTTGGTTGTTGATGGACAAATTGAAAACCATCATAAGTTATGTCCATCTTGATTGGTTAGGCTGTAGATGATTAATCAATGGAGTTGTTCGATTTTATTTGGCGTATAGAACACGAGTAATGAAGTTATGGAAAAATTTACGAGATTAGGCGTTAAACGTTGAAAACGTAGAAATCTTGGATTAGTAGTCGAAAGTTTCCATGTAACTCGAAAACCTTGGTTTTTGATGGCATAACGTAGCATAACTTATTTGAGAGTCGTGGACCTAAGAATCGTCGAAATCTGACTTAGAATGAAGAAATGAGTATAAACATTCACAAACATTTATCGTTTTCATAAAAATGGACTTAAAAGGTGAATTCCGTGTTAGTGGATTCGAAAATGTAAAATTCTTACATGAACACTTAGTTCCTGTGATTTGTGAGCTAACGGCTTTTGAATGAGCCAATTCGAACTTAAAATGAACAATTTATGAGGCTGGGAAGTTCATCAAACAAAAAGTCTGTAAAATTTTTTGAGGCTCGTGGTCCGCACTGCAGTCATGAGAAGCCATAGTGTTATGGCCCGTGATTTGTCATGAGGCGGCCGTAAAATGGGTACTGGGAAGTGGCGCCTCAACGTGACCTCTAGTACTAAGAGTGGCGCCACAGCGTCAAAACTGAGGCATCCCATACTGGAAACCAGCACCGCAGCGCGAGTGTTGTATAGGAAGTATGTTGTATGAATCATATCATGACTAACAAAGAATGTAACAGTTTCAAAACCTAGGAATGGATTTATATTATTATTGTAATAAGAATGTAGTTAATACACTCATTTTGATGTTGTTTCAATGGAATTAATGTATAGTTATGAGTACCGTGTAACACCATCTGTCGAATTGGAAGATACCCGGATTTTGGAGCGTCACAGGTTGGTATCAAATCATTAGGTTATAAAACTTATGCGGGGAAGAACCTTAGGCTAATAACCTCACTAGTAGATGAGAAGTAGGAGCGAATGAACTCTAGTTAAATGAGTTAATTAAGTAGTGAGGAAACTTAGTATCGAAAGATTTAAAAGATGGAAATTAACCCTAAATAAATTAAATGTGATTTGTGCGTATGCTATTGTGTATTATGTACTAATCAGCATATTATGTGTTATTGTAGATTTCCATCGATAGCTTCATGTATAGGGTTATGTTGGTCGATGTAGATGGGGAGATGGAGGTGATAAGTGAGTTTTATACCCACGAATCGGTTCCTAATTCAAGCTTAATCGGTGTTAATTCCTTGCTTTTGTGTTTGTTTTAACTTGTTTATTGTTATTTTGTGTGTAGGTTTGGTGTTGTGACATTTGATAAAAAAGAACGGACTTACGGTGCAATGTGGCAAGAAATTGTGCAAGTTTGGAGCAATACATGACCATCTAACAGATTACATGCCCGTCGTAGTATGCGTTTTAACCTTACACCACTGAGCGGGGGGTTCCATAACTCAGAAAATAGTAAGCATACTGCTGTATGGGTTAATTGCAGAGCTAAACCCACGGGGCTAAAATGCGAAAAAAGTATAGTTTCCTATTGTTTTTGGAATGCTTCTGCAACATAAAGACTAGTGTTTGGCTTGGGTTTGAACTCGTTTTGACAAGGAATTAGAGTCAGATTACATGTTGTGGCTAGATATATTACAACAAACACAATAGCATGCAACAAGAAGGCAATTAATAGAACAAGAAATACAGATTTTTCAGAGCAAGCATTGGAGGAAGATAATTGAAGGATTTTTTGTATCAATTGTGAATTGGGCTGAAGAAAAGGGTGGTTCTGAATTTATTCTTTTCTTTTAGTTTATTTGTAATTGAAAGGATGATATCTTTAATTTATTTAGTGTTTATTTCATTTATGATGAACTAATTCACTTTTTAGGCTTATGACAGATCTTTAAGTGAAACGATGGTTATGTAACTTTGATTTCTAGTTTAATAAGCTATTCTTCAGTTTATCTATATTAATTTATGATTGAATTTATGAATTTCCTGATCAACAATTCTTTGTGGACTTATATGAATTCGAGAGAGGAAGTACGAGTCTAGACTTAGTTAATATAACATGTGTTCTTGAATTTTGTGAATGAGCAGAATCTTGATAAATGTTAGGGTAGAGATATGCTTAACATTGCATGTAATTGAATAGAGAACTTGAACTTAAACCTTCTTTGATTGTAATTCACATAGAGATATAGTGAGTTAGTTAATTGATGTGTTTAACTTAATTCTATCTAAATTGTGGATTTTAGTTAATATGGTGTTAGTGCATCAATAGGTGGCTAATTCTACTTTCGTGTTCTTGATTAATAAACTGCGATAGTAAGTTAAACTGGAATAAAGGATAATAACCAGAGTGAAGCTTAAGGTCAAGTTCTAAGCCTAATTCTACAATATTTGTTTAGAAATTCTATTTTTGAGATTTGTGATCTTAGTATTTTTAATAATTTAGTTTTTATAATTTTAATCATTAATTTGGATAGTTTAATAAAATTGGGATTAATATGAAACTGGTAATTGTGAGCTTGAAATGCTTACTTATTTCTCTGTGGGCACGATACTCTACTTACTATTATATTACTTGTTGACCACGTATACTTGCGTGTTGTGCGTACATAGAAATTAACCAACAAGTTTTTGGCGCCGTTGCTGGGGATTATTAGTATAAATTTTAATATTTTGCGATATCGGTTTAATTAGTCCAGTTTTACTTAAACATTTTTTCTTTTTGTTTTGTTCTTTCTTATTTCAAGATTTTGAAGTTAGTTTATGCAAACTCGATCCAAAAATCCCGACTTGCTTCCTTTTGAGGACGACATTGAGAGACGGTTTCAAAGGCTGAGTAAGTGGATTAAGTAAACAAGGAAAGACTTTGAAAATTCTGAAAAAGAAGAAGCAATGGCTGCCGAAGACCAGAAAAAGTTGGGGGACTTTTCTACACCCAAGGTGACTGTGCTACAGTCGAGTATCACCAAGCCTGCTATAGCTACGAACACATTTGAAATCAAGCATGGGACTATTCAGATGATTCAAAATTTGGTTCAGTTTGGGGGTTTGGCAAATGATGATCTGAATGAACACCTAGTCATCTTCTTGTAGATTTGTGACACCTTCAGGTATAATGGGGTTTCGGATGATACTGTAAGGTATCGCTTATTCCCATTCACCTTACGGGACAATGCGAAGAGTTGGTTACACTCTCTATCGCCGGGATCAATAACTAAATTGAAAGACCTCGCTCAAAAATATCTTGCAAAATTTTTCCCACCAATGAAAACTGGAAAGATGAGGAATGAGATAACTATGTTTGAACAGTAACATGGGGAATCACTGTATGAGGAATGGGAAAGATACAAGGAATTGCTCAGAAAGTGCCCGCATCATGGATTGCCTAAGTGGTTGCACATGAATATATTCTACAATGGGTTGAACGGAAATCTCAGGATTAGTATTGATGCAGCTTCGGGTGGAGTATTTATGGAAAAAAGTTATGAGGAGGCATATATGTTGTTAGAGACAATGGTAGCTAACAACTACCAGTGGCCCACAACAAGAATGACACAGGCGAAGGCAGCTGAAGTGTTAGAGTTAGATGGAGTGACGACAATGCCAGCACAAATTTAAGCCTTCTTTAAGAAGGCGGATGCTTTGTCAGGGGTACAGACTCAGCAGGTTGCAGTTATTTGTGAATTATGCATGGGTGAACATCCTACAGAAAAATGTGCAATTAACCCAGATTCAGTGCAATTTGTGGGTAGCTACAACATGATTCCGCATAATATGTACCAGAATGCATATAATCCGTGGAATAGGAATCACCCTAATTTTTCATGGAGAAATAATCAGCATCAACAGGCTCCACGACCATCCTATCCCCATGGATTTCAGAATCAGCATCAATAACCAACCCAACATCAAGATCGGAAATCAGATTTAGAGGAGTTGTTGTCAAAGTATATAACGAACAATGAGGTAGCCATGAAATCACAAGTAGTAGCCATCAAAAATCTAGAAAATCAGATGGGACAAATTGCCTTAGCATTGAACAATATACCACAAATGACTCTACCGAGTGACAACGAAAGAAATCCAAAGGGAAATCACGAACAGTGTCAGGCAATCACTTTGAGAAGTGGAAAACATCTAGATGGGAAAAGTGCAAAAAATTCAGTTCGACTAGATGATAAAGTGGTTGAGGAAAAACAGGGTAAAGAAAAGAAAGTTGAGAAAATAAAGTTAGATGACAAACCGGTTGTTTATCCTCCACCGCCTTTTCAGCAGAGAGTCCAAAAGTAGAAATTAGATAAGCAGTTCGCACAATTTTTGGAGGTTTTAAGAAACTTCAGATTAACATCCCTTTCACAGAAGCCCTAGAGCAAATGCCAAGTTATGCAAAATTTATGAAGGGTATTCTGTCTAAGAAAAAGAAGTTGGAAGATTCTGAAACAGTGGCATTAATAGAGGAGTGTAGTGCAGTTTTACAGCAAAAATTTCCACCAAAGTTGAAAGATCAAGGGAGTTTTACCATTCTGTAATATACTAATATGTTGTATGAATCATATCATGATGAACAAAGAATGTAACAGTTTCAAAACCTAGGAATGGATTTATATTATTATTGTAATAAGAATGTAGTTAATACACTCATTTTGATGTTGTTTCAATGGAATGAATGTATAGTTATGAGTACCGTGTAACACCATCTGTCGGGTTGGAAGATACCCGGATTTTGGAGCGTCACAGGTTGGTATCAAAGCATTAGGTTATAAAACTTATGGGGGGAAGAACCTTAGGCTAATAACCTCATTAGTAGATGAGAAGTAGGAGCGAATGAACTCTTGTTAAATGAGTTAATTAAGTAGTGAGGAAACTTAGTACCGAAAGATTTAAAAGATGGAAATTAACCCTAAATAAATTAAATGTGATTTGTGCGTATGCTATTGTGTATTATGTACTAATCAGCATATTATGTGTTATTGTAGATTTCCATCGATAGCTTCATGTATAGAGATATGTTGATCGATGTAGATAGGGAGATGGAGGTGCCACGATATTCCGACAGAATAATAAAGAACAGAATAATAGAAGAATTTCACCATGTATGCGGTACTTCACATATACAAGTTATTCCAACAGAATAATAAGGAATGGAATAACAAAAGAATTTCACCAAGTATAGGGTAGTCCCCGTATACAGGTTATTCCAACAAAATAATAAAGAATGGAATAACAGAAGTTCTCTTCATGAATAAGAAAGAAATAATACCTCTTACTAGACAACAAATAATATACCTTACCTTATAAAGTAGAGTACTCAAGCGGGTAGAGGCGGGGATATACTTGAAGAAAACTTGCACTACGCTCAAAGCTTTCTTAAACTCTAAAGAAATACGCTCAAGATTATAGAAGAAGAATTCTCTCTAGCTTATCTCTCTAGAGTTTCAAAGAATTAAATGAAAAATAATGAAGGAATGAGCTTCTATTTATAGTAGAATGGATTGAATAGTAACTAATTCATGAACGGTCCAGTTGATTGACTTTTAAAAGAATTTGTCTAGATTGATTTAATAAAATATTCTAATAAAATAAAATCTTTTAAATAAAATATAATATATTCTATTTATAATCTAATAAAATGAACAACTTTATAAAAGTATTATGTTTTATATAAAATGATTTTACTATGCAAACACTATGTAGGCACTATGCATAATAAAATATAATATATTCTAATTATTGTCTAATAAAATAAATAACTTTATAAAAGTATTCTGTTTTATATAAAATATTTTTCTATTTTATTACATTAATAATATTAATAAAACAAACTTCATCATCATTATTATAATTCACACTATTAATCGACCAGGTCGTTCTCAGGAAAGAGGTGGCTTTCCAATAAAGATTTCTCCCTATTGGCGCGCAATTAGGTGACCAAACCTCTCATTGGCAGAACTTCTAGACATCGTTAATATTGCAAATAATAATGTTAATAACTTCGTCGTCTCAATTACTGATTTAATAATATATAAAATATTGACAATAATTGAATCAAATAACGTGAGATAATATGCAACAATTATTGTAGCAATAATTGAACAAAACTGAGTGACTTCTAACGTAAGCATCAATAATCAATACCGTGTGCTACTATGCAACCACGCCATTACATCTTGTATTTTTTACTACCGTAGTTTCAACAATATTAACGGTAAAACTTTCATGATATTTTCAATAAAATATTTTTGTCATTTTCTCGATCCGATAATAATTACATTTATGCGGTCCACCAATGGTTGTATCATTGCATTTGTCGGATATTCCCCGATAAAAAAATATTTCCCCACCAATCAAATATTATATAACCACTTGCATACTTTGAAAAATTTATAAATATTAACCACAACTATAACATTATATTAAATCCACACCATAATAAAAAAAAAATATTTCCAGAATTTTAAATCTTTATTCTTAAAATTTGGGATTTTACAGTCTCCCCTCCTTATGAAATTTTTCCCTCGAGATTTACGTACGTACCTGATATGCCTAACAGATGAGGATACCTCGTCAGATTTCTAAATAACCTTTTAACGTATAATATGTTCCTTCTTATCCAAGCTTTTAACAGGTATTTCCTCATACGTTAAATCTTCCGCTATCTTGTTCGGTTCTAAATCAATAATGTGGTTCGGGTCGTCCACATATTTATGTAACATCGGTACATGATAAACGTTATGAACACGCAACATATTTGGCGGTAAAACTGAGTCTATAGGCCACAGTTCCTACTTGATCAAGGATTTCAAATGGGCCAATAAAATCGAGGGTTGAGATAATGCCTTCTTGAACCTTCTTCTTCACATTCATTAGCTCCAGATGTGTAGTTTGAGGCTTTAACTTTATCGATTAAATTCGATTCTACTCGTATATTCGTTATCTTCACGTGGGACCCTAGAGTCTTTAACTCTTTCTTCATAAGAAATGGGTTTTGTATTGGGGTCAATAAAAAAATTGATTTCATGCTCTAGGGTAGGCTAAGAAGACTTCAAGAATACGTCAAGAAATTTATTAACAATAGAAATATCATTCAAATCTGACGTATTTTTATTTAAATCTGTGACATGAGCTAAGAAAGCTTGACATCAATTTTTTAATAAACGAATAGCTTTATGGCTTGAGATGACAATGATTGATTTTAGTGGTTTTGTTGCTTGAATTCGCATAATAGGTTGGTTAGGAATATGAAAGCTAACAACCTTACGAAAATAATCAATTTTAGCATGATGAGTAGTTAACCAATCAATCCCTAAAATCACATCAAATGAAAGTATTTTTAAGGAAATAAGATTGACAGGTAACGTGCGATTACCGATTTGAATCAAACAAGACTTATAAACAGTGGATGTAACGAAGGTTTCTCCCAATGGAGTTTCAACATATAAGTCAAAGTTTAATTTCTCCGCAGTCAAATTTAAACGTTGAGCGCAAGTAGAAGAAATGAAAGAGTGGGTAGAACTAGTATCAAATAAAGTATAAACTTCGCTATAGTTTATGATTAGCTTACCCGTGATAACTTCGTTCAGGTTCCTCGACAAACGCTCTCGCTTAAACTACCGGCTTTTAACTTGTATAGGACATCCCAGTTGGACTTAACTTTGTTGTAGAGTACATTCCACCCTTAATTGCTTCATCACATTCCTGATCCATGATTCGAATCATTATTCTCCGATCCATGTCTAATTGGGGTTGACCGCTATGCACAGGTTAATTCCGAACTCGATGTTGGATTCTCCCAATTGCTGTCCAAAAAGAGAAATCCATTTCATCTATTTTGGCCTTATTAGATCGGACGTCTTTTTCTACAATATCAACGTATCGTGCAACTTTTACCCATGCATCATCTATTCTTATTCGTTCATTTGCTGCTTCTTTCATCAGAACTTTGATCATAGCATTCTCAGATTCTAGCTCTAATATCTTATATTCTGCTAAAGAGTGCTTCTATTCAAGCATCGCACACCGGGTAACACAATTTTGAATTGTTGTATCTCTTTGCTCCACAACCGCCTACTGTTCTTCACCCTGATCTTCCAAATCATGAATACGATTTTCTAATTCTAAATTTCAATCGTAAAATTCTTCTAACCAATTTTCCTCACTCTTAGTTGCTACCTCTGGAACTAGCTCGGGTGCAACTATTAGTTCTTCACTTATCACGTAGATATCTCTAATTTCTTCTTCGTCTGACATCACATTAACCTTGTTAGTGATTAAAGGTGTCTCAATGGTCTCGTTCACTCCATTGTTAACATTTTCAGCTGCCATTTTCAAACACTGCCACAAAAACAATAGTTAATTAACATATCACATATTATCCCTATACCCTGACCGACCAATTAAATACCAAATAAACTTAGGTAGGTCATACTAGCGAAGGAATTCCCTGTCTCTCCCCTCCTAGTTCTTGTCTCACATCTCAGCCAAGGATCATATCCCTAAGCTTTGATACCAACTGTGACGCCCCCAAAAATAGGTATACATCACCCATCTTGAGTCGCCAAATACATGGTACATAAATCAAATACAACTTAATTATACAACTGTCATGTAAAATACGACAAAACATAAACTGAGAGTTTAAACAAGAATATTGCCATCTAGACAATATCCACTCTCAATGGAGTCCTCATAGACAGTATACAAACTCAAATTTAGTCCTCATTACATTTATTATCACACAATTTCATAGAATAGTGAGGACTACTAATGCTATCATCTAGACTGTCAATCCGTTCCCCGACTCGTCCCAGCTATATTCTCATTTCCTGAAGAGAACAATCAAAGCAAAAAGGGTGAGCTCAACTAGCCCAGTAAGAAATATTATGACTAAGATAATACAGAATAAGTTATCATTAGCCTTCAACAATGTTAAACTTATAAAATACAATAAACATCAAGTTTAACTGCAGCGGAACAAGCAATCCATTAGAAAAGTCAAGTAGAGAATAAAATCTACAATCTTCTATGATTTAAAATGTTTTCATCAATTTCTTTTTCGCTGAGACTCAGCTTAATAAATAAACCACATCATCGAATCATCCCTGCACTACGGGCCAAGGATATTCATTAAATCATCAATGGTCATAACTATACCGAATAATCCCTGGTCATAATCATACCAAAAACTGTCCATCAATGCACTACAGGCCACTAAGAATTTTTACCACATCATTCGTCACATTACGGTCATGACTATACCGAATAATCCTTGGTCATAATCACACCAAGTCCATCTATGCACGTAAGTCAAAGATGACTTTTATCACAATATAAACATCAGAATGATGACAATGATATATGCATTAATCAAACGAAAACTAGGATAACTATTTAAAGTGTGACGCCCCCAAATCCGGATGTCTTCCAACTCGACAGATGGTGCTACACGGTACTACCATTCATACATTCATTCATTTGAATAGTCTCAAAAGGACTAATATAACTTCTATATATCCAAAATAATATTACACTTCCCGGGTTCTTTGTAACCCATTCGTTTATTCTTGTCATAATATTCAATATATTACAGACACTCAACTATTCTATTACATAAGTAATCTAAGGGTTCGTCTTCGCCTTGCCCTTGTCCTTGCCTGAGCCTTCGGTCCGCTCGATCTTGGCTGTGTTCATATGGTTCAAGAAACAGTGAGCATGACTAGCTCAGCAAGTACTACAATTCTAATAAACAACATGCTTGAAACATAGAACTCATATATCTTCAATAACTGAACAATAGTTACGAAGTACTATCGATAATTCAAAATAGCACTTCTTTTCATTCAAAATGTTTTCCAACAACAATATTTAGTAGAATATCAACTAAGGCTCAAGACTATAAGCAGTTCATAATTTCTTTTGAAAAGGACAACCCGACACTAAGTCCATAAGTCCGGCATAGCTTACGAGCACTTTTGGGTGATCAGCCCATAGTACTCTATGTTGATCAACACTAAATTCATTAAATGTGTATATGTTTAAGTTGTGGCAACCTCACGCGCCTGTCATTAAACGACAAAAACATTTTAGCATACTTGGTCTTCGATTGAAAACCATACCAATATAACTCGGTAAACATTAATCTTACTTGACAAAATCATAATATAAGTCTAGCCGAAAGAATTGGCTTTAGACTTCATCGTTAAAACTTCATGCGAAAGAATACATGAATTACAAAGCTTGTCCAGACTGAAATGGAACAAGGGTTAGAATACTTGCCTTCAGCGTCTGCTTACTGATTATAACACGTACACTTTAAGTCTCTAAGTCTCTACAGTAATTACAATATCATATAACACACTTGGTCATGAATGAACTTACATAGACCTTAATATATCTTACCCTTCTTCTCAACGTAAATCCTGACTTAGATCTACTATTATGGGTTTCCGGCTTTCATTAAGTCATTCACATTTCGTTCATCTTCGATTGATTATTAACTCTTAATCATCATACGTAAGTGTCTAACAATATCTTAACAATGTCATGTTTATACTTTGGTTTATTACTATAAAGTTCCCTTTTATTTTGTACTTGTAATAATTCTTTACTGTCCATTGCCTAGGGTTGGTGCTGCGGTGCCACCCATTACTCTTCATCTCATGTCGCTGCAGATGAGAGTTAAGCAATACCTAGCATCCGCATACTACACGCTAATGACGCGCCACACTTTGTTCTTTATCTCATGACATTGCTGGCCCCGAGTTAGCGATGTCTTCGAGACATCATTGTCATGGCTATATGCGCTGATCATTATTTGGGTTGGTAGCCATGGCTGACTCTGTGCCTCAGATAGATTGTAATTTTTTTGAAAATTTTACGAAACTCCCGGATTCATAACTTCTTCATTATAAGTCCGAATTAGCTCGTTCAAAAGCCTATGGTTCACAATTTACATACTCTATGCGTTCATGAATTTTTTTTTATCTATTTGACTTCGTTTGCTAAAATTTCATCTATGAGTTCATTTTTAACGAAAACGATAAACGTCCGTGAACGTTCAACACTTGTTTCTTCATTCTAAGTCAGAATTCGGTCATTTTCGAGTCCGCAACTCTATAATGCCAAATATGACTTGTCTTCATTGAAAACCAATGTTTCTGACTTCAAACACAAAATACGACTTCCATTCCGAGAATTTCATGAATTCGACGATTATCGTCCAATCGTGTGAATTCCGGCAAAACTACATTCTTAATGATTGTAAATGGATCTTAACCAACATATGATCATTACAAGTTACTTATTATACCAACTTATAATCAAAGTAGGTTTTGACTTATTCTCATAAGTCAATGACTTATTTAACTTATGAACTATAATTCTTCATGCTTATGACTTACTATGAACTTAGGTCCATCAATAAATGTTCTCATGCTATATTCAATATACTAACATCATATGACAAACATATGATAAGTTCTTCATGATTCAAGCAACTTATTAAAGTTCAAGTTGCTTATTTAACTTATTCGGCTTAAGTTTATTCCTTAATAACTTATTACATGTTCTTAAGAAACGATCTCCCTTAAAGACTATAACTTCAATTCTCTTTGAAAAATCTAGCAAAAGTTGAAGTGGCTTATAAGTGCTTAAATGACTTATTCTCTCTACCAAATAAGTAGCTTATCTTGAGAGGAGTTGGATGAAATTTTATCAATCAACAAATGAAATGAGGTATCTCTATTTATAGGCAATCCTAAGTTAGGGCACTATGGACATTTAGGCCATCCCACCTCCTTAGTTAACCTCCTCATCCTCCACCTCCTTACTATTCATAACCTAGCAACCAAGTAAACTTGCTAGCCACAACACTTGCTCATCACATAATTTGTTTGCCCATCAAGTCTACCCATTTCTCACTTTGTTTGCTCCATGGATCATGGCTTCTCATTGGGCTTGTTAATTAAATCTAACTACTTCCTTATTGGGCTTATGCTACCATAGTTTGGACTCATGATCTATCAAACACTTGGGCTTGATTGTCACCTTCTATTGGACTTCTCTTATTAGGCTAATAATCCTACAAGTCCTTTACCTTAGATTTAACAACTTAACATTTATACCCCATGTATAATCCTCATATGCTAGCTCGTATATTAATTCGTAAGATACGTTATCTCATTCTTCATACATAATAGTATAATACGTCATATTATACTTACATTCATTACCTTCATATATTGAATACAAATTATACAATCACAACTTTCTTCCTTTAACACTTAATATACCTAACGTTCCCAAATTAAGTCCGCATGCAAAATATTACGTTTTCCATACTTAGGTTATTATTACATAATCCATATCACCTTGATATTATAACATTATGTATTTCTCGGAGTTTCAAAAATAATTCTCGAGCAAAAATCTATGAATAATGTTTTTCGAAAAATTTCTCGGAAAGCTTTTATTTTCGTCTTAGAAATTCAAACACTTTAATTCTCCCATGTAGTTAAAATACTACTACATTCCAAGGTTGATAGGTTATAGAACGACATTCATCTTATCCACACGTAATAATAATAAATAATATTATTTTATTCATTATTAAAAGTATTTACAAAGGTTCGATTTTTTGGGGCGTTACACTCTCTCGCCCTTATAAGGATTCTATCCCTAGAATCTCGCTAAAAAAAAAATTACACAAATAAATGAGGGTAATTCTTTTTCGTCATTTCTTTTAACTCCCACGTTTCTTCTTCTGCATCGTGGTTTTTCCATATCACCTTTACCGAAGGTATGACTTTATTTCGCAGAACTTGTTCTTTTCTATGAACAATTTGAATCGGCGTTTCCTCATACGTTAAGTCCTTCTCGATATGAATAGGCTCATATTTTATAACGTGCTTATAATCTGGCTTATAAGGACGTAACATGGATACGTGAAATACATTATGTATTCGTTCTAGGTCTGGAGGTAAGGCTATCATATAAGCTACCTCACTTACCCGTTTTAATACCTCAAAAGGTCCTATGAACCTTGTTCTTAACTTTCCCTTCTTCCCAAAATGTATCTTTCCTTTTCAGGGAGATACTTTTAGGAATACGTACGAACCTACTTCAAACTCACGATTCTCTCTATGCGGATCTGTAAACTTCTTCTGTCTATCTTGAGCTGCTAGAAGACGCATTTGTATCTTTTTGACAATGTACGCTGTCTGTTGCACCAATTCTGATCCCAACATTCGGTGTTCTCCTACCTCATCCCAATACAATGGCGTTCTGTATTTCCTCCCATACAATACTTCGTAAGTCGGCATACCTATGCTTGCATGATAACTATCGTTATACGCAAACTCCACTAATGGTAGATGATCATCCCAACTTCCCTTAAAATTCGTGATGCAAGATCTCAGCATATCTTCTAACGTCTGAATTGTCCTCTCGCTCTGTCCATCTGTTTGTGGATGATACGACGTACTCAGCTTCAACTGCGTTCCCAACTTCTCTTGTAGACTTCTCCAAAAGTTCGACGTGAATCGTGGATCACGATCGACACAATCGATATTGGCACCCCATGTCTAGAGATTATTTCCTTAATATATAGTCTAGCTAACTGATCTAAGTTATACTTAAACCCTAATTGGTAAAAAGTGAGCCAACTTCGTCAATCGGTCTACTATTACCCAGATCGCATCATACCCCTTCTGAGTAGTCGGAAGTCCTACCACAAAATCCATCGTGATATTCTCCCACTTCCACTCCGGGATTTCTAATGACTGTAGCAAGCCACTAGGTCGTTGATGTTCAGCCTTAACTCTCTGACAAGTCAAGCACCTACTCACATACTCTACTATTTCTCTCTTCATGTTCGGCCAGCAGAAACTCTGTCGAAGATCTTAATACATCTTAGTGCTACCAGGATGAATCAAAAACCTCAAACTATGAGCCTCTTGCAATACCTGCTCCTTTAATTCCGTCTCATTCAGAACCCAAATTCTTCCTTTAAATCTCAATAATCCCTCTTTATCAAGACTATACCTAGTATCTTTTTCATTGGCTAGCCGCTCCTTCATCCGGTCACACTCATCAGTTTTGAGTTGTACTTCCTTAACTCTTTCTACAATGGTCGATTGCATCTCCGTCGCAAACAACATTTGTCCACCTTCAATTGGCAGCTTCACTTCCAACTCTATCCTAGCCATCTCTGTTATCAACTCAGTTTGAGCCGTCAACAAAGACAACTTTTCCCGACCCTTCCTACTTAAGGCGTCGGCAACTACATTGGCTTTTCTCGGGTGATACATGATTTAACAGTCGCAATCCTTTATCAAATCCAACCATCTCCTCTGCCTCATATTCAACTCCCTCTGTGTGAAGATATATTTTAGACTCTTATGGTTCGTGTATATCTCACATTTTTCTCCATAAAGATAATGTCTCCATATCTTTAGCGCAAAAACTACTGCGGCCAATTCCAGATCATGAGTAGGGTAAACTTTCTCATAATCCTTCAACTGCCTAGATGCATACGCAATGACCTTGCCATGCTGCATGAGCACGCAACCATGTCCTCTATGCGAAGCATCACTATAAACTACAAAACTTCCTGTGTCATCGGGTAATGACAAAACAAGCGCTTCACTCAATCTTTCTTCCTTTAACGCTTAATAAACCTAACGTTCCCAAATGAAGTCCGCATGCGAAATATTACGTTGTCCATACTTAGGTTATTATTACATAATCCATATCACCTTGATATTATAACATTACGTATGTCTCAGAATTTCAAAAATAATTCCCGAATAGAAATCTATGAATAGTGTTTTTTGAAAAATTTCTCGGAAAGTTTTTATTTTCGTCTTAGAAATTCAAACATTTTAATTCTCCCTTGTAGTTAAAATACTATGACATTCCAACTTTTCTAGGTTATAGAACGACATTCATTTTATCCACACGTAATAATAATAAATAATATTATTTTATTCATTATTAAAATTATTTACAAAGGTTCGATTTTCTGGGGCGTTACACTCTCTCCCCCTTATAAGGATTCTATCCCCAGAATCTCGCTAAAAAAAATACACAAATATATGAGGGTAATTCTTTTTCATCATTTCTTCTAACTCCCACGTTGCTTCTTCTGCATCGTGGTTCTTCCATATCACCTTTACCGAAGGTATGACTTTATTTCGCAGAACTTGTTCTTTTCTATGAACAATTTGAATCAGCGTTTCCTCATACGTTAAGTCCTTTTCGATATGAATAGGCTCATATTCTATCACGTGCTTATAATCTGGCTTATAAGGACGTAACACGGATACGTGAAATACATTATGTATTCATTCTAGGTCTAGAGGTAAGGTTATCATATAAGCTACCTCACCTACCTGTTTTAATACCTTAGAAGGTCCTATGAACCTTGGACTTAACTTTTCCTTCTTCCCAAAACGTATCTTTCCTTTCAAGGGAGATACTTTTAGAAATACGTACGAACCTACATTAAACTCACGATTCTCTCTATGCGGATCTGTAAACTTCTTCTGTCTATCATTAGCTGCTAGAAGACACATTTGTATCTTCTTGACAATGTCCGCTGTCTGTTGCACCAATTCTGGTCCCAATCGATATTGGCACCCCATGTCTAGAGATTATTTCATTAATATAGAGTCTAGCTAACTGATCTAAGTTATACTTAACCCTAATTGGTAAAAAGTGAGCCGACTTCGTCAATCGGTCTACTATTACCCAGATCGCATCATACCCCTTCTGAGTAGTCGGAAGTCCTACCACAAAATCCATCGTGATATTCTCCCACTTCCACTCCGGGATTTCTAATGACTGTAGCAAGCCACTTGGTCATTGATGTTCAACCTCAACTCTCTGACAAGTCAAGC
Source organism: Panax quinquefolius (assembly GCA_020205615.1). Classification (NCBI taxonomy): domain Eukaryota; kingdom Viridiplantae; phylum Streptophyta; class Magnoliopsida; order Apiales; family Araliaceae; genus Panax; species Panax quinquefolius. The sequence goes on from CM035152.1 coordinate 104,049,123, forward strand.
ACCTACTCACGTACTCTACTATTTCTCTCTTCATGTTCGGCCACCAGAAACTCTGTCGAAGATCCTGATACATCTTAGTGCTACCAGGATGAATCGAAAACCTCAAACTATGAGCCTCTTGCAATACCTGCTCCTTTAATTTCGTCTCATTCCGAACCAAAATTCTTCCTTCAAATCTCAATAATTCCTCATTATCAAGACTATACCTAGTATCTTTTTCATTGGCTAGCCGCTCCTTCATCCGGTAACACTCATCAGTTTAGAGTTGTACCTCCTTAACTCTTTCTACAATGGTCGATTGCATCTCCCTCGCATACAGCATTTGTCCACCTTCACTTGGCAGCTTCACTTCCAACTCCATCCTAACCATCTCTGTTATCAACTCAGTTTGAGCCGTCAACAAAGACAAATTTTCCCAACCCTTCCTACTTAAGGCGTTGACAACTACATAGGATTCCCAAGCCATAAAATCCTATTTATCAAATCAATCCCAAAAATATTTCTTTTCTGGGATTTATCAGAATATAGTCTCATATTGAACATATATTTTTCTCAAAATTTTTAAAATTCATTTACTATTTTTCAAAAATCAATTTCTAATTAATTCCTTAAGAAATTAGCTACCTCAAGTTTAACTCCAGAAATTCCCAAATCATGGCAGGATCTTATACATGTTAACGTGATCTTCCAGTTTAAATTTCATGGTTATCGAAGTTATAGAACTCCGGTTATAGCATTTTTCGTCGGAAAAACCTAAATATTGAAATGGTCATAACTTGCTCATTTTAAGTCGGAATGAGCTCATTTTTGGACAAGAGGTACTTTATTCCATATATTTTCATGTCCCAAAAGGCCAGAATTTTGCTAACAAATTAAGTGGCCCAAATAGCCCTTTTAAACTTCTAAGCCGTAGCCTTTTTGGAAATTTTTAGTTTTTGACTCATTTGCTAAAATCAGTCCACACGAAAATCTACAACACCTTTTCCAGTGATTCTACTTGGATAAGTTAGAAAACTCATAGATCTAACTCTAGGACTTGACCACACTCAAAAATTCAAAATAGAATAGGAGATATGGTCAATTGAATTTCAAATTCCATTTTCACCAAAATCTAATTTTCAATCATTTGTGATTTCTAAGAAACTTTCATGTTTTCACATAATAACCAACATAACTTATCATAACACTTACTAATACTACATATACCCATGATTTTCATCAGTCCAATGCTTTTATTATGACTTTCATCATAATCAATAGTCCAATGCTTATATTATGACTTTCATCATAATCCACGTAAACAGATTATTTCCACAATTTAATAAGAAATGAATATAACAGTCCAATGCTTTTATTATGACTTTCATCATAATCAATAGTCCAATGCTTATATTATGACTTTCATCATAATCCACGTAAACAGATCATTTCCACAATTTAATAAGAAATGAATATGAAGGATTATTCACCATGTATGTGGTAATCCACATATACAGGTTATTCCAACAGAATAATAACGAATGGAATAATAGAAGGATTCACCATGCGTGCGATAGATATCGCATGATAAAGGTTATTCCCAATAGAATAATAAAAATTGAACCAGTCATGTATAACGCACGCATTGCAGATGATATTTCGACGAATAATAAATAATGGAACCAAGTCATGCGTAAGCGCACGCATAAGATATTTCGACAAAATAATAAATAATGGAATAACAACAAATTCACCGTAAATGCGATGAATCGCATGAGACAAGTTATTCCAACAGAATGATAAATAATGGAACCAGGTCATGCGTAAACGCACCGACAGGATATTCCGACAGAATAATAAAGAACGAAATAATAGAAGAATTTAACCATGTATGCGGTACTTCGCATATACAGGTTATTCCAATGAATAATAAGGAATGGAATAATGAAGAATTTCACCAAGTATAGGGTAGTCCCCAGTATCAAAGTTATTCAAAAAAATAATAAAGAATGGAATAACAGAAGTTCTCTTCATGAATACGAAAGAAATAATACCTCTTACGGTATAACAAATAATATCCCTTACCTTATAAGGAAGTGTACTCCAACGGGTAGGGCGGGGATATACTTAAAGAAAACTTGCATTACGCTCAAAGCTTTCTTAAACTCTAAAGAAATACGCTCAAGATTATAGAAGAAGAATTCTCTCTACACTTTCTCTCTCTAGAGTTTGAAAGTGAATTAAGTAAAAAAATAATGAAGGGATGAGCTTCTATCTATAGGAGAATGGATTGAATAGTAACTAATTCATGAACGGTTCAGATTGATTCACTTTTAAACAGACGGTCTAGATTGATTTAATAAAATATTCTAATAAAATAAAATCTTTTTAAATAAAATATAATATATTCTATTTATAATCTAATAAAACGAATAACTTTATAAAAGTATTATGTTTTATATAAAAAGATTTACTATCTAAAATACTATCTGCAGCACTATCTGCAAACACTATGCATAATAAAATATAATATATTTTAATTATTGTCTAATAAAACAAATAACTTTATAAAAGTATTACATTTTTTATATAAAAAGATTTTACTATGCATAATAAAATATAATATATTCTAATTATTGTCTAATACAACAAATGACTTTATAAAAGTATTATGTTTTATATAAAAAGCTTTTTTGTTTTATTACATTAATAATACTAATAAAACAAACTTCATCATCATTATTATAATTCACACTTTTAATCGACCAGGTCATTCCCAAGAAAGAGGGAGCTTTCCAACAAGGATTTCTCCCTATTGGCGAGCAATTAGGTGACCAAACCTCTCCTTGGCAGAACTTCTAGACATCGTTAATATTGCAAATAATAATGTTAATAACTTCGTCGTCTCAATTATTGATTTAATAATATATAAAATATTGACAATAATTGAATCAAGTAACGTGAGATACTATGCAACAATTATTGTAGCAATAATTGAACAAAACTGAGTGACTTCTAACGTAAGCATCAATAATCAATACCGTGTGCTACTATGCAACCACGCGTATTACTGTACTTTTACTACCAAGTAGTTCAACAGTATTAACAGTAAAACTTCCACCGTTATTTTCAATAACATATTTTTATCGTTTTCTCAATCCGACAATAATTCAGTTGTGGGGTCCACCAATGATTGTACCGTCGTACGAATGTTCCCCGATAAAAAAAATATTTCCCGACCAATCGAATATTATATAACTACTTGCATACTTTGAAAAATTTATAAATATTAACCACAACTATAACATTATATTAAATCCACACCATAATAAAAAAAATATTTCGAGAATTTTAAATCTTTATTCTTAAAATTTGGGATTTTACATCTCCCCTCCTTATGAAATTTTGCCCTCGAGATTTACGTACGTACCTGATATGCCTAACAGATGAGGATACCTCGTTAGATTTCTATATAACCTTTTAGCGTATAATATGTTCCTTCTTATCCAAGCTTTTAACAAGTATTTCCTCATACGTTAAATCTCCCGCTATCTTGTTCGGTTCTAAATCAATAATGTGGTTCGGGTCGTCCACATATTTACGTAACATCGGTATGTGATAAACGTTATGAACACGCAACATATTTGGCGGTAAAACGAGTCTATAGGCCACAGTTCCTACTTGATCAAGGATTTCAAATGGGCCAATAAAATCGAGGGTTGAGATAACGCCTTCTTGAACCTTCTTCTTCACATTCATCAGCTCCAGGTGTGTAGTTTGAGCGGCTTTAACTTTATCGATTAAAGTCGATTTTGCTCTTATATTCGTTATCTTCACATGGGTCCCTAGAGTCTTTAACTCTTTCTTCATCATTTGTAAGTTATAAGAAATGGGTTTTGTAATGGGGTCAATACAAAATTTGATTTCACGCTCTAGGGTAGGCTAAGAAGTCTTCAAGAATACGTCAAGAAATTTATTAACAATAGAAATATCATTCAAATCTGACGAATTTTTATTTAAATCAGTGACATGAGCTAAGAAAGCTTGACATCCGTTTTTCAATAAACGAATAGCTTTATGGCTTGAGATGACAATGATTGATTTTAGTGGTTTGGTTGCTTGAATTCGCATAATAGGTTGGTTAGGAATATGAAAGCTAACAACCTTACAAAAATAATCGATTTTAGAATGATGAGTAGTTAACCAATCAATCCCTAAAATCACATCAAATGCAAGTATTTTCAAAGAAATAAGATCGACGGTAATAATGATTCTGATTTGAATCAAACAAGACTTATAAACAGTGGATGTAACGAAGGTTTCTCCCAATGGAGTTTCAATAGATAAGTCAAAGTCTAATTTCTCCACAGTCAAATTTAAAAGTTTAGCGAAAGTAGAAGAAATGAAAGAGTGGGTAGAACCAGTATCAAATAAAGTATAAATTTCGCTATAGTTTATGATTAGCTTACCCATGATAGCTTCATTTGGGTTCCTCAACAAACACTCTCACTTAAACTACCGACTTTTGACTTGTCTAGGACATCCCAGTTGGACTTAACTTTGCTGTAGAGTACATTCCACCCTTAATTGCTTTGTCACATTCCTGATCCATGATTCGAATCATTATTCTCCGATCCATGTCGAATTGGGGTGACCGATCTGCACAGGGTAATTTCGAACTCGATGTTGGATTCTCCCAATTGCTGTCCAAAAAGCGAAATCCATTTCATCTATTTTGGCCTTATTAGATCGGACGTCTTTTTTTACAATATCAACACGCCGTGCAGCTTTTACCCATGCATCATCTATTCTCATTCGTTCATTTGCTTCTTCTTTCATCAGAACTTTGATCATAGCATTCTCAAACTCCAGCTCTAATATCTTATATTCTGCCAAAGAGTGCTTCTATTCAAGCATCGCACATCGGGTAACCCAATTTTGAATTGTTGTATCTCTTTGCTCCACAACCGCCTACCGTTCTTCAGCCTGCTCTTCCAACTGATGAATACGATTTTTTAATTCTAAATTTCGATCATAAAATTCTTCTAACCAATTCTCCTCAGGTTCCCCTTCTTCCTCTTCTTCCTCACTCTCAGCTGCTACCTCTGGAACTAGCTCGGGTGCAACTATTAGTTCTTCACTTACCACGTAGATATCTCTAATTTCTTCTTCGTCTGACATCACATTAACCTAGTTAGTGATTAAAGGTGTCTCAATGGTCTCATTCACTCCATTGTTAACATTTTCAGTTGCCATTTTCAAATACTGCCACAAAATAAGAGTTAATTAACATATCACATATTATCCCTATACTCTGACCGACCAATTAAATACCAAATAAACTTAGGTAGGTCATACTAGCGAAGGAATTCCCCGTCTCTCCCCTCTTAGTTCTTGTCTCACATCTCAGCCAAGGATCATATCCCTAAGCTTTGATACCAACTGTGACGCCCCCAAAAATAGGTATACATCACCCATCTTGAGTCGCCAAATACATGGTACATAAATAAAATACAACTTAATTATACAACTGTTGTGTAAAATACGATAAAACATAAACTAAGAGTTTAAACAAGAATATTGCCTTCTAGACAATATCCACTCTCAATGGAGTCCTCATAGACAATATACAAACTCAAATTCAAAGGTTCATTACATTTATTATCACACTATTTCATAGAATAGTGAGGACTACTAATGTTATCATCTAGATTGTCAATCCGTTTCCCAGGCTAAGTCCCATTATATTCTCATTTCTTCAAGAGAACAATGAAAGCAAAAGGGTGAGCTCAACTAGCCCAAAAGAAAAATATTATGACTAAGATAATGCAGAATAAGTTATCATTAACCTTCAACAATGTTAAACTGATAAAATACAATAGACATCAAGTTTAACTGCAGTGGAACAAAAAATCCATTAGAAAAGTCAAGTAGAGAATAAAATCTATTATCTTCTATGATTTAAAATGTTTTCATCAATTTCTTTATCGCTGAGACTCAGCTTAATAAATAAACCACATCATCGAATCATCCCTGCACTACGGGCCAACGATATTCATTAAATCATCAATGGTCATAACTATACAGAATAATCCCTAGTCATAATCATACCAAAAACTGTCCATCAACGCACTACATGCCATTAAGGATTTTTACCACATCATTCGTCACATTACGGTCATGACTATACTGAATAATCCTTGGTCATAATCACACCAAGTCCATCTATGCACGTAAGACAAAGATGACTTTTATCACAATATAAACATGAGAATGATGACAATGATATAAGCATTAATCAAACGAAAAAAAGGATAAATATTTAAAGACTTTAAATTTATACAAATATTATCAATAATTTAATAAACTCATAATCTAATATTATTAATATTATAACAATATTTTAATCACTTCTTAAACTTATAAACAATTTATTTCAATTGTTTACACTTTACCAAATAATGAATTTAATCATTCAAAAATGCCATACTCATAAGATTTCATCACCAATGATCAAATCTCTTATCAAAAATCTGCATATACCCTGTATAGGATTCCCAAGCCATAAAATCCTATTTACCAATTTTGTTACTTCACATAACATATTTAATTTATTTACTCATAACTAGTTCATTTTCATGAAAAATACCAAATCAGCCCCAAAAATATTTCTTTTCTGGGATTTAACATAATATAGTCCCATATTGAACATATATTTTTCTCGAAATTTTTAAAATTCATTTACTATTTTTTAAAAATCAATTTCTAATTAAATCCTTAAGAAATTAGCTACCTCAAGTTTAACTCCAGAAATTCTCAAATCTTGGTAGGATCTTATACATGTTAACGTGATTTTCTAGTTTAAATTTCATGGTCATCGAGGTTATAGAACTCCGGTTATAGCGTTTTTCGTCAAAAAAACCTAAATATTGAAATGGTCATAACTTGCTCATTTTAAGTCGGAATGAGCTCATTTTTGGACAGGAGGTACTTTATACCATATATTTTCATGTCCCAAAAGGACGGAATTTTTCTCACAAATTAAGTGGCCGAAATAACCCTTTTAAACTTATGGGTAGCAGCCTTTTTGGAAATTTTCAATTTTTGACTCCTTTGCTAAAATCAGTCCACACGAAAATCTACAACACCTTTTCCAGTGATTCCACTTGGATAAGTTAGAAAACTCATAGATCTAACTTTAGGACTTGACCACACTCAAAAATTTGAAATAGAATAGGAGATATGGTCAATTGAATTTCATATTCCATTTTCACCAAAATCTGATTTTCAATCCTTTGTGATTTCTAAGAAACTTTCATGTTTTCACATAATAACCAACATAACTTATCATAACACTTACTAATACTACATATACCCATGATTTTCATCAGTCCAATGCTTTTATTATGACTTTCATCATAATCAACAGTCCAATGCTTATATTATGACTTTCATCATAATCCACGTAAACAGATCATTTCCACAATTTAATAAGAAATGAATATAAAGGATTATTCACCATGCATGTGGTAATCCACATATACAGGTTATTCCAACAGAATAATAACGAATGGAATAACAGAAGGATTCACCATGCGTGCGATAGACTGCACAGACAGGTTATTCCCAACAGAATAATAAAGAATGGAACCAGGTCATGCGTAAACGCACGATGTGATATTTCGACGAGAATAATAAATAATGGAACCAATGTCATGCATAAACGCACTTTACGGATGTTTATTCTCAATGGAATAATAAATAATGGAATAACAACAGAATTCACCATGCATGCGATAAATCGAAATGCATGTGATTATTCCAATGAATGATAAATAATGGAACCGGTCGTGCGCGTAAATGCATCGACGAGATATTCCGACGAAATAATAAAGAATGAATAATAGAAGAATTTCACCATGTATGCGGTACTTAGCATATATTCGAGTTATTCAATGTAATAATAAGGAATGGAATAATAGAAGAATTTCACCAAGTATAGGGTAGTCTCCGTATACAGGTTATTCCAACAAAATAATAAAGAATGGAATAACAGAAGTTCTCTTCATGAATACGAAAGAAATAATACCTCTTACGGTACAATAAATAATATCCCTTACCTTAAAAAGAAGAGTACTCTGATGGGTAGGGCGGGGATATACTTGAAGAAAACTTGCACTACGCTTAAAGCGTTCTTAAACTCTAAAGAAATACGCTCAAGATTATAGAAAAAGAATTCTCTCTATAGTTTCTCTCTCTAGAGTTTTAGTGAATTCGTAAAAAATAATGAAGGAATGAGTTTCTATTTATAGGAGAATGGATTGAATAGTAACTAATTCATGAACGATCCAGATTGATTCACTTTTAAACGGACGGTACAGACTGATTTAATAAAATATTCTAATAAAACAAAATCTTTTTAAATAAAATTTAATATATTCTATTTATAATCTAATAAAACGAATAACTTTATAAAAGTATTCTATTTTATATAAAAAGATTTTACTATACAAACACTATGTAGGCACTATGCAAACACCATGCATAATAAAATATAATATATTCTAATTATTGTCTAATAAAACAAATAACTTTATAAAAGTATTCTGTTTTATATAAAATGATTTTACTATAGAAAACACTATGCATAATAAAATATAATATATTCTAATTATTGTCTAATAAAATAAATAACTTTATAAAAGTATTCTGTTTTATATAAAAAGTTTTTCTGTTTTATTACATTAATAATACTAATAAAACAAACTTCATCATCATTATTATAATTCACACTATTAATCGACCAGGTCGTTCCCAGGAAAGAAGGGGCTTTCCAATAAGGATTTCTCCCTATTGGCGCGCAATTAGGTGACCAAACCTCTCCTTGGCAGAACTTCTAGACATTGTTAATATTGCAAATAATAATGTTAATAACTTCGTCGTCTCAATTATTGATTTAATAATATATAAAATATTGACAATAATTGAATCAAATAACGTGAGATACTATGTCACAATTCTTTGTAGCAATAATTGAACAAAACTGAGTGACTTCTCACGTAAGCATCAATAATCAATACCGTGTGCTACTATGCAACCACGCGTATTACTATACTTTTACTACCGAGTAGTTCAGCAGTATTAACGGTAAAACTTCCGCTATTATTTTCAATAAAATATTTTTGTCGTTTTCTCAATCCGACAATAATTCCGTTATGGGTCCACCAATGATTGTACCGTCGTATGGATATTCCTCGACAAAAAGAATATTTCCCGACCAATCGAATATTATATAACAACTTGCATACTTTGTAAAATTTATAAATATTAACCACAACTATAACATTATATTAAATCCACACCATAATAAAAAAAATTCGAGAAGAAATTTAATCTTTATTTGTAAAATTTGGAATTTTACACTCTAAACAGAAGTCAATTATGTATCAATTTAAATTTAATCAACAACAAAGTTGTCTCTAACGTGTCTTAACTTCGATTATACCAAAGGTTTCAAACAGGAAAAGATTTAATTCATAACAAGAAATCACATTAAAGTTCTAATAATCGATTATACTTGTCTACTCAATCCCATTCTCATCATTGGCCAAAATAGATCAGAATTATCAAACAAATTGGACTCATGCAAGATGAACATAGTAACTAACTATTATTTTTTGAATTTTGATTTTTTAAACAAGAAACCTAATATAATGCTATTCAAAATATACTACTATGCAACTACTTATGCAATTGTACTACATGAATGCAAACATAATGAACCTAAACTAAATTAACAACATATGCAAAATAACATAACATATAAATAAAACTAAACATGCAATAAAGAACTAAACTAAACTCCCCCAAACATAGCAATTACAATGTCCTCATTGTAAGAATATATGGTAAGTAAGAGAACTTCCCCAGAATCGCCTATGTGAGGTGATGCGTGATGATATGGCGACGATCATTTTCCTATCCATTGAACCTCCAATACTTTCAGTATATTTCCAGGTTGGTTGTAGAGATTCGCACGAACCCTAACCTCGAACTTCCAAATAGGTGTGAATTGAGGTTGTTAGATTGTATGGTGAAGGGGTGGTTTTATAGAGAGGAGGTTATGTAGGGAATAGTGGGTGACTAGGTTGAAGGTGTGGGTAAGTGTTTGATTGTAGTGAGGAGATGGGAATTAATGTTCAAGTTCGTGGGTTTATGTTGTGAAGGAGTGGGATTGTAGGAAGTTAAAGTGCAAGGAGATTAGGATATCATGTCTACATATTGTAACTGCTGTAACTCCTTTTCAAATTCCGGACCCCCAAGCCCCGGCTTGCTAGTAACCTGTTAGTGCCTCTTGACCTCAAGCCCCAGCTTGGGTCCTAGGCTAAAAATGGCAAGCCCCAACTTACTAATGGCCTGAAAGTGCACTATATTTTTCCTCTTCCTTGCATCCTTAGTGCATCCCTTAGCTTCTTAAGTACATGATCAACATTAAAACATACTCATAAGTAGATATTGAGAAAATTTAAGCATGGAGGGTAAGATTATTTAAAAATCAAATATACTTTAAATACTATTGTGTTTGTGATCATATCTGGGCATGGAAGTGTGTCAAACACAATGGGCTCTTCGTTTAACTTCTCTTTTTTCGCCCCACCACGGCTTCATTGTTGTACTTACTTTTATGCCATAAAGAGCTTCGTCGACGACATGACTACCTAGCAGGCAAGGTTTTGCAAATCTGACTGAATTCTTGATCTTTGGTGGAGAAGGCACTTGGGGAACTAAAAAAATCGATTCATTTTCTTGAAGTTATATCTTTGTCAACCTCTATTTCATTATCCCCAATTTTCTCCACACTTTTGATATCCTGTAGCTCATCCAGTCGCAGATTCGGTTTGGGTTCTCCATAAATTTTGTCATCCATGTCATAAAGCCAAGTGTTTGGAGGAAGGTTGCTTACGGTTTTGGTCATTTGATCTATCTTATTCTGAAGATTCTGAATTGACTTCTCTTGATTAATCCTTCTCTCCTCATTTGATGCTATGAACTTGGACAACAATTCCTCCAATCTCGAATTATCTGTCTCAGTTTTGGAATCCATGTATTGAGGACTATGAGTTGAAGTGGTGATGAGTTGTTCCATCTGGTGCTAAAAATTGTGGCTCGGTTTTCTTGACTCATCATCCTCTCCTCTCGGTTTGCTATTACCTTTGACAGTAATTCCTCTAACTTTAACTTTTCTTCTTTTAATAGAGGTTGATATGAGAATTCCGGTGTGTATGTTGGATTTGGAGTAGAGTATTGATCTTGATAATTATAGCTCCATGAAGAATCCGGGTGATACCCCCAAACTTGATGATAACTAGGATCAAAATAGTTGCTTAGGTAATCACCACTATATTGTACCGGTTCAAAACTGACGGTGCATTGATGACTTTGATGGTTTACAGCACAATAGTCACACGTAACTGCCATCCTTCAACTCCTTTGGGCTGCAATAACGTCTAACATCCTCGAAAGTTCTTCATTCTATGCTGATATTGCGGAAAATGCATTAAGTCCATCAATCCATGTTTCCCTTAGTTGAGTCATGTTTGCCATCCTTCCACTCCGTTGGGCTGCGATAACCTCCAACATCTTCGAATTTGCCTTAATTTGTACTGACTCTACAGAAAATGCATTAAGTTCATCAATCCCTGTTTCCCTTGGTTGAGTCATGTTCGTGTATGACCATTGATACACAAAGTCATCCATGGTACCTGAAAAGGGAGAAATATAGGAAGAGAATTAAAAATAAAAATAAAATTATTAAATTAAGACTAATTTGATAGAAATTAATATTGGTAAAAAATATTAAACTAATTCCCCGGCAACGGCGCCAAAAACTTGTTGGGTAAAATCTAATTACGCACAACACGCAAGTATACGTGGTCAACAAGTAATAAAGTGTAAGTAGAGTATCGTTCCCACGAGGAATTATTAACATAAATTACCAAATATTAACCCTTAACCAAACTAATTTTATTTAAACAACCAATTTAAGATTATGAATTAAATTATTTAATTACACTAATTCTAATTACCAATAATTAAAAATAAGATTATGGAGATTTAAGATCACAACTTTACTTATTGCTTCATTTAAGTTAATACACTTCTTATCAATTATTTTCTATCCTGAATTGTTAATCAAGAACACTAAAGAAGATAAAACCACCTCTCGATGCATAATACCCATACTCACTTAAATCCACAATTGATAGAATTAATCAAGACATCCTAATTAACTAATCCACTATATCTCTATATGAATTACAATTAAAAAGGATTTAAAGCACAAGTTCTTTATAAGATTACATATGGCGTAAAGGCATATCTCTATCCTAAACACGAATCATGAATTACATCTATGTAGAAATCACAAACATATGCTATCATGATCAAATCTAAATCTATACTTCATCTCTCGAGTTCATATAGATTATCATGGTAATTGATGGCCAATCAATTAAATAATGAAGTCCAAATCACAATAGACAATCCTCACGATAGAACATAATAATTGATAGCAAAGCATATTAAAATAAAGTACACAATAAGATCCATTATAATCTCAAACAAAGAATTAGATCATTGAATTAAAACTACGAATCCACAGTTGAATACACATTAAAAGACAAAGATAGAAGAAGATAAGAAGATAGAATCTATTGTATGTAGATTTGATGATCTCTCCTTGCTCCTATTTTGAATCTTCAATGTTCTCCAAGTTGCTTTAATCTCCAAATCTAATAAGAATTAGGGTTTTTCCCAATCTACTCTACTCTAATCTAATGGAATTCTTCCAAAAACTTGCCTCTAATCCTTGTAATTCTCCTCCTTTTATATGCCTCTTTATATGTCTTTAAGTCCTCTTGGAAGTCCTTGAGTCAATCAGCTCGAACCAATCCTTATCGGACTCAAATTTTGACAAAATCTACTCTTTCTGTGCATACCCAAACCCCAGCTTGTTTGTTACCTTGCAAATAGCAAGCCCCGACTTGCTATGCTACTGATTTTGAACTCAGGACCCCAAGCCTCGGTTTGGGTATAAGGCATAACATAACAAGCCCCGACTTGGGTACAAGCTGTTAGTTATTTTTCTACTGCAGTGTCTTCTGGTAAAATGGCCATAACTTTTGATCCGGGAGGAGTTACGGGGCCTTCCACTTATCAAATCGAATCTATCAACGAGCTCTACAACTTTCATTATTTTAGGATTGAGAAATAACAAATGTATGAAGGTCTAAATTGGACTGAAAGTGACTGCTATGCAAAATGGCCACCCAAAATAGTGAAGTTCAACGTCCGTTGGTACAAATGTCATAACTCTTCCATCCAAACTCCGATTTGAATGATTCAAGATGTTCTAGAAAGCTAAGAAGAAGCTCTACAATATAGTCCAAGTTCTAAGCCAAGAACATGAAATTAACATGAAAGCACAAACGATGTCCGGATTGCTTTTTCCTTGTATTTTCATACCAATAGTTTCTCACACCGCTCCCAAACATATAATCTACAAAATGAACACAAAATGCATAAAAAGTAACTAAGAAACACGAGTGTAAGAAACTAATTCAAGTAACAGATACCGGATAAGTAGGTCTAAAACCTACTTATCACATATGCCCTAAAGCCTTGTATTGGAAAGTAATTAATGCTCAGATCTTACATATATTCCTAAGACTCAAAAAGGTCCTTCATCCTTTAAGGATCTCGAGACTGTACATTTTCCTCCTCAATATTCCTACAATGCCATTTCTTTTCCTTAAATTTCATAGAATATGATTAGAGGAATAATATGGTCATTATCAAAACATTTAGAGTGGAGTATGACATAAGTCAACATTCTCCCCCTTTTTGATAATGACAATAAATTAATTATAACTCCCCCTAAATTCATGCATATCTCAACATTTAGTGATAATTATTTAATGACCCTGCAATAACCTGTTAATTCACAATATACCTTAAGCATAAGGCTATCGTTTAACCAATCAATCATAAGGACATCCATCAACAGTTAAAATCATCCATCAAAACCAACAGTTTAAAAATATAGTTTGAAACAGAGGACATCATGCATGAAATTTAAAAGTAATGTCTTTAAAGGAAATGTCTGTGAAAAAGGAAATGTATGTGAAAGGCAGAATTCATCTCCCCCTTTGGCATCCATCAAAAAGAGGACCAACAGAGAAACAAAGAGAAGGAAGGTGCATGAGCTTAGACATCGTCTTCATCAATGTGAAAATGATTGGCCTCGCGAACAGTGAAGTAGGGACGATGACATCGACGATGTTCTCTTTTTTCTTGGGACAGGGAGTCTGCAAAGTGGGGAGGGCGAGGGATGAAGGTAGGAGGAGATTGAGGAAGATCTAGGAAATCTCCTTAGTATTCGGCTATCGAATTGCACTGTGGTCACTCAGGTATGCGAGAATTCACTTGGTCAGCCTATAGCTCCTCACTTAAATTATTCACATGGCATTCGATGAATCATCCGAGTGTCCCAATCTGATTACAGATAAACTTCAATTCAGAGCTTACTTGGCAGGCATTACGATTCATTTTCCTTTGCAAAGCTTCAACAATAACTCTAGTATGCAATTCAAACCCCGTTTGAAGTTCTATGAACTCATCCTCCACAGTGAGAAAAACAGTGTTTAGCTCAGTGCGACTGATGGTTAGTTTGCCTTTTTCTAACACAGAAAGCCTGTGTTGGATATGTTTGACATCAGCAGTGAGTATTATTTGATTGTTAGCAATAGTATGGGGAAGAGTAAGAATCTCAGGAGAAGGAGGTTGTGTAGCTAGTGGGGTGGGATTTATTACCGGAGGGACAAGGGGATTCTCTGGGGAAATTCTCATGACTTTCCATCGACCAATATGAGATGAGTGCTTTTGATATAGACATAATCGATGGAATCGGTAATTGTGATTGAGCCTTCATTGTCTAGATGGATTTAAAAGTGAGTGAATAACTTGGTAAGAAAACAGCTGTAAGACAGACATTTTTTGGAATGTTTGATGCAGTTGAGCATGTGTTTAAGCATCAGAAGAGAAAAATTGAATGGTTTTCCTTTCATTATCAGAGCCACTAAAACCAAATCTTGGTAGGTGAAGTCAGCCCCACCACCAAGACGAGGGATACGTTTGTACCTTAGTAATTTGTGAAGGACTATGGAAATATGGGATACTTTAATGGTCTTTGGAAGAGTGACTGACGACAGAGTGGGTCAAGAGGGGACAGAGGAGTATAAACTGGTCCCTTAAGGGTAAAGGGACAGTCTCCTGTATAGGGAATGGACAATATGCTCCTTAAATCCATAGCAGTAAAAAATAAAGATTTATCTTTAACAAACGAAGTATAACAGTCTCCATTATTTTCAAGTTTTGTATAAAATTGTTGGATTAATTTTGGGTAAGACACAGAGGGAGGAACACTTAAAAGAAGATAAACCACATGACTCGAGGAGATGTTGAAGAGGCGAGTTTTGGTAGTAAAACATGTCAATTGATTTTTCATAAATAAAGGATTTTTTACAGATAGAGGACTTAAAATGAAGTTTGAAAGTATGGTCTCTAAAGAAATTCTTGGGCACATCATGTAAAGAGATAGACAAGGGGATTACCGTCATCGGAGGAGATCATGGTGAGGATTCTTTGACTTTCCGTGCATTTGGTGCCAGTAGACATCCTAATCGGTGGAGGGGATGGTAAACTCGCTTCAGATTCTGCATGGGATGAGTCACCAGAGATGGTCGTGATGGACGGTTGCTTTCTTTTTATTTTTGAGTAGCTAGAGGTTGAGAGGGTGGAGAAGGAAGGGATACTTCATCTACTGAGTCATCACGGTGCTGTCGATCCCTCCTGGTACGCATTATTGCAGAAGGTGTTTGAAAGCGATCGAGAGTTTTAGAGACGGTTGGTGTGCTGAAGAGATAAAGAGGAAGCTTGGAAGAGTAAAGTAACTTCTGTCTTTTCAAGGGTGCGTGGTACCAAGATATGGGAAGGCGTGGCGCCATATTTGGAAAGGAAAATATGAGCAGATTTAATTAGCGTAATTATGGTAGTAGGACATAATGTGAGATTTATATTTTCTGTTTAATTTCCTTAAAGCATGCAGACCATATCTATATCAGACACATCCCGAGTTCTCTTCGTAAGGTGCAGAAACGTTCTTCCCCTAGAGGTTTTGTAAATATATTTGTCAATTGGTGCTAAGTGGGAATAAATATCAATTTGATTAGTCCCTTGGATACATTATCTCTAAGAAAGTGGTGTCGAACTTCTATGTGTTTTGTGCGAGAGTGTAAAACTGGACTTTTTGAAATGTCAATGGTGCTTGTATTATCACAGTATATAGGCACATTGTTACACAAGATATCAAATTTACATAATGTTTTACACGTCCATAAAAGTTTGGAGCAACAACTCCCATCTGCTAAATATTCACCCTCAGGGGTGGATAAAGCTACTGATGTTTGCTTCTTACTATGCCATGAAACAAGACTTTGTCCTAAAAATGTACAAGCACCGTTTGTGCTTTTTTTATCTATTTGACAACCTACATAGTCAGTATCTGAGTAACCCATTAGATTAAAATTGCTACATTTTAGATAAAATAATCCTAGATTTGTAGTGCCACTCAAATATTTAAATATTCGTTTAACAGCTTGTAAATGTGATTCTTTGGGTCTTGCTTGAAAAGGAGCACATAGACACACATTCTACATTATATAAGGTCCAGAAGCAATTAGATATAATAAGGATCCGATCATACCTCTATATTTAGTTACTTCTACATCCATACCTTTTTCATCTGTTGTGAGTTTTATTGATGTACACATTGGTGTGGTCTTTGAATTTGAGTTATCAAACCCGAATCTCTTAAGTAATTCTTTTGTATACTTGGTTTAATGAATGAAGATACCATCCTAATGTTGTTTGATTTGAAGGCCCAGAAAGTAATTGAGTTCTCCCATTAATCTCATATCAAACTCCTTGTGTATGCATTTGGAAAACCACTCACACATAAAGTTATTAGTAGCACCAAATATTATATCGTCTACATATATTTCTACAATAATGATTTCTTTATTCTGACTTTTAATAAACAAAGTAGAGTCAATTTTACCTCGTATCAAGCCATTTGATAGTAGTTACTTACTCAATCTCTTATACCAAGCTCTTGGAGCTTGTTTGAGTCCATAGAGTGCCTTCTTTAGTTTTTTTACGTAATATGGGAACTTGTCATGCTAAAATCTAGATGGCTGTTTTACGTATAATTCTTCGTTTATATATCCGTTGAGGAAAGCACTTTTGACGTCTATTTGGTGTAATTTGAACTTTCTGAAACATGCAAATGCTAACAATATTCTAATGGATTCCAATCGGGGCTACATGAGAAAATATGTCTTCATAATCTATTCCTTCTTGTTGATTGTATCCTTAAGCTACTAATCTTAATTTGTTTCTTGTAATTGTTCCATACTCATCAAGTTTGTTTTTGAATACCTATTTAGTTCCAATAACGAATACATCTTTTGGAGGAGGCATCAACTCCCAGACTTGGCATCTTTTGAATTGTTATAATTCTTTTTGCATTGCTAGAAGCCAATTTTCATCAAGTATGGCTTCTTTGACATTTTTTGGTTCAATTTGGGATAGGAATGCTGAAAAAGCACACATATTTTGTGCTCTTCTTGTTGTTGTTACTCCGTCACTTATGTTGCCAATAATGTTGTCAGGAGGATGATTTTTGATGTATCTTGCTGATTTTGGAAGTTGAATGTCATGAATCACTTCTTCTAGTTAATCTTCGGTCATTTTTGGATCATGGTCTTGTTGTTCGTTTAATTCAGCTTGTTGGATAGGTTTCTGGTCTTTGTCTTCAGCTTGCTGATTCTGCTGCTCTTGTAATCCAGCTTGCTGGATAGATTCCTTCGTCTTGTTGTTTTGTGTTATGTGATAGGCTGGATCAGCAACTATCTAAAAATTTCCTGCATCATCTTCTCTTTCTTTTGGAATATTATGGTTAGATTCATTAAATTTAATATGTATAGATTCTTTAATACACATCTTTTGCAGATTATAAATGCGACATGCTTTACTATTTTAAGAGTAGCCAATGAATATTCCCTCATATGATCTAGCATAAAACTTACCCATATTTTCGCTAATATTAAGGATAAAACATTTAGATCCAAATACTTTGAAATAACTTATATTAGGAAGTCTATTATTTAATAATTCATATGGAGTTTTCAAAATAATTGGACGGATTAATACTCTATTTAGTACATAGCATGATGCGTTTACAACTTCAGCCCAAAATTTCTTTGGAAGTTTACTTTCTTGTATGAGGGTTCTAGTTGTTTCTTGTAATGTTCAATTTTTTCTTTCTACCACCCCATTTTGTTGAGGAGTTTTAGGTGCTGAGAATTCATGAGTAATTCCTTTTTGATTACAAAATGTAATAAAATCTTTTTGAAATTCAGTACCATGATAACTTATGATTTTTATAACATTAAGATTATATTTTGTCTCCAGGTTTCTAATAAAATTTTCAAATTCTTTAAATGCCTCATCTTTAGTTATAAGAAACAATACCCATGTGTATCTAGAAAAATCATCAACTATCACAAATGCGTAAAACTTACCATTTAGACTAGCATGCCTTTCAGGTCCAAATAAATCAAGATGGAGTAATTGCAAGGGAGAAGAGCTTGATACCATATTCTTGGCTGTGAATGATATCCTTACTTGTTTTTCGAGTTGACAGGGCTCACATATTCCTTTCTTCTCAAAATTTATTTTAGGTAAACCTTTCACTAGGTTCTTTGATGATAGTTTTTTTATTAGGTCCATATGAATGATAGTTTTTTGATTAGGCCCATATAAACATGCCCCATTCTTCTATGCCATTGATTTGCTTCATCTTGAATTGTTGGAAGACATAATTCTTCCTCCTGTTGCTCAAAATCAAGAGTATATATACTTCTTTCTCTCTGGGCAACTAAAGTAGCATTGTTAGTACCATGTGAAATTGTGCATTTATCTTTTTCAAAGTGTACTTGATGTCCATTATCCATTAATTGATTAACACTAATAAAGTTGAAATCTAGGCCTTCAACAAGGTGAACGTTATTAATATTAACATTACCAGTACCTATTTTACCTTTCCCGACTATTTCACACGACCAATTATCTCCAAACGTGATATTTCCAAGTTTCTTTTTGATATTTAGCTCCACAAACTTAGATTTGTCACCCGTCATGTGACGTGAGCATCCATTATCAAGGATCCACTTTTGAGAAGATACTTTTGTTTACGAAAAATTCAATTTATCTTTTTGGTACACACTTAGAAGGGGGGTTGAATAAGTGTAGGAACAAACTATGTCTAATTTTTATTTAACTAAAAATTCCCTTGGATATTCAATGCAGCAAGCTGGATTCTATATCTTTATAAGTAAAATTTTTAGGACAATGTATTGAATTTATGTAATATTTCCCATAATGTATAAATTCGATACTTAACCTTTTTCAGAATATGATTATGAGAAATTAATGTGCTATATTAGTTTGGTAGTATTTATAGATATTGAATGCAGGCTGCTGGATTGTTAACAGAATAGTAAAGCACAAAATGCAATCACATAAACACCGAGATTTTTACGTGGTTCAACTACTACCCTCTATAATAGTAGCCTAATCCACGTCCAATACCAACTAGTATTGGAGACTCACTTTTATTAAACTTTTCCAATTACAATTCAAGTTCCAACAACTTGAGCACCTTTGCTCCTTGTGCACCTATGCACCCTCAAGCACCTATGCTTTCACACTTGATTGTAATAATATAATAATCCAGTCCGGATCACAATTTATAGAAAAATTGATATATTTGAGAAGGTAAAATACACAATAGAGGTCTAATGATCAAGCAATATATCACTCACCAATTCAAGGCTCTAGTATGTAATGATAAGCAATAAAAGTTATTACGAGCGTATTTTCTTCAATATCACCTTAGCAATATCTCCTTCAAGTGCAATCAGCAGAAAACCAAAGAAACACACTTTTTTAACTTTATATGTATGCAAGTACAGTATGTATTTCTTATTCTACTTTTTTCTCGTTAGGAACATCTCTTTTATAGCCAACAATGATAAGTTACCGTTGTTAATTGTCAATTCGTAATATGACCGTTTGGGACAAATTTCACAAATCACGTAATCTGAGAGTAACACCCAGATATTATGCCAATGATCAAGACTCTTTTCCAGTGGTATACTTATGTAGGACACTATCATGATCAGTATAAAATATAATGATTAGGGAGAAGATTTTTCCTGAATGAGTGCTCACCACGTGATAACATATCTCCTAGATTTTATCCCAACTTGTCATATGTAGATTTGCTATATGTCAACTGCCGGATTAATACCATTCAATCAATTTCTATCTTATGCAGTCTTTAAAAAGAACACGTCTAAAAAGATTACCATATCAATTTGTCAAGCACATGATTTAAAGAGTCTAATACCTTCCCTTAAATTAAGCATTTATAACGCATGATTCATAGTATATATTTAACCTGTTATTTATATTAAGTTACCTTATTTTATTTGATCGGAAGTAGTTTCCTTGATCCATGAAATACAAAGTAAACCAATTACTGTTATCCCATAATTATAGCAAATCTGCCTAACACAAAATTTCTGGATATATAATTATGTGTATATGAAATGCATATACCCTAAATGTTAGGTTTGTAATATTCATGAACACAATCAAATTGCAAAATAATGCGGAAGCGTGTAAAATCAGAGTTTAAAAAATTTACAAACCATAAAACCCGGATCACCCTTTATGCACAATTATTAATTAAACGAAAAGATAAAGAATAAAATCATACCCTTGAAGATCGAGCTTCCTCAGGTACAAGTTCACCTCCAAATCCTTTCGCGTTCAACTTGAATCCACCGGGGTTTTGTTCCTTCCTTTGATCAACGTTAGCCACCCATATGTTTGGCCTCTAGAGGTGATCCACCAAGGAAAAATAAAGAATTCAAGAAGATGGTGTTTGGCTCAAACCCTAGTTTTCTATCTCTATAGAAAAGGGTACTCTCCAACAAATTGGAATTATGTCGTTGTTGTAAAAGTCAACAACCCTTACCACCCATAATAAGACTCCTCTTATTTATAGATGTGGGCAACCCATCTTAACAATTAAGGAATTGGGTTTTAATTAATTAATTAAATTCTTTTAATTAATTAAGCTCCCTAATCTTATTAGGGATAATTAATTAAACTCCTTTAACTAATTTTCCTTCCTAATCCAATTAGGAATAAATGAGAGTACTTATATTAAATTAATTTCTAAACTCTTTTAGAAATTAAAATAATAATAATTGTAATAATATTAATAAGACTCTCTTATTAATTTATATTTAATATTTCTAAAATATTAAATAATAATATTAAGCTATTTAATTTATTCTATCACCATAGATTAAATTAAATATACTTAACATATATTATTACGATTATGCCATTAACTTCTTAAATAATTATTCTTCTTTTACTGGTGTGACCCTTTAGGTTCTCCATATTAAACCCATTGTGAATAAATCAATTAGAACAATTCTAATCTTATTTAAATAAATAAATTAAACAATTAATTTATTTAAATAAATAATATTTATTCTACAATAGGGATAAGCCTCCCAATAGATCAACGACTTTCCGGATAATATAGATTTCAACATTAATCATAAAGAACCTTTGAGTAAATAGTTACCGTATAATTCAATCCTTCCACCATACAATGTCCCAATTAAATATAAGACATGGAATTACTATCAACTCTTATTTTATTTAATTATATGTATTTTCGATCCTTAAATGCACAACTCAAATAATGCAAATTAGAAACTCCTTTCTAATTTCATTCTCGCCTTAACCAAGGACTCTTTGGGTTGTCATTTATCGAATCACATAGGACATTTCTCTTCTATTAGAAGTGGTAGATTCTTTATTGATCATACATTATCTCCATGTATAACTTATTATACCCAAGCATACCTTTGATATACCCTAAGGGTCTTAAGGAATAAGTCAAAGTATAACTCATCATACACAAGATACTATGATGATCTCAAGTCCAAGGATTACTTGTACTACTATCACTACAGAATTCCTATTGACAGCAAATAAAACTCCATTAGGTATTCCTTAGCGAGCCAATGCTCAAAGGAACTTATTCTCTAATAAGCACCTACATACTTGCTTTAGTGTCTCCACACAAAATGATCATGAGATCAATCATCCTCATCCAATGAGCAAGCAACGTATGTACCAATCTATCCTGGATTCACTAATCCCCAATTTAGTAATCCAATGATTGGGAACTATTTTAGTTTTAAGCTTTCTAAGAATTTAGATCTCATCGAATGATCATCATCATTATTCTAAAAGCATCGCTTAAAACTATGGGTTTATCACATATTATAAAAACAACATCATGTAGATAATTAAAAGCCTTTAATAAATTAATACTTTTTATTAATAAATGAATAAGATTGTTACAAAGTATATGCTTTATCATCAAACATGATTGGCTTGTGTGCATACTACTTTCAATCTCCCACTTGCACTAAAGCCAATCGTCATGGTATCTTATACTCTTCTTTTCTAAGTGACGACTATCCTCATTTTGTTGGATAAGCTTTAGTTAATGGATATGTAATGTTGTTCATGAGAGTCCACTATCTCTATATAGTGTTTTTCCATCTTTCAATGATTCTAATAATCAAATGAAAGTGCCACAACACATGTTTAGATCCAAGATGAGACTTAGGAACTATTCCTAGTTCTCAGAATGAACTTTTAATCCAAACAATCAACTTGTAGCTTCATTTATAGCTATATACTTTGTCTTTATTACTAAACCAAAGAACTCTTTCAACGTTTGGAACCTTTCCAATTCATCGCACCACCGCTCAAGGTAACACTTTACCTTAAAGTAAATTTTCATCATCTTGGTCTCGTCTCGAAAAACTTGAGTCATTAAGCCCTCTAGTTTTAATTCGCACCCACCATGAATATGATCACATCCTTAGTGCTTGGGTTAAGCACTTTAAGATGTTTTTCACTTACTCATAGTGAACTTCTCCATAATTTGACCGATCAACATCGTCTCTCGTATATTTCATTGCATACATGATTGTCACTCATGCGATCTCTCTTCTTTTAATAGTTTGTGGGGACTATTAAGAGATACACTCCATAGCTCATCGACATGAGACATCTCTTGAGTTTGCTATGCTAAACGACTTTAGCATCAAATGAATATAACGCCCTTGGGTTAAGTCGAACATCCTTTTAAATCTATCTATATAGATTTATATCCCCAATTAAGATACTCTTCCAAATCATTCATGGAGGAATGTTTAGACAACTTTATCTTTACCGATTGTAGCATTGGTATGTAATTCCTCATCCGTAGTATATCAACATATAATACTAGAAATTTCACGACGCTCCCAATCGACCCTTTTGTACACACTAGAACTCTTACCTCATCGTATGTAACTCGGATCATCATCTTCTATGATCGTACCTCATCATCATCATCTATGATGAATCCATACCTCCTGGTATCTTCGATGCTATTCCGTTTTACGATTCGGTTGTGGTACAATAGGTTCATCTACGTGTTTCTCTTATTTGACTTATAGTGTTTTGTGGTTCTTGAACTCTTCAAGATCTATTATCCTCCCACTAGCCCCTTCAATGATAAACACCTTTATCTTAGAAGGCAGCGTGTTTCATAACAAACACCTTTTGCTAAGTAGAATTATAGAACATATACCCTAAACTTACTTTAGGATGTCCCACAAATCTGTACATGTCAAATCTTGTCCCAAGCTTATCCTTCGAAACTTTTTCACATAAGTTGGACAACCCCTTATCTTAACATACTTAAGATTAGGAATCCTCCCTGTCCATAACTTTTATGGAGTCTTGGGCTGGATTTTGAGGTTACCTTTTCAGTAGATATGCAGCCCATTTCTAGGACATGACCCTAGAAGGATACTTGGAATGTCGGTAAAATCATTATAAACCGCATCATCTCCAACAAGGTACGATTTTCATTCGGATACATCAATCAATTATTGTGTATCAGGATGTGTCCATTATGAGAAAACCATTTGAGATGATCTAGAACCTTATTGCACAAGTATTTATTCCTTGATCTAATCAAAGAATCTTAATACTTTGCCAATTTGTTTCACTTCTGAATTCTTTGAACCTTTCAAATAATTCACACTTGTATTTCAACAAATACATACATTCAACTCTTTGAATGATCATCTCCTTTTTTATACTAATTTATTCAATATGCAAAATTATTTTCATGTAAGTCAAGTATACAAAATTTATTATAATATTCCAGCTCTATACAAAACATTATTATTATAAATAGAACAACAATTGTTCTTAATTATAATACCAAAGATTTCATTGTCCAACAATAAAATGGAAATAATATTTTAACAAGAATCGAATACAATAACAACTTATCGACTTAATAGATTTTTCCGTAAAGCATTGCTAAACTATAAGTTTCTATGGCTAATATGGCAACCTTTGCTACATTTCCCATATATAGGATTTCTTATATTTGTTTAGCTTTCTACTTCGCTTGGTCCCTTCATAAATCTATATTTATGATAACCAAAGTCGTGATCCAATACCCAAGTAGAACCTCGACTTAAAGAAAAATTTATTACAATCATGAACAAAAATCGATTGTTAACCAAAACTTCACTAAGCTTCTTTGGTTAGCCTCTGCAAGATGCTTCTCGCAGCTTTCTTTCCAAAGTCCGAGCTTGTTGCGGTGGAAGCAAACTCCTTTGCTATTCAATGACGCTTTTGTTCTTATTATCCTTTGTTTATGCCTTTCTATTTACCTTCTTTGAATCGTTCTTAATTTCGGAAGATCCTTTGCCCCTACCAAGAAGACTTGATCTTTCTTGGTTGAAAGTGACTCTCAACATTTTCAATATGTTAAGCAAATCAAAGAAGTCGATATCTAGCTTGTTCATATGAAAATTCACAACAATTAATGAAAGGAGTCCAGAGAGTGAGTGCAAGATCAAATCTTGCTCAACTCTCCATCCATGACAAAACCAGTTGTCCTAATTGATCAATCAAATTGATTATGTTAAGAACTTTTTATCTCATACTATAGTGCCATTGGCCATTCTAGATCGGAAGAGCTCCTTAGATGTCCGATATCTATCGGTCCTACTTTCCTCACCATCAACTACTTGACGTGCAGAGAGTATAGTAGAGTATCCATAGTTTCAGTCGACTCAAGCTTGTTACTCATGGATACGAGCATGATGCATCGAGCCAATCATGCATCATCTTGCCACTTTCTAAAAGTAGCAATGTCTTCCTCAGAGGCATTTTCTAACCATTGCGAGGATAGGCGATATGGACATAAGATAGCTTTTCAACTATGAGAACTATTCTCAAATTCCTTAACCAATCCGCTTTAATTCTTGGCCCGATTAATTTAGCATCTAATATGCTTCGCAGATTATAGTAATTTTAGACATTGTAAAATTACGTCAGAAATGAATTTGTAATTAACAACATTTTAACATACATTCTATTATTAATTACCAAAATAAATTAGGTTTTGTTTTAAATTGGTATCTCCCACTATTTTCTTCAAACTATATTACCCTCACTTATATAGTTCGGCAAAAAATCTAATTAAAGATTTGCTAGTGAGAATAAGGATCCCATTTCAAATGTATATAGCCTTGTGGTGACACAACAAACTATATATAAATAAATAGGTAGACAACTTTTGTCAATTACATCAACTATGTAACTCCTTTTCTTTTTGCCTCTTAGATTATTTTGATCAAGTGGTGGCACATCCGAATCAAAATTATCCAAGTTAAGTCCCACCTAGCACTCCATATATTCAAAAAGAAAAATATCATCCTTGTGGTGACACAACAAAACAATATTGTTCAATTTTCTTTATAAGCATCAAATGTGATAAATTAACATCTTAAATACTTAATACTTGCCTTGTGGTGACACAAACAAACTCATATTAAATATTTAATACTCTATTAATTTTATCATGCTAGAAGGCTTACGCTCGATATTCCAAATATCTTTGAACGCTTTAGACTTAATATAAAAATTGAGGGGTTTGTTATTAATCTGTCTCATCTTGTTTTTTAGCGCTGCATGCATATATATATATATAAAATATCGCATCATATTAATGAACATGCGAAGCATGTTTGCATAATATATAATATATATAGTATAAGCATGCACATATAGAATACTATATTCTACCTTTGATTGATTATGGACTTTTATTCTAGTTTGGTTCACTAGAGCCACCAAGTGAACCAAAAGGGCAAACCCTAGGGTGCAAGAAATAATATTTAAATATAACTATTACATTTAAACCCGTGCTCCATAACAAACGGGTCTTCAAGCGCCTCTGCTCCTTGATCTCTAATTTTTCAAAATTAATTCTAACTATTCCTATTACAAAACTATTTAAAATAAATAGAAACCTTGATCAGCAGTCAAGGGGAAGTACATAGAGGGAGTTAGAATTTACATTAAGAAAAAATTAGAGAAGACGAGGTACGCAGAACCCCATTTAATAAAACCCATACATTCATGCATCCAACTAAAATAAAATCCAATCACATTGGTCAATTGTCCATAATCAATCCCATTTATTATCATACACATCACCATATGCATCAATAAATAACATTCATCTCATGAATAATAAAAACATTTAATATATATATTGATATCATTTAATGGGCAAATTTAGTTAGTATAAAATCTAATTTTGAATCAAAATAAACTCCTTTATTTTAATCCAAATTTAAATCAAAATAAAACTATTTTATTTTAATTTATCCAATTTTGAATAAAATAAACTATTTTATTTTAATCAAAAACTTTAATCAAAATAAACTCATTTATTTTAATTAATTATGGAATCCAATTCCATGTAATAAATTTTTTTTAAATTAAAATAAACTCTTTTATTTTAATTAATTATGGAATCCAATTCTATGTAAAAAAAATATTAAAGGAAACACTTGATTATCTTTCCTATTCACAAATAAACTCCTTTATTTTGAATAATATGAAATCTTATTTCATATTTAAATAAACTCCTTTATTTAAGGAAACATGGATTCTCTTTCCTATTCACAAATAAACTCTTTTATTTTGAATAATATGAAATCTTATTTCATATCTAAACAAACTCCTTTATTTAAGGAAAGATGGATTTACTTACCTATTCACAAATAAACTCCTTTATTTTAGGAAAAATAAAATCCAATTTCAACTCCAATTAGTTATTATGGAATCCAATTCCAACTCTAATTAGTTAGCATGAAATTTAATTTTAATATTAAAATAAACCATTTTATTTTAAGATTAAAATAAACATTTTATTTTAAAATTAAAATAAACTTTTTATTCTAAAATTAAAATAATTAAGATTATAATAGTTATATATATATATAATAGTTATATATACTATATATATAAAGGTATATATATATAATAATAATAATCTTAATTCCTTGAAATCCTTGCAGCCAACTTGTTTTCCGTGCACTGCCACCTTTTTTTTTTTTTTTTTTTATTAAGGAAGCAGGCTACCATTATGAATTGTTGCCTTTTGTAAAATTTGCATGACCCTTATATCAACAAAAAAAAAGGAAAAAAAATGTGGGCCACTTTATGCAAAAAGAAATCAAACCACCTCCAGCTGGATCTATCCGTGCACCCTTGTAACATATATCATATATATAATTTCTTGTTGCTTCCGTGCATGTTACAGTTGTTATCCCTTATTAGATACCAATCCGTGCAGCCAACTTGATTTTTTTTTTTTAAATAAATTTTATACAATAAATTATGCCCAATTAAATTGTTCTAAACACATATCAATATACATATCAAATAAAATAATTAATAATTCGCATAAAGGTTTGGCTCTAATGCCACTGTTAGGTTTGTAATATTCATGAACGCAATCAAATTGCAAAATAATGCGGAAGCGTGTAAAATCAGAGTTTAAAAAATTTACAAACCATAAAACCCGGATCACCCTTTATGCACAATTATTAATTAAACGAAAAGATAAAGAATAAAATCATACCCTTGAAGATCGAGCTTCCTCAGGTACAAGTTCACCTCCAAATCCTTTCGCGTTCAACTTGAATCCACCGGGGTTTTGTTCCTTCCTTTGATCAACGTTAGCCACCCATATGTTTGGCCTCTAGAGGTGATCCACCAAGAAAAAATAAAGAATTCAAGAAGATGGTGTTTGGCTCAAACCCTAGTTTTCTATCTCTATAGAAAATAGTACTCTCCAACAAATTGGAATTATGTCGTTGTTGTAAAAGTCAACAACCCTTACCACCCATAATAAGACTCCTCTTATTTATAGATGTGGGCAACCCATCTTAACAATTAAGGAATTGGGTTTTAATTAATTAATTAAATTCTTTTAATTAATTAAGCTCCCAATCTTATTAGGGATAATTAATTAAACTCCTTTAACTAATTTTCCTTCCTAATCCAATTAGGAATAAATGAGAGTACTTATATTAAATTAATTTCTAAACTCTTTTAGAAATTAAAATAATAATAATTGTAATAATATTAATAAGACTCCTCTTATTAATTTATATTTAATATTTCTAAAATATTAAATAATAAATATTAAGCTATTTAATTTATTCTATCACCATAGATTAAATTAAATATACTTAACATATTATTACGATTATGCCATTAACTTCTTAAATAATTATTCTTCCTTTTATGGTGTGACCCTTTAGGTTCTCCATATTAAACCGGTTGTGAATAAATCAATTAGAACAATTCTAATCTTATTTAAATAAATAAATTAAACAATTAATTTATTTAAATAAATAATATTTATTCTACAATAGGGATAAGCCTCCCTAGCGATCAACGACTTTCCAGATAATATAGATTTCAACATTAATCATAAAGAACCTTTGAGTAAATATTTACCGTACAATTCAATCCTTCCACCATACAATGTCCCAATTAAATATAAGACATGGAATTACTATCAACTCTTATTTTATTTAATTATATGTATTTCGATCCTAAAATGCACAACTCCAAATAATGCAAATTAGAAACTCCTTTCTAATTTCATTCTGCCTTGGCCAAGGACTACTGGGTTGTCATTTATCGAATCACATAGGACATTTCTCTTCTTTTATTAGAAGTGGTAGATTCTTTATTGATCAAACATTATCTCCATGTACAACTTATTATACCCACGCATACCCTTTGATATACCCTAAGGGTCTTAAGGAATAAGTCAAAGTATAACTCATCATACACAAGATACTATGATGATCTCAAGTCCAAGGATTACTTGTACTACTATCACTATAGAATTCCTATTGACAGCAAAAATAAAACTCCATTAGGTATTCCTTAGCGAGCCAATGCTCAATGAACTTATTCTCTAATAAGCACCTACATACTTGCTTTAGTGTCTCCACACAAATGATCATGAAAATCAATCATCCTCATCCAATGATCAAGCAACGTATGTACCAATCTATCCGGATTCACTAATCCCCAATTTAGTAATCCAATGATTGGGAACTATTTTAGTTTTAAGCTTTCTAAGAATTTAGATCTCATCAGAATGATCATCATCATTATTCTAAAAGCATTGCTTAAAACTATGGGTTTATCACATATTATAAAACAGCATCATGTAGATAATTAAAAGCCTTTAATAAATTAATACTTTTTATTAATAAATGAATAAGATTGTTACAAAGTATATGCTTTATCATCAAACATGATTGGCTTGTGTGCATACTACTTTCACTAAAGCCTTGTATTGGAAAGTAATTAATGCTCAGATCTTACATATATTCCCATGATTCAAAAAGGTCCTTCATCTTTCAAAGATCTCGAGACTTTACGTTTTCCTCCTCAATATTCCTGTAATGCCATTTCTTTTCCTGAAATTTCATAGAACATGATTAGAGGAATAATATGGTCATCATCAAAACATTTAGAGTGGAGTATGACATAATTCAACAGGATGGTTTTGACATTAGAATAAAAAAAACAATAGTTGTTCTATTTATAATAATAATATTTTATATGGTGTTGGTAATTTCTGAAATGGACTTTATATTCTTGACTTGCATGAAAATATACTTCAAATTGAACAAACTAAGAAAAGGAAAGGAGATGATGTAAATTATACCATCACGTGGCACTGTAGACTCGGTCATATTAATGAAACAAGATTATCCAAGTTGCGTAAAGATGGGCTCCTAGAGCTATCTAATTATGAATGTGAGGACCCAAAATTTTAAATAATTTAATTTCTACGAATAATTTTTATTTATTTAATATTGGTATTGATTATCAATGTTATGCTGAGTATCAGTGATATGTGCTTAGCAAGAGGGTCAAAACTATGTATTGACTGAGTAACATGTTTGAAGTTATGTTAAATAGTTGATGAAAACCTTAACCCTAATTACAGATAGAGATTTGATAGTTAATACAATAATTGTAATTGTGTTTATGAGTATGTATTGGTACAATATATATCAATGATAAAAGGTTGATTAGATAAGGTATAACCTTAGTAAACCCTAATGGTGGATTAGAAACCCTAATCTACAGTTAGAAAACCTTAATGATCAGTTATGAACCCTAATTATTTTTTTGGAAACCCTAATTTCTTATTTGAGAACCCTAAACCTTAGTTAGCAAACCTTAAGGGTGATTATCAAACCCTAAGGTTTAATATTAAAGGGAATTATGTCAAATGACTATACTACCCTTAAAATCATGTGGGAAATTATCAAAATACCCTTTTGGAGGCGAAATGACTAAATATCTTTTACTTAAGTTTTAAGTTAAGAGATTTTACAAATCTTGTGACTCACCATCTTTTGGGATATTAACATGTGCTCTAAATCAAGCTAAGTTTGATCTTTTATGCCACCTTGCAACTTATAGATTCAATGAATCAAATTTGAGAGATTAAAGAGAGAGAAAAACAAAAACAAAAGCCCATTTGTGTCCACACACTATCCAAACCTCGCTCACACTAAAACCACAAAATCCATAAGTAAAATAGTCCCTAACTAAGTCCTTAACACCCCAAGAACAGATTAGGAAGCTAAGATCAAAGATTGTTCAAAGAGAGATATAAACCCTAACTTAGTTTGATCTTGTATGCTAAGATATATGTTGTTTTTATGTGTTTATTTAAGTGTTATAAGATGTTATTTAGTGATATATGATGATATATCATAGATCCATAACATCAAAGTGCTTAAATATAAAGTTTTTAAAACTGTAAAGAACCCTAGATTTATGACCTGACAACCGAATGTTAGAGGCCATAGATCTAGATCTATTAATGATTAGACTTATTTGATGTAATAGAGTTGTATTATGCTACGAGGGGAGTAATCTAGAAGTGGAATCGTGTTCATAGCATGTCCAGATTCCAAGATATCAATGGTAAAAGTGGGTTGACCAGTCATGGGTTTGAGTTTCTGGGTAACCCAGAAATTCCTCAGATTAGTCTGACAAGATGTTCATGAGCCTAGATCTTGCAGATGTTATGTGTTTAACTTGTGTTAATTTATCAATGTTATAGTCTGCTATATGGACTATAGAATTATGGATTTAGATCACATAAACAAGAAAAAGGATCAAAGTAGTAGGCAGTCAAACTAGGTTAACCGAGCATGACTAGGGTTTTCTGGTAATTCCAAAAAACTGAAGAACATGGTTTCTGACAAGGTTTGACCGACTTAGATTTTGAGCTTGTGATGTAGTTAAGCTACCCAAGTGTAGTAATGTTATTCTTTAACATGAGGACTACAAGATTGGATCACTTAAACACCCAAATAATGACCAGAACCCAATTGATGAATCAAGGCACAAAGTAACTATCAAGCACTGTCTGGGTTTCTAAGTAACACAGAAATCCCAGAACAGGCATGACAGCCACTTTGAGCTCTTAGATCTTGCAGATGTGTTGTAGTTTGACCTTGATTGTTGTTAGTACATGTAGTATTACATCAATACTACATGATCTATACATTTGCAAGCCTAGAAACATCATGAGTAGTGAATTAGGATTGGTCAAAGTAGGCACCTTAAGACTGACTTTGAATGTTCTTGAGGCTCAAGAACACCATTAGTGACAGTTACTGTTGCTAAAGCCTTTACCGACAATTTTATTAAAATTAATTAACTTAATTTTCAATAATTAGATAAAAATAGAAAATAATTTCCAAAAATTCAAAAATTAGTTTTAAAAATTATTTTAAGGTATAAAAATTAACTTTTGATAATTTGACATAATTTTCATTAATATTTTAATTTATTTAAGTATTAATGATATTAAAATTATTTAATAAATTAGTTAAAAAATATTTTAATATTTTAAAAATCATTTTAAATGATAATAAAGTATTTAAAAATATTTGAAGTTATAAAAGATGACTTTTAATATTTTGAGCTAAATTTCATTAATAATTTAATATTAATGATATTAGATTTATTTAATAATTATATTAAACAAATGGTTCAAAAGGGTTTTATTGATTTAAAATGATATAAATGATTTAAAAATATTTTAAGTTATAATAAATGACTTTTTAATATTTTGATGAAAAAATACATTAATATTTAAATATTAATGGTAATTAGTTAAAATGAATGTAAATGTTTTAAAAATCATTTAAGGGTAATATTAATGTTTTAAAAATATTTTGAGTTATTATAAATAACTTTAATATTTTGACAAGTATTTAATTAATATTTTAATATTATTTAAATATTAATGATAATGAGATTATTCAAAGATTAAATCATTTGAAAATGATATCGTTGTTTGAAAATTATTATAAAACATAATAATTATTTGAAAATTATTATAAGCTTCTCAAAAATATTATGAATATATTTTAATTATCTAAAATAACATTGAAGCTCTGGAATAGATTTTATTTGAAAATATACTCGTTTATTATCTGATAAGGTAATCAAGACCTAAAATTAATATTATTATGTGACGTGATATAGTGACTTTAAATGATAGTATTATGTGATGTGATGTGATATGCTAATTGCGAGACCAATATTATTGATTATAGGTCTTCCAAACGCAACTAAGTTATATTGTGTAATAATAGTCAACAACCAAGGCAAGTTTCCTTAAGTCAATCTCGAGTTATTACTTTTCAAATATAGTAGTGGGTAATTATTGCTGATTATTCCACGTCTGAGATTTATTATTTTTTATTTGCAATTAGTGCAAATTCATTAATTTAAACTAAGTTTTAAATTTCAAAAGCGTGACTGATGAATAAATATTGTTGGTTATTCACATCTATGAGTATTATTGTTGATTGCAAATAGTGCAGTTGATTTCTGTCTATTATTGAATAGTTTTTGAGTTATGTCTCAGCTAATTGTTTCTGCTAGACAAATATTTGTTAAAATTTGATATGTTCTAACTCGAGTATTATTGAAAGATCAATGCTAATTATTCCGGCTAGATTGAGACAGATATTAGATGTTGAAATCATAGTATTTCTTTAAATCTAAACTATATGGTTGCGATACGAATTCTTGATGTAAGACTAAGATGAACAACCTTTATATAAAAAGGGAACTTTGTGGTCGGATATACGACTGTTGCGCGAGCTTGAGTATTATGCATAATATTGGGTACATTGAAGCTTATCACTTTATGTACTTACGAAGAGGTATGATTTAATCTTTAGGGTTATCTGATACACCTGGATAATTTCAGCATTATATAACTATTAATTACTCTATTTGCTCAAGATCCATTATGACCGCTCAGCATAAAATCTGGAAATAATCCACTTTGTTATTGTGTAGTATTATCTCTTAATAATCGATTGAACCTTATAGAAACTTCGAAAGCGTTTTACTTTTTCATCATTGAATTGTTGTTTAGCATGAAATTCGTTAAATTCTTGTTATTGATAAATGATTTGTTCAGCTATTTCAAAGTCCTTGGAACTTTAGTAAAGTTCTATTGAATCGATAGTCTATTATTTTTTATTCATATTCTTTATTGTATATTTTAACTTGGGAAGCAAACTCTGTGCTCACCCTTGCTTAAATATAATATTTCAGTTAAGAACGAAGTAGCAGGAGCGTCGGAGAAGGACAAAGGCAAAGGAAAATTACAAGAGTTGTTAATATGAACTTTATTTATGGTGTTGTTATGTATAACCCTTTTTGTATATCTGAGGGTATGTTTGTTATGTTAAGGTTTGAAGACCTGGAATGTTGTATTAATGATATGTATATTTATATTCATATATGAATGGGTAGTTAGATGATGGATCCTGAGCACCAAACTCGGGGGTTAGGTAACCCGGATTTGGGGGCGTCACAATGAATCATATCTAACTTGTGAATCTTATCTCATTGATAAAATGACTTAATCTCCTTTAAATGGAAAAGGAGAAAGAGTTACAGAGTTGTTAGCGTTGGTTCACACAGATGTATGTGGACCTATGACAACGAATGCACGAGGAGGGTATTCTTATTTTATTACATTCACTGATGATCACACAAGAATTAGATATGTGTATTTAATGAAATATAAATTAGAATCATTTGATAAGTTCAAAGTGTTCAGAAGTGAAGTAGAAAAGAAAACTAGCAAGAGTATTAAGATTCTTCGATCAGATCGAGGAGGTGAATAAATAAGTAGTGAGTTTCTCAATTTTTTCAAAGAAAATGGTTTAATCTCATAATGGACTCCACCAGAGACGCCACAGCTGATTGGTGTATCTGAAAGAAGAAATCGAACACTGTTGGACATGATTCATTCCATGATGAGTTTTACTAATCTTTTGGTGTCACTCTGGGATATGCCCTAGAAGCGGCTACATATCTACTAAATAAGGTTCCCTCAAAATCCATCCCTAAGACTCCATATGAGATGTGGACAGGGAGGATACCTAGTCTTAAGCATGTTAAGATTTGGGGATGTCCAGCTTATGTGAAAAGGTTTTAGAATGATAAGCTTGGGACAAGATCTGATAAGTGCAAGTTTGTGGGATATCCTAAAGAAAGTTTAGGATATTATTTCTACAATCCTACTGAAAAAAAGGTGTTTGTTGCCAAACATGCTACCTTTTTAGAAAAGGAGTTTATCCTTGAATGGGCCAGTGGGAGGAAAATAGATCTTGAAGAAATTTAAGAACCACAAACCACTACATATGAAATGAATGAACATGTCCAAGTAAAGATACCTTCAGTATCACACCCTATTTGTAAATCTGGAATAGTACCGAAGATACCTGATAGGTATTAATTCGTCATAGAGGATGACGATGAGGTACGCATCATAGATGATGATGATCCATTGAATTATGAAAAGTCTATGAGTAGTAAAGACTCAAAGAAGTGGCAAGAAGCTATGATATCTGAGATGGACTCCATGTATGAAAACCAAGTATAGACTTTGGTCTCACCACCTGAAGGAATTAAGCCTATTGGGTGTAAATGGGTTTTTAAAAAAAAGACTAGAGCAGACGGCAAGGTAGAGACCTGTAAAGCCCGACTGATCGCAAAAAGTTTCAAACAAAGATAAGGGGTTGACTATAACGAAACTTTCTCACCAATAGCAATGCTCAACTACATTCAGATTTTGCTTGCGATTGTAACTTACCATGACTATAAAATCTGGCAGATGGACATGTAAACGACCTTCCTCAATGGGAAACTTGAGGAGGATGTGTATATGACAAAGCCAGAGGGATTTGTTTAAACGCTTGGAACAAATCAAGTCTGTAAGCTATAACGATCCATTTATGGATTGAATTAAGCTTCTCGTATGCTGAACATCCATTTTGTTGAGAAAATCAAAGAGTTTAATTTTATCAAAAATGAGGATGAACCATGTGTGTACAAGAAGGTTAATGAGCGTTGTTTCATTCCTTGTATTATATATGAATGTTATATTACTGATAGGGAATGATATTCTTATGCTACAATCAATTAAAATCTAGTTATCTAAACACTTCTCTATGAAGGACTTGGGAGAAGCATCCTATATTTTGGGGATAAAGATCTATAGAGACAGATCAAAAAGGATGCTTGGTTTATCCCAAGGAACGTACATTGACTTGATTCTAAAGATGTTTAACATGTAAAATTCCAAGTGAGGTCTCATGCCGATGAGCCATAGAATATATATCTCCAAGAAATAGGCCCCAAAGACACTTGGGGAGAGAGACCGTATGAGTAAGATTCCTTATACTTCAGTAATAGGATCTATCATGTACGATATGGTATGTACTAGACCAAATGTCGCTCATGCACTTAGTGTAACAAGAAGATAATAGTCGAATCCAGGAGAAGAACACTGAAAGGTAGTGAAAAATATCCTAAAGTACTTAAGAAGAACTAAGGATGTGTTTCTTGTCTACGGTGAGTCTGAATTGAAACTAGAGGGCTTCACATAATCAAGTTTACAAACAAACCGAGATGACAATAAATCCATTTTGGGGTATGTATTTACCTTGACTAGTGGCATATTTAGTTGGAAAAGTTCTAAACATCAAACAATTGTTGATTCAGTGATGGAGGCAGAGTACATAGTTGCAAGTGATGCTACAAAGGAGGCTGTTTGGATGAAGAAGTTCATAATCGAAATTGATGTGGTTCCTAGAATTAAAGGATCGGTACCTTTATTTTGTGATAACACCGGAGTTGTTGCGCAGGCTAAGGAACTTAGGTTTCATCAGAAATCGAAACACGTGTTGTGGCGCTTTCATTTAATTAGGGAGATCATAGAAAGAGGAGATGTCACCTTAGAGCAAGTGGACTCTCAAGACAATATTATAGATCAATTTACTAAAGCGTTAACACAATAACAGTTTGATCGTCACTTAGAGAAGATGGGTATGAGATACCGTGGTGATTGGCTTTAGTGCAAGTGGGAGATTGAAAGTAGTATGAATACATGCCAATCATGTATGATGATAAAGCATATACTTTGTAATCAATCTTATTTATTTGTTAATGAAAATATTAATTTACTAAAGGCATTCAATTTATCTACATGGTGTTGTTTTAATAATATATGATAAACCCATAGTTTTAAGCAATGCTTTTAGAATCATGATGAGATCATGCTAATGAGATCTAAATTCATAGACAACTTAAAACTAAAATGTTCCCAATCAATAGATTACTAAAAAGGGGATTAGTGAATCCTGATAGATTGGTACATACGTTGCTTGCTCATTGGATGAGGATGATTGATCTCATGATTATTTGTGTGGAGACACTAAAACAAGTATGTATGTGCTTATTGGAGAATAAGTGCACTGAACGTGACTCGCTAAGGAATACCTAATGGAGTTTTACTTGTCTGTCAATAGGAATTTATATAGTGATAGCAGTACAAGTAATCTTTAGACTTGAGATCATCATAGTATCTTAAATATAATGATTTACACTTTGACTTATTCCTTAAGACCCTTAAGGTATATCAAAGGGTATGCTTGGGTGTAATAAGTTATATATGGAGATAATGAATGATAAATAAAGAATCTACCACTTCTAGTAAAAGAAGAGAAATGTCCTATGTGATTTGATAAATGACAAGCCATGAATCCTTGTCCAATGTGGAATGAAATTAGAAAGTAGTTTCTAATTTGCATTCCTTAGGAGTTATGCATGTAGGAATCAAAATACATATAATCAAATAAAATAAGACTTGATAATAATTCCATGTCTTATATTTACTTGGGACATTATATGGCGGAAGGATTGAATTGTACGGTAACTATTTACTCAAATGTTCTTTTATGATTGATGTTGAAATCTATATTATTTGGAAAGTCGTTGATCGCTAGGGTGACTTATCCCTAGTGTAGAATAAATATTATTTATTTAGTTTAGTTTGATTAATTTATTTAAATAAGATTAGAATTGTTCTAATTGATTTATTCACAACCGGTTTAATATAGAGAACCTAAAGGGTCACACCATAAAAGGAAGAATAATTATTTAAGAAGTTAATGGCATAATCGTGATAATATGTCAAGTATATTTAATTTAATCTATGGTGGTAGAATAAATTAAATAGCTTAATATTTATTATTTAATATTTTAGAAATATTAAATATAAATTAATAAGAGGAGTCTTATTAATATTATTACAATTATTATTATTTTAATTTCTAAAGGATATTGGGAATTAATTTAATATTAGTACTCTCATTTATTCCTAATAGGATTAGGAGGAAAATTATTTAAAAGAGTTTAATTAATTATCCCTAATAAGATTAGGGAGACTAATTAATTAAAGGAGTTTAATTAATTAAATAATACTCTATTTCAATTAATATGAAAATAGGTTAACTGATATCTTTATAAGAGGAGTCTTATATTAGATATTGGTAAGTGTGAAAATACATGATATCAATAGTTGGGAGAGTATGTCTTTTTCTATACAAATAGAAAACTAGGGTTTGTGCCAATTCACCCTTCTTCTTGATTTTTCTTCTTCTTTGGGGGATCACCTCTAGAGGCCAAACGCTTGGGTGGCTGGCGTTGATCAAAGGAAGGAACCAAACCCGTGTATTCAAGTTATTAATCATGTAGTATAAGTGTAATACTACAACTACAACTTGATTGCATGACCAAAAAATAACACAACTAAGAGATCTAAGCTCTCAAATTACTTGTCAGAGGTTGTTCTGGGTTTTTTGGGTAACCCATAAACCTAGGCAGTTCATGGTGCCTACTTTGGATCCTTTTAGTTTGCAGTATAGGTCTTGTTTGTGTGATATAAAGGTTCACACTAGTAGTCTTGATGTCAGAGTACAATTCTATATCATTAGATCATAACAAAAACATCAAAACAGTAAGATCTAGTCTGGTCAAACTAGTGGTCAGAAGTAATTCTTGAGAAATCTGGGTTTCCCAGATTTCTTCATAAGGCAGTCGGTCAACGCTTGTTTGACCTTAATTATCTTTGATTCTATGTACTTTCTGGGTGATCTAAAGGTTTGATTCTGTAGTCCTCATGTCTGACTACAACATGACAACAACTTGGCCAAACTAACAAACAAAAGCAAGATCAAAGGCTCTAAAGTTACTTGTCAGACTTTCTGGAAAATTTGGGCTGCCCAGATTACAGTTGGTCATGGTAGGTCAACCATGTTTGACTGCTTATATGTGACGCCCCCAAAATAGGTATACACAACACCCATTCTGAGTCGCCAAATACATGGTACAAGAAGCAAACTACAACTTCAATAATACAAATGTCGTGTGAAATACGACAATATATCTTAATGAGTTTAAATATAATATTGTCTTCTAGATAATATCCACACGCAAATAAATCCCCATCATAATTATTGATACATTATTTTACAAAAAATGGTGAGGACTACTAAACAACTCTCTCTAGAACCTTCATTCCATACCCCGACTAGTACTCGCTACATTCTCGCCTCCCGAGAAGAAAATGGAACAACAAGGAAAAGGGTGAGCTCCACTAGCCCAAGAAGAATATTATGACTAAGATAATATACAACAAATTATCGTTAGTCTTCAACAGGAAAAAAATCTAATAGAATACAATAGACAACAAATTTTAAATCAATATTCGCAATGGAGATAATAATTCATTAGAAGAGTTAAGTAGAGAATGCAAACTACTATCTTCTATGTATGAATTTAAAAGTTCATCGCTCATCTTTTATCCCTGTAACATCAATCAATATACATCCGAATCAAATATTCATCTTTGCACTTGACAGCCAAAGATATTCATCACCGGGTCATGTTCATTTAAACACTGCTCATCTTTTGCACTACAAAGCCAAAGATATTAATCGATCACATCATGTTCATCTCAACACTGCTCATCTTTGCACTCTGAGCCAAAGATATTCTTCAAATCATTCATCTTTGCACTACAGCCAAAGATATTCAATAATATCATCATTTAAGACCGAGGATGATGAAAATATTTTAAAGAACGAATCCAAAGAAAACAAAATGACAAGGATTAAGGATTAAGGATTCGTACTTTGTTTTATCCATGTCCAACAATACCTCAAAAATAATCATAGTGGTGTAAAATTCAAGAATGATCAAAACATGGATACAATCAAAGCTAGTACCTGAATAGATATTTTGGACGAAAAGAAGAAATTTTATTTTTATGTGAATAGTCAGATATCGTGAATATCTCAGATACGTGAATAGTCTTAGTATATGTGAATAGTAACTCTCACACACAAAAGATAGAAATTCCACAAAAAACATCTTCACGCTTCATGAATAGTACTCGTGAATAGTAACTCGTGAATAGTAACTCATGAATAGTAACTCGTGAATAGTAACTCATGAATAGTAACCCCGACATGAAAAAGTTCCAAATTTGATAAAAACTTGGATCAACATTTCAAAGATAATGATATTGAAGAAATAATATCATTACTGAAAAAAATAATATCCCTTACCTCAAAGAATCGAAGATTTCTAAGAAAAGGCTCAAGTGATCTTTGAATGAAACTTGTCTTGAACAAAGAACTCTCAAAGTATCTAAATACTCACAAAATACGCTCAATAATATAGAGAGAGAGAGAAAACTTTGTTTCGTGTGTGATTTTCAATTCTAACTTAGCCTCTATTTATAGGAAAATGTTAGCACGCCAAGCGGACTTAACTCAACCGACTGATGGCTTTACACGCTACTATTCCCACCCACCACATTTGAAAATTCAATTGAGCACATTTCTCACCAACCAAAAGTGGGGCCCACCAATTCTAGAATTTTCCACCAAAATCATTTATAACCTAATTTACTAATCACCACCTCTTAAAATTCATAATAAATTATATGCTCATTTTTAATTCGCTTCAAAATTTGTGGACATATACTCAACTTATATATGTATAACATATCCAAAAATTACAACGATCCAACTATTTGGATTAAATATTATAACTCACACAATAAAGTCAGTAATAACAATCAGATTTGATCTTTTAATACCTCCAATCCGACAAAATACAAATAAAACATCTCAAAGATTAATTCATTCATTAATAACCACATAAATAAATCCATCATTTATATTCATATAAAATAAATATTTCCTTATCATATGAATCAATAATTAATTATTCACAAATAATATTACGTAATCACATTTATGATGACCAGTACGCTTCCCGGAAAGAGGGGGGCTTTCAATAAGAATCTCTCCTTCTTCGCGCCGCAATTAGGTGACCAAACCTCTCCTTAGATGTAACTTTCTAGACATTGCCAATAATGTTATCTAATAATATTATTCAAATAATATGAATTATTGATCCGATAATGGGAAATATCATGCGAAGACAATTATTGAAACAATAATAATATAAAATATCAACGCAACAATTATTGAATCAATAAAATAAACTATTGAATAAGAATTATCAGTAATAATTATTGAGTAGTGCCTTCTTACGTCATTTATCAATAATTGGTGCAATACTGTGTTCTATCGCTCAACAACGCGTATTAGTGTGTTTTAACCACCGGTATTCCAACAAGATTAATTGGTAACAACTACGCCAAGTTATTTTTAAACAACTTATATTTGTCGTTTTCCTCATCCAATCGCTTTTAGTTATGGGGCCCACATACATGGCTGTGCCGTCGCATTAATATTCCCCGACAACAATGAATATTTTATAACCACTTGCTTATTTTGAAATATTTGCGTATTTAACCCCTAACTATCCACATTAATCAAATCAACCCTTAATATTTCAAAATAATAAATAGAGAAAATTAAATTTCATTAATAATAAGTTGGGGTCTTACAACCTCCCCTCCTTATGAAATTTCACCCTCGAAATTGACGTACGAACCTGGTGTTTCGAAAAGATGAGGATACCTCGCTTTCATTTCCGTTTCCAATTCCCGTGTCATTTCCTCTATAAAGCATGATTCCTCCACAAAACTTTAACTTGTGGTATGACCTTTCATGCGTAGGACATGCTCCTTCTTATCCAAAATCTTGACAGTACCTCCTCATACGTTAAGTCTTCGCTATCTCGTCCTGGTTCTAACTCTATAACGTGGTTCGGTCTTTCACATATTTACTGAAGTATGAGATATGTGAAACACATTATGAACACGAGACATACTTGGAGGTAACGCAAGTCTATAGGCTACATTTCCTACTCGGTCAAGAATTTGAAATGGACCGATAAATCGTGGATTGAGCTTTTCTCTCTTCCCAAATCTTGTAACTCCCTTCCATGGAGCAACTCGCAATAATACATGATCCCCTACACTAAATTCCACGTCCTTTCGATGAAGATCCGCATAACTCTTTTGTCGATCTTGTGCCGTTTGTATACATTGTCGAATCATTTGGATCTTTTCTTGATAGTCATACGTACTAACTTCGGGTCCCAACTATGTTGCTTCACCCACCTCATCCCAACATATTGAGAACGACATTTTCGTCCCATATAATGCTTCAATGGAGCCACACCTATACTTGCACGATAATTGTTGTTGTAGGAGAATTCCACCAATGGTAAATACTTATCCCAACTACCCTTGAAGTCTAGGACACGAGTCTTAATAGATCTTCAAGAGTTTGAATAGTCCTCTCGATTGTCCGTCCGCTTTGGGGATGGTATGCCGAACTAAATCGCAAATCCGTGCCCATAGCTTTTTGCAAGCTAACCCAAAATCTTGAAGTGAATCTTGGGTCACGATCCGAAACTATGGATACAGGCATGCCATGCAACCTCACAATCTCATTTACGTATATACTAGCAAGAAGGCGTTCAAGGAATAAGTCTCCGTGATCGGCAAGAAGAAATGAGCAGATTTGGTTAATCTATCAACAATAACCCAAATAGCATTGATGCCTTGAGAAACCGTAGGAAGACCCGTAACGAAATCCATGGTAATGTGTTCCCACTTCCATTCCGAAATCTCAAGTGGTTGCAACGGACCCTTAGGTACTAGATGCTCCGCCTTTACACGTTGGTAAGTTAAACACATCGAG
Organism: Panax quinquefolius; assembly: GCA_020205615.1. Lineage (NCBI taxonomy): Eukaryota > Viridiplantae > Streptophyta > Magnoliopsida > Apiales > Araliaceae > Panax > Panax quinquefolius. The sequence continues at coordinate 104,092,373 of CM035152.1, forward strand.
ATAAACTTTTCAATCTCTCTCTCATATTATTCCACCAAAATGTATGTCAAGATCACGATACATTTTAGTACTTCCAGATGGATTGCAAATGGTGTATTGTGTGCCTCCATCATAATCTTGTACTTCAAATCGAGTCGTTAGGAACACAAAGTCTAGAGTCGACTCAAGTATTCCTTCTTCATCAATTCTCGCCCTAATAGCTCCTTCTTGTACTTTCTTCTTCATATGCATCGACTCAAGATTGGTGGCTTGAGCAACCTTAACTTTTCTATTAAAGTTGGCTCTATCGTATACTTGACATCATCGCACTTTTCGTTCCAAGATATGATCTTCTACTCAACGCGTCGCCTACCACGTTCGCTTTTCGGATGGTATGGTCGTAACACATGTCTTTGAAATGAGTCTCCTCTCGAGTTCTTCAAGCTCTTCCCACAATCCTTGCTCCATTCGAATTTTGTATCTCTACGAAGTCACCAAGTTAATGGCATAGCGATTCGAGAATATCCTTCAACAAATCTCCGATAATAACCAACTAAGCCTAGAAAGCTACGTATTTCGATTACTGACTTAGGTTGCTCTCAACTGTGACTCATATCCCAATCTTGGATAGCACGTCACAATGACACCTATCAGTTTACTATCGCACGAATATGACGTCCCCTACAGAGAGTCTGGCTTAGGTGAATTCCACAAAGGAAGTCACAAGATAAAGGCTCAGGTACCAAATTTATAGTTGAATTTTTAACTCTCAAAGTTCAATAGGAGCCATTCGATATGAGATTTTAGAAATGAGTTTTGTACCGGGTTCAAATTCGATACAAAATTTAATATCAGGCTTTGGGAGTAAGCCAAGAAATTCTTCAGGAAACACGTCAGGAAATTTACTAACAACAGAAATATCATTCAAATCTGACTTATTTTTGTTCAAGTCCATGACATGGCTAAGAAAGCTTGACATCCGTTTTTCAATAAACGAATGGCTTTATGGCTTAATATGAAAGAGTTTGACTTCAATGGTTTGGTTGCTTGAATTCGAATAACAGGTTAGTTAGGAATATGAAAACTAACAACCTTACGAAAGTAATCAATTTCGACATGATGAGTAGTTAACCTTAAAATCACATCAAAAGCAAATATCTCTATAGAAATAAGGTTAACAGGTAATGTGATAGTGCCAACCTGAATCAAACAAGATTTCTAAACAACGGATGTAATGAAAGTTTCTCCTAACGGAGTCTCCATAAATAGGTCAAAGTCTAATTTCTCCGTAGTCAAGTTCAAACGTTGAGCGCAAGCAAGAGAGATAAAAGAATGGGTAGAACCCAGATTCAGTAAGGTATAAACTTCACAAGAATTTATAATTAACTAACCCGCATAATTTCGTTCGGGTTCCTCGTATTTTAATTTGGCCACGACAAACGCTCTTCCAAGAACCGCTGACTTTGACTTTTCTCGGGACATCCTTTTGAGTCACCATTCTCATTGGATCGGGTTTCGATATCGTCATAATCTCGAGCGATATGTCCTTCTTTCCACAATTATAGCATACCTTAAACTGCTAGGGCGCTTTGGGTGATATGTCCCTCTTTCCGCATTTGTAACATACGAATCGATGGTCTTTCTCCTCCCTTGGAACCACTTCTTCATCTGGCGCCGACGCCTTCACATGGTCGTTGTTGAATCTCCTCTTTTAAAATCTCCTCCCAGACTCGTTTCTATTTTCATGGCCACGATTACCACCGAGTGGTTACCGCTTTGTCTGTGTATTCTTCTTTCTCCGCCGGTTATCGTTATTTTGTTGACTACTATCTTCTTGGTATGATCCTCGGTTATGGTCCCTCGGTTGAACGTTACTCGTTATCTCGCTCTAACAACCGAGCCTTGTTGACAACATCTGAATAGAGAGAAAATTTATGAGAAATGAGATAATTTGACGTATCCGGGTTTCAAACCTCTCGAAACATCCGCGTCATCGTTCCTCATTCTCCACCAAATGAGGTGCAAACACTCGATAACTCCGCGAACTTCCTCGTCTTCGGACACCGTCGTGTTGTTTTGTTCCAATCTAATAAACTCCACTTCCTTCATACGACGAATACTTTCGGGAAGTACTTGTTATTGAATCTGTCAAACGTCTCCCATGACATCTTTGAGTGCATTGGATGGTACGCTTCACGATTCCCACCGATGACTCGCCTCATTACTGAACATAAAAGTAGCGAATGAAACTTTCTGTTCCTCCGGCATCCCAAGACATCGAATATCTTGGTAATTTGTTTGACCCACGTCTCCGCTTTTAATCGGATCCGGCTTTCCCAGTCTGTGGTCCCAACTCTTTGAATCGCTTGGTGTGACCACCCGTGAATTACTATCATTTCCTCCTGTATTTTGAACACGAGTCTCCTCGTCGATTTTGCATGAACTGCAAAAAAGCTTCTAAACATCCCTCGTTCATCATCTCGCTCGGTTGGTGTTGTTCACAGAGGTACATTGTTACCCCGTTGCACGCTTCTCCTCGTTGGTAAATCTGAGGCATCTCCACGGTCTCATTTACTCCAATCATAATATTCTCATTTAACATTCTCAAAACCGTCATTAAACAAGGGTTAATTAAGGAAATCAATATATCACATAATATCCCTATATACTCGACCAACTAACAAATAAGCTTAGGTAGACACACTAGCGAAGGATTTACTCGCTCTCCCTCCTAGTTCTATTCCCCGATCTCCGCCAGAGATCATATCCCTAAGCTCGATACCAACCGTGGCGCCCCCAAAATAGGTATACACAACACCCATTCTAAGTCGCCAAATACATGGTACAAGAAGCAAACTACAACTTCAATACATACAAATGTCGTGTGAAATATGACAATATATATCTTTGTGAGTTTAAATATAATATTGTCTTCTAGACAATATCCACACGCAAATAAATCCCCATCATAATTATTGATACATTATTTTACAAAATGGTGAGGACTACTAAACAACTCTCTCTAGAACCTTCATTCCATACCCAGACTAGTACTTTCGCTACATTCTCGCCTCCCGAGAAGAAAATGGAACAACAAGGAAAAGGTGTGAGCTCAACTAGCCCAAGAAAAGAATATTATGACTAAGATAATATACAACAAATTATCGTTAGTCTTCAACAGGAAAAAATCTAATAGAATACAATAGACAACAAATTTTAAATCAATATTCGCAATGGAGATAATAATTCATTAGAAGAGTTAAGTAGAGAATGCAAACTACTATCTTCTATGTATGAATTTAAAAGTTCATCGTCTCATCTTTTCCCCTGTAACATCAATCAATATACATCCGAATCAAATATTCATCTTTGCACTACTGTGCCAAAGATATTCATCGATTAATCATGTATTCATTTAAACACTGCTCATCTTTTGCACTACAGAGCCAAAGATATTAATCGATCCCATCATGTTCATCTCAACACTGCTCATCTTTGCACTACAGGTGCCAAAGATATTCTTCTAAATCATTCATCTTTACACTACGGGCCAAAGATATTCAATAATATCATCATTTAAGACCGAGGATGATGAAAATATTTTTAAAGAACGAATCCAAAGTGAAACAAAATGACAAGGATTAAGGATTAAGGATTCGTACTTTGTTTTATCCATGTCCAACAATACCTCAAAAATAATCATAGTGGTGTAAAATTCAAGAATGATCAAAACATGGATACAATCAAAGCTAGTACCTTAAATAGATATTTTGGACGAAAAGAAGAAATTTTATTTTTTGGTGAATAGTGTATCAATAGATATCGTGAATAGTGCCGAGATATGTGAATAGTAACTCAGACACCAAAAGATAGAAATTCCACAAAAAAAACATCTTCACGCTTCATGAATAGTACTCGTGAATAGTAACTCGTGAATAGTAACTCATGAATAGTAACTCGTGAATAGTAACTCATGAATAGTAACCCGACATGAAAAAGTTCCAAATTTGATAAAACTTCGGATCAACATTTCAAAGATAATGATATTGAAGAAATAATATCATTACGAAAAAAAAAAATATCCCTTACCTCAAAGAATCAAGACTTGGAAGGAAAGGCTCGGAGTGATCTTTGAATGAAACTTATCTTTGAATAAAAGAACTCTCAAAGTATCTAAATACTCACAAAATACGCTCAATAATATAGAGAGAAAGAGAAAACTTTGTTTCGGTGTGATTTTCAATTCTAACTTAGCCCTCTATTTATAGGAAAATGTTAGCACGCCAAGCGAGACTTAACTCTCTGACTTGATGGCTTTACCTGCTACTATTCCCACCCACCACATTTGAAAATTCAATTGAGCACATTTCTTAACAACCAAAAGTGGGGCCCACCAATTCTAGAATTTTCCACCAAAATCATTTATAACCTAATTTCAATCAGTCACCTCTTAAAATTCATAATAAATTATACGCTTTTTTAATCGGCTCAAAATTTGTGGACATATACTCAACTTATATATGTATAACATATCCAAAAATTACAACGATCCAACTATCGGATTAAATATTATAACTCACACAATAAAGTCAGTAATAACACCAATTTGATCTTTTAATACCTCCAATCCGACAAAATACAAATAAAATATCTCAAAGATTAATTCCTTCATTAATAACCACATAAATAAATCCATCATTTATATTCATATAAAATAAATATTTCCTTATCATATGAATCAATAATTAATTATTCACAAATAATATTACGAATCACATTTATAATGACCAGTCATTTGTTCCCAGAAAGAGGGGGCTTTCCAATAAGGATCTCTCTCATCTTTGCGCCGCAATTAGGTGACCAAACCTCTCCTTAGAGTAAACTTTCTAGACATTTCCAATAATGTTATCTAATAATATTATTCAAATAATATGAATTATTGATCCGATAATGGGAATATCGTGCGATGACAATTATTGAAACAATAATAATATAAAATATCAACGCAACAATTATTGAGTCAATAAAATAAACTATTGAACAAGAACTCACTATAACAATTATTGAGTAGTGCCTTCTTACGCATTTAATCAATAATTGGTGCAATACTGCGTGTGATATCTTGTCTCAACAACGCCGTATTAGTGTGTTTTAACCAATTCCGGGTATTCCAACAAGATAATTGGTAATAACTACGCCTGCTATTTTTAAACAACTTATATTTGTCGCTTTTCCTCATCCAATCGCTTTTAGTTATGGGGCCACACACATACATTTGTCGCTACCATCGCATTTAATATTCCCCGACAAAGAATGAATATTTTATAACACTTGCTTATTTTGAAATATTTATGTATTTAACCCCTAACTATCCACATTAATCAAATCAACCCTTAATATTTCAAAATAATAAATAGAGAAAATTAAATTTCATTAATAATAAGTTGGGGTCTTACATTATATCTTGAGATCTACACATGATCTGGCCTTGTTTCTAGTTCCAGATCATAAACAACATGGCATACTACAAATCTATAACTCCAAACACCATAAATCTTTAACACACAAGAATCTAAGAGCCCTGACATTGGCTTGTCAGACAACATTTTAGGGTTCTTGGTCAGTTGCTAAAAACTCATTTTCTGGCTTCTAGATGTTATGGATCTATGATGTAACATCATAGATCACTAAACAAAATCCTTATACTCTACTCTAAACAATAAACAACAACTTTTAACATGAAATCACATGATTTTTATAAGGCTAGGGTTTTATACCATTATGCTTTGATTCCTGAACTTTTGATCCTTGATCTCTTCTTGGAAGGCTAGGAGCTGATCTTGGCTATGTTTCTCACACTCTCTCACTCTAAGTTTCAAAAATATAGAGAGAGAATAGGCTTGGCAAGTTTGCTAAGTAAAGTAAGATTTTTACTTAACTTAAATCTTTTATACATTTGAATCCATGACCACAAATGTTGCTAAGTGTCCAAGATATTAGATTTGGTAGGATTTTTACACACATGGGATAAACTTGAGTGATGACTCACAAGATTTCACAAATCTTTTACTTGAAGTTTAAGAAAAAAAGGTATTTCGGTCTTAGTATTTATGTATAAACCTATGTTCTATGTTTTTGATAACATATAGATTATGATCAGTTCTACAAGAATATCTTGAAGATTCGTAAAAACTGATCACCTCCATGAATCAACTAGATACAAATAAGTAATAGAGTTAATTCTCACACTGTGGACATTTAAACCCTATGAACATAACTAAGAAAATGATGAAACCATCAAAGAGAAAGAAACACATACTCATCATCATGCATCCTAAAATGTCATATCTAAATTGGATACATACATGAATATGATTGTTGGTGATCAGTATGATGAAATTTCAAATATATGAGAATAGGGATTTTAAAAGCTGACCTAGTTAGACCCATTTAACCATGGGTACCAAAAATATAAATTTATCTAACTTGCAGGTACTTGGTCTATCTGACCACACTAAGGAATGTTGAAGAAAAAGACTTCAGTTAAGAAGATTCAACCAGCAGAAGGCTTAAGACAGTTCATAAATGATTCGGATAAAATTCCTATTTGTCAAAGCCTGTCCTTGAAGATTTGCTGAGCTAACATGAATGATGATCACATGGCTATTGATCTCTATATAGAAGCAGACCATTCAACCTAGGATTAAAAGGGCCTTACATGCTCAATAATGCGAAGCATATCACATGAGAAGAATCCTCAAGTAGGTTCACATCAAAGGATCATCAAGCATTAGTCATGAAGAACTCATTACGGATGTAGAACTCCACAAGTATAAACTAACAAGGAAGACTATGTTTGTAGTGCTATTAAATGATCATAAAGTGATCTGTCCTGAAGATATCCACGTCTATGATATAAGGAGAGTTAATAGATAGTGATGATTCCAGTTAGAAGGAGATATGCAAGGCTGCCCTCTAATGCACATGAAGAAGAAGAAATCACACCTCACTAAGAAGATATTATCAACTATGGGGGAGTAATGATATGGTAAAGAACAACAGTGCTAAAGATATTAGAGATATAATATAAAGTAATGTACAAGTCATAGAGTCCCAAAACATTATGGCTGATGAACCAAATGAATATCCACAGTCAGCAGGAACGTCTCAAAATGTACTACTGATAACCTTGTCTACCACCCAACTCAAAATCGTGGAGTGCCTACGATCAACCATCTAATCATAGTGTGAGAGTAGAAAGACACCACGATTACAGCCAATGCAAATGTCTAGAGTTACTTGATGAACTCCCCAGCAGAAAAGGTCAAATGAGATATCAATCACTTCTAAAGTCTTTCATCTAGAAAATGGCTATGGGACAAACCTGAACCTTAGTTCACTGTAAGAGGTTGACCCTTCTTGAGCTATCTTAACCCAGAAGCAATGCTTAGTCTAGTTCATCTTAAGGACCAGGACAAACAATGATCGTGGAATAGATTCTGAAGTGAACTCAATGATCGTAGCACAACCTCAACGATTGTAGAGTAGGCTTGATGATCGCAGTCTTCCTAGAGGATACACTGGCTCATGGGGAGCTCAGAAGAACAAGACACATGCTCAACTACTCAAATTGTGTGGAGATAAGATTGGAAAGATGCTCTACAGACTCACCTCAAAAGTTTAGTGCCTAAACTATCATGAGGTACATCAGTGGCGTAGACACACGAAATTTTCTATACACCTGTTACTAACATTGCATGAGGGCAGATTCATCTTTCGGAGATAACACTGAAAGATATCTCATATCCATTCTAGATACTACCGAAAGTTCAGTCTCCACCTCAGAACATACACCAGGAGTATCAATTCCAACCTCGGAGATAACCCCGAGTTTCATCCTTGGAGATAACCCCAAGAATATTGTTGCAGTTTCGGCGATAACTCTAGAAATGCTTGTTTCAAATGCATGCAATCTGCTTCAATCTCAGACCTCCTACCGAGGCACTCAATCCAAAGACCTGGAGCTAACACTGGGAAGATAGGCACACTTATAGATGACCCTGCAGAATTCAAACACTTACAACAGTCCAATCTCAGATGTAACCTTGAGCAACGTCTGCTATCAGCCCAAACGGAGATAACCCCGGTGAGAGGAAAAATTGTCATCTTGCCACCTCAACCCTAGTGCACGGTCTCAACATTTTATACATACATTTCTACATAATAATGTACTACAAGAGCCAAGGAGTTCCAATCTCGAGTGACTATTACTCGTGGCAGCACACCTGATAGAATTTGAAGCTTGAAGACCATGGGCATGGTCCCCTCTTCATGACTTCGTACAACCTCTAATCACATGTCATTGCATAACTCTCAAAAAAAGTAGTCCAAAGAAGGTCTTGTACACCTCGTTCGGATGCTCGAATAGAAGTTCTGCAAGTTCGAACAGACATCATAGTACACAAGTGCACGTACTTCGAGACAGAGGGACCCGCAGAGCTCGGGACACCCCGTGCAGTGCATTTGTGGATCTTGCAGGATGCATTTGCAGATGCACTGCTGTGCACTCTGCTCTCGCAGTCCACCACTGCGCTCCTACCTCTATAAATATAGAGCATGGGGTGGCCATTTATAAGAGAAAAAGAGGCGAGGAAGCCATGTCTAATTTGCTCTGTACACACCCCATATTGAGTGCTTTCTCATTTTAAACTCCTGTTAGCTCATATATAGCTATATTTTACTGGCGGGAGCTGAGTGTTTATCCATCTAGAGTCATAGAAGCCTGCCTTGACAGCCCACTGTTAGCTTTCTCACACTCTATAAAGCCTTTCTCTTCATCTTTGCACACACTATTCTTCACGTTGAAAGTCATGTTGTATATATATGCCCGGACTTCGGTCCGTGGTTTTCATTTCTGTCTGTATATATACTTATATATGTATATATTTTTATATATGAACTAACATTATCGAGTTATGCCTCGATTGAGCTTAGACTTATGTCTGGAGCATTTACTTGCTTATATATATATATATACCTATATATATGAACTATTGTCGGATTATATCCGATGAGCACATATTTTACATCCGTATGCTTTATTTATGTATATATATATATATATATATATATATATATATATATATATATATATATATATATATACATTCCTATCAGGCCTGGAGTTTACTTCGTGGCGGTTGATCGTCTTTATTGGTTTATTTACATTTAGTCCCGCCTGAAGTTTACTTCGTGGCGGTTGATCGCATTTACTACTTTATTATCATTTCTGATCCCCCATAGAGGTGCTTCGTTGTGGTTGATCGTGTCTATATATATATATATATATATATATATATATATTTACCGCTTTTATATATTTATATTTCTGATCCCCCATGGAGGTGCTTCGTGGTGGTTGATCACGTCTGTATATATATAACTGCTTACTACTTTTCATATAAACTGCGGCATCATGTGAGCCTATGAATCATGTGATCACAGATTCAGTCTACTGAATCTAGATTTGGTTCCCGTGATGGACTTTTTCAATTGTAAGCAACTTGTAAATTATTCACGGTGTTTGAATTTTCTTAGATGGCTATGATGCCCATGAGGAGTTCGGCACTATATATATTATTTTCTCGATGATGCTTCGCATCTTGAAAATAAAAGCAAACAATCTAAACATTTAATAATAAAATGGAAGTATGAAAACCTCGCACTACTTCCAAATAAATTGCACATTGATCCACACACACACACACACATTCATATAATAGTTTCTTGAAAAGTGACGGTTACCGTGGTAACAAGGATGTCGGAGGGTGCCTAATACCTTCCCTCCGCATAATCAAGCCCCCGAACCCAAATGAATCTCGGTTTCACAGACCCGTTTAGTAGTGTCACATCATTGGGTCAATGTGATAACCCAAAAATTCATAAAATCTTGAATGATTAGAATAAAGGTTAAAGAATAAAACCTAGATGAGAATTTGAGGATTTATTTAAAAAAATTCAAGTAAAACGTATATTGTTTGCTATTTAAAAAAGAATTGAGAAAATAATGGTTATAAAAATTCAAAACCTAGAAAGAGAATTTTTTTGTATGTGAAAATTTTATTTAAAGAAATAAATTTCAAATGAAGAGATATTATTAGATTAAATTAAATGTGTATATTTATAGATACATATATACTTGGAGATGTGTTATATATGATTTAGCTAAATAAGAGGATTGATTATTTAAATTAATCATACAAGAATAAATGAAAAGCTTCATTATAAGAAGCTGGTAGTAGTCAAGCATTAGAAATCTTATAAAGAAAAAGAAATAAGAACGTAGCAAGTCAGAATAATATATATGATAAGCCATATGAAAAAGACTTATTGAATGTAGCAAACTGTATTAAGAGGGTTACTAGACGTTAAATTAAATGTTTAGTTTAATACATGAGTATATAAATCATTTTATGATTTATGAAGAATATGTATGTTTACGTAATATGGTAAATATATTAAATTATATATGGTATATGTACATAAATTGATATAAATAGTTTATAATGTGAGAAAATAAAATTATTAATTATTTTCTTTTATGTGATGTGTGTAGGTTTGGTGTAACTAGTAATTTGGAGTTAATGAATATATATTATATATGTATTTATTAAGTGGGGAAAAATAAAATTGTTGGGAACAATTTGTGTGATGAAGTTAAAATAGGCGTGTGTTAAGCATATAATATTTATATATACTTTACCCACGAGCATTAGAATAAATTCTTAAATGAAATTAGTTTAATAAAGAAAAGATATTATATTTATCGTAATATCTTAAGGAAGTAAATAAATTCTTAATTGAATTTATGTTAATGAGCTAAGGATATTATATTATAATATCTTGGGTATGCAAATAATTGTATTTTATACGAAATTATGTGTAACATATATATTTTACCATAATAAAATAAATATGTAATGTTATGTTTTTTATATATATCAAAGGAGTTCCACATAACCTAATTATATATTAGGTAAAGTAATTAAATAACCTAAGGGTTATGGTATTGAGGAAATGTTAGTATTTAAATGTTATACTAACCTAATAGATTAATTTTGCTCTATTTCGAGTGATTAATAATTTTAAATCTAATTAAAGCAAACCTAATTAGGTTATGAGTTAAAGTTACATGTATATTAATTAAATTCCATAAGATTGGAAATAGAAATCCTAAATAAATAATTAGGGTGATATAAATTAAAATTGTAAAATTATGTTTATTACATAGCCCAAAACAATTAAAGGAGAAGCCCAAAAGAAATAAAATACAAGCCCACATTTAGCCCACTTTATTAAGGGTATTTTAGACCTTTGAGTAATCTAATTTGTGCATTAAAATAAAGGCAAAATGGATGGGTTATTGGGCATATAGTGTAACGACCCGGAAATTCGGATCGTCCAGAATTTAATTTTAAAGAATTAATTATTAATAAAATGAATTTTTATTAATAATATTATGTGTTATGTCTTTATTAATCGTTCTAGAACCTAGGATGATTATAAGTCAGGAGGATTCTAGCTACGAGCTAGACTGAACGAGTAATAATTTTCAAGTCAAAAATGAAAATTTTCCGGGAACAAAAATATTTCTCTGGAAAAAGACGAAATATGAACTATTCACCCGACGAAACATAAGGGTTAAGGTTTGAATAACCTAAGCCTTTTCGAGAGTTCGGTATGTCGAAATGATATTCCGTCAAAAGATTTGATGATAATATATCTCGAAAAGTTAAGTAAGCCGATAAAAGTTTTTCTCGAAAAATGTGCAAAAATCGGACTAAATAAAAATGACGAAAAGTACTGTTATGTACTTTTCATTCGTTTAGCTACGTTAGGGGAAAACGTGAAGGAAAACTCTTAACAGAAAAAAGTGTTTTTCAGTTTTGGAAATTCGAAGAATATGTAAAAGTTAATCGGTAAAGGAAAGACGAAATATCCAAAAATATTTGGATTCCGAGAATCGCAGTTTTTAAAACTGTCGGACGAAACTCGAAAGACGGAACCACAAAACTTCCAAGTGAAGTCTCGTGAATAGTAAGGAGGTGTACTGAGGTAGGAATAGTATGGAGGTGTAAATAGTAAGGAGGTTAAGTGGGTGAAATGACTAAAATACCCTTACCTTGGATTTTCTATAAATAGGAAGCTAGCATTCATTTAAATGGGATTTTTGAAAATCCTATATCTTGAGAGAGAGAGAGAGAGAAGGTTCAGATGAAGAGGGAAAAGGAAGAGCATGAGCATGAGCATGAGCATGAGCATGAGCATGAATGATCAGATCAAAGGTGAGCGTGAAATAGAAAAGCTTGCGAATCGCCGGCTTGTCTAGCGGAAGAAAAATAAAGAGGAAAGGTATTAAAACCTAACTCCTAAGTTAGATTTTATTTAAGTTTTATATGTTGAAAACATAGCTTAATAAGAATAAGAAGTAAATGATGTTAGGGATGATTTCATATGGTTGAAATCATGAGAAATGAAGAAATAAGAATTAAAAGTTTAGTTTATAAATTTCTTAAGGAAGTATAAGATTTGTAATGAATTAGAACGATCCGAGTGGATTATATAAATAAGTAGGTGAAATAAGTAAAGATTGATGATCTATAACATCAAATTTCAATAAAAAGTGAAATCGTAATCCAAAATATCGATTAAAATGAAGAACGAATGAAGAACATGCGAAGAACACGAAGAACGTTGTTGATGGACAAATTTAAAATCATCGTAGGATAATTGTTGTTATGGACAAGTTTAAAACCATCACGTATATGTTAGATGCATATTTCTTGGTTAGGAACGGTAGAAACGTTCATGAAGAACGGATTAACACATAGCTATAACGAAGTTATGGCAAAAATTTCATAAAAGACTAACAAGAATTAAAAAGCTAGTAAATGAACCCGAACGAGTAAGGTTTCATAAGAATGTAAGAGACCATAGAAAACATGAGTCATGGACTCAAGAACGAACGAATTCTGAGTTCGGATGACTGAATTACGGACGAACAAACAAAGAGCGTTAAAAACATAAAATGAACAAAGGGTGAAGATTAAGACAATTGAATGGCATATTAACGGATTCAGAATGAAGTTATGTCCGGGGGTATTGAAGTACATAAGATAAGGAAGATAATGGCTTTGGAACAACCTCCTTCCGAGTTATTAACGAATAAGTTATTGAAGCGGGAAGTAAGCGTCTCAAATTGAATTTAACACTTAGAGAAATTTTCTAGGGTTTGGGCTTGGAGTCATGCATGACCATGCCTTATAAGGTGGTGCCGCAAGATTGTAGACCGTGAAGCCGCCTCATCAGAAACTCGCACCACGGCGTGAGAGATAAAAGGGAGAGTGGCGCCGCAATGCCAGTGTAGGTAAAAAGCTAGAGAATAGCTTTTAACTGCTCAACTCTTGGGGCAAACGTAAGGGAAGATAAATAACATAATGTTAAACTAATGTAACCCTTAATCAAGTGTTTTAAATCTTTAATAAAGGTTAAACGAAAAGATTAAATGAGAGTAGAAGATAAAGAATGTAAACGCGGGTTACAGAACCGATATCCGGGGACTGTAGTTACGATAAACGAACGTGGAGGATTGCTATGGTTGTGATTCCTTAGACGTTGAGTGATAAGGGTAATGAATAAAATTTTGATGTTATGTCACGATAATGAGAGATAAGTGTGAAGCGCATAGTCACTGTGTATGCAACGTTGTTGCGATAAGCGAGTGGTCTTAGCATACAACGAACGGTATGGCTTCGACATTAAGAATGACCAATGAACATAGGTTCAAGTAATGGATAACGAAAGTATTAAGTAAGATACGAATGGTATTAAAAAAGCCGTAATGAATGGTAATAAGTTTAATGAAAGCCACTGGTGAGTCGCATAAGAATGAATCTAGGGTTATGGCATTTAGTTGCGAGAAAAGTCGTAAGGAATAGAAATTAACTTAAAACAATGTTATAGTTAATGGTTAAGACAAGAACGATAAGTTTAGGTTGTGGTACAATCGTAACCTTTAATGGTTGACATATGGGAGCCGAAACTAAACAATTCCTTCAGAGAGAGCGAAGGTATACAAAATCTGCAACCGATCTAACTCAATTGTGATAGCGCAGTAGAGCGAGATGGGAACTTGTTTGTTGGTTGTTTGCGGGAAACCACTCAAAGTACCATATGGACTACTAGTAGAGAAGCGATGTGTGCTGAGTCATAGAGAAGTAATAATAAGAAGATAAGATATAAAACATCAAAGATGATGAACGTAAAAGTGAGACATCTCCGTAAGTCATGAAGCCGTAGAACGGTAATGAAAGTGGTCGCGTAAACTTAGGTTACAAGAACGCAAACCCTAAGAAGTAAAGTTAACCAAACTAATGCATAAGAAAAATATACATGATTAATTAGTGTATGTGTTGTTTTTCTTATGTGCTACATAGGAACCAGAATGAGCAGTTTAGCGTAAGCTGTAGCTGTTCGTATGGCAAGTTTCCTAACTTCATTCATATTCTAAATGAATGTTAGTTTCTTAAACTTCTCAGATGTTGAACTTGAGAAGTTTTGTCTATGAGCTAATGTGCGATATTTGTGCAAGGTGGTAGAACATATGAGGCCTTGTGCCACAATGTGAACACTTTGGTGTTTCTATGAGATGAACTGTTCTTGAATTTAACTGTTCAATAAGAGAATGCTCTGTTCATACATGATCCGTTATTGTTAAGTCTGTGCTAATGGTTATAGCTAGACAGAATGTGTATGAAAAAGGTAGAAGAATGAAAGTATTTTAAAATGAAAGTGAATATTGTTTTAAAATGATAGGAATCAAGATTATTCCTATTATTCAAGCCGCCTATAACCTTTGTTTGGTTATTGAGTCTTAAAAGAATGCTTGAATTCTTTGTTTGTCAACTGTTACAATTGAATTCACACTTAAATGAAAAACATTTTCAAATGAACGATTTGAATTCCCGTTGGGAGTGTCATTCGTGAGAATGAGTGAGAAGATCAAGTGAAGACTTGTAATATAAAATAAGTTAAATGAACTTTAGATTAGTTTAATGAATTGTTATGTATCCTTAGTGGCGGATGAAAGTCACTACGTGTAAGATGTAAAGGATAATGTTATAATCTTAATGAAAGGAATTATAAGGTTTTAGAACTTGGGAATTTAGAATATATGTTGATATATTTACATATAATGACTATAATCATAAGATAGATCGAGGGAATCCCGTGAAGATAGATCACCATAGATTGATAAATCTTAGTGAATCACAAGACTATAATCATAGAGAGAGGGATAAGAAGATCACCACATGATCATAGTGAATCGTAGTAACGGTAAGACCCCAAATAACTTTTTTTTAATAAAATGAAATTTCCTCTATTTATTATTTAGTAAGGGTTGATTTGGTTAACGTGGTTAGTTATGGGTAAAATGCGCAAATATTTCAAATAAGCAAGTGGTTATAAAATATTCATTGTTGTCAGGGAATATTCATTTGGTCGTGGAATATTCGTATGATGGCGCAACCTTGTGTGAGCCCCCTGACAGAAAGTGATTGGATGAAGAAAACGACAAGTATAAGTTGTTTATAAATAATCACGTAGTTATTCCATCAGTAAATCTTGTTGGAATACCCATTGGTTAAAACACACGTAGAAGCACATGCGATATTGCACCAATTATTGATTCTTACGTAAGAAGGCATTACTCAATAATTGTTACAGTAATTACTGTTCAATATTTTATTTTATTGATTCAATAATTGCTACGTTGATATTTTATATTATTGTTGTTTCAATAATTGTCACTACACAGTATTTTCCATTATCAGATCAATAATTCATATTATTTGAATAATATTATTAGATAGCATTATTGGCAATATCTAAAAAGTTCTGTCTAAGGAGAGGTTTGGTCACCTAATTGCGCACCAATAAGAAGAAATCCTTATTGGAAAGCCCCATCTTTCCTTGGAATGGCCTGGTTGCCAGTATTGTGATTCTGTAATATTATTTGTGAATAATTAATTATTAATTAATATGATAAGAAAAATATTCATTTTATGTAGATATAGATGGAGAAAATTTTTAATGTGACAATTGTTGAAAATAGATATTTTATCTTTTTTGATAAAATAATTCATTTAAATATATTATTATATTTTAATAATATAATAACGGTGATATTTTTACAATGAATGTGTGATATATGAATAAATGAGGAGGAAGAGTACTTTTGTTACTATAAATGCTAAACACATGTTAAACATGTTGGTGGACACAATTTTTGACTGAAATTTGATTATAGCCTGTAAAATCGTCCGTATATGGATTTTGAAATTTGGAAAAACTTTCTTCTGCAAAGTTGTAGAGAATTAAATTTCCTATGGAATGGACAAAAGATTTGAATTTTTTTGATAAAAGGCTATTTATTATGAATTATTAAAGTTCCAGAATATTAGGTCTTAATTGATTTTGTTGCATTAAATGATAAAAACATGTTTTTCATTTTGGTGGGCCCCACTTGCATATGTTAGATGCTGAATTTTAGATTTCAAAGAGTGCATATAATATTTTTATAAATATTAATATTTTATTAAATTTTCTACTTTGGTGTTCTAAGTATTTTCCTAAAAATAGGGTGATTACGTTAGAATTGAAAATCACACCAGAAACTGAAGTTTTCTCTCTCTATATTATTGAGCGTATTTTTGTGAGTATTTAGATATTTTGAGTGTTGTTATATGGTGAAAGTTCCTTCAGTACTATATCCAGTATTCCAGTCAGAAGTACTGTCTTTTCGAGGTAACGGATGTTATTTTTTTTTAAATGATATTATTTCTTTCAATATCATTATACCGGAATATTGGTAAGATTTTTTTGTGAAATTCTTATCTTTTCATGTCGGGTTTACTATTCATGAGTTACTATTCATGAGTTACTATTCACGAGTACTATTCACGAAGCATGATGATTTTTCTTATGGAATTTCTACCTTTTAGTGTCGGACTTACTATTCATGTATACGACACTATTCACGAATACAACACTATTCACAGAAAAATTAAATTTTCTTTTCTATGTCCAAGATTGTCTATTATTGTTCCTATCTTTGATTGGATCTATGTTTTGATCTTCATTTTTGAATTCTGCTCCACAATAGTTTATTATGAAGTATTTTTGAACTTGGATTGTCTAAAGTACGAATCCTTAATATTTATTCTTTTGACTCACTAGAATCGGTTTCTTTAAAATATTTTTCATCATCTTCAGTCCTAAATGATGATATAACTGAATATCTTTGGCCTGTAGTGGAAAGATGAATGATTTCTTGATGAATATCTTTGGCCCGTAGTGCAGAGATGAACAGGCGTTGAGATGAACATGACCGACTGATTAATATCTTTGGCTTGTAGTGCAAAGATGACTATTTGATTCACGATGTATATTGATTGATGTTACAGGGATAAAATATTGATGATGGGCTTTTAAATTCATAGATGATAGTAGATTTAATTATCTACTTAACTCTTCTAATGAATTTTTGTTTCCACTGCAGTTGTTGATCTAAAACTTGTTATCTATTGTATTCTATCAGATTTTTCCCTGTTGAGGACTAACGATAATTTATTCTATATTATCTTAGTCATAATATTCTTTACTGGGCTAGTTGAGCTCACCTTTTTCCTTTTTGTTCCATTTTTCTTCTCAAGAAGCGAGAATATAGCAGGGAGTAGTCGGGGTGTGGAGTGATGTTCCAAGGCAATGGTTATAGTAGTCCTCACTATTTTGTAAAATAGTGTATCAATAATTGTAATGAGGACTCATTTGAGTGTTCATATTGTCTAGAAGACAATATTTGTATTTAAGCTCACAGTATGTGTTGTTATATTTTGCACTACAATTATAATAACGATGTTATAGTTGTTTGTGTACCATGTATTTGGCGACTCATAATAGGTTGAGTGGTTTGGACCTATTTTGGGGGCGTCACATTTGGTATCAGACATTAGGGATATGGTCTCTGGCGGAGATCGGGGAATAGAACTAGGAGGGGAGAGACGAGTAAATCCTTTGCTAGTATGTCCTACCTAAGCTTATTTGTTGATTGGTCAGAGTATAGGTTTATTATGTTGCATGTCAATTTGTTTAATTAACCCTTGTTTTAAGGCAGTATTTAAGAATGGCAACCGAGAATGTTAACAGTGGAGTAAATGAGACCGTGGAGACTGTGACGCCCCCAAAATTAGGTATACATCACCCATCTTGGGTAGTCAGATACATGGTACAGAATTTAAATACAACTTACTAATATAACTGCTGTGGTACAATACGACGACAAAGCGTGAGTTTGAATACAAATATTGTCTACTAGAGATTATACAAACTCAAAAGGAGTCCTCATTACAATTATTATCACACTATTTCACAGAATAGTGAGGACTACTAATGCTATCCTCTGGACCATTACTCCGCTCCTCGACTCGTCCCAAATATATTCTCATTTCACGAAGAGAACAGTGAAAGAAAGGGTGAGCTCAACTAGCTCAGTAAGAAATATTATGACTAAGATAATGTAGAATAAATTATCATTAGCCTACAACAGTGTTAAACTAATAAAATATAATGAACGTCAAGTTTAACTACAGCGGAACCAGCAATCCATTAAAAGAGTCAAG
This sequence comes from Panax quinquefolius, assembly GCA_020205615.1. Lineage (NCBI taxonomy): Eukaryota > Viridiplantae > Streptophyta > Magnoliopsida > Apiales > Araliaceae > Panax > Panax quinquefolius. The sequence continues at coordinate 104,111,092 of CM035152.1, forward strand.
TGGAAAATAAAATGTACTATCTTTTATGATTTAAAAGGTTTTTCATCACTGTTATAGTTGAGACTCGACTTTAATAAATATTCCACATCATCGAATCACCCCCTCGCACTACTACGGTAGAATATTCTTTAGTATCACGACCACAATTATTCATGCACTACGGGCCAAGAATATTTGTGTATTCATTAATGGTCATGATCATGCCAACAATCTGTCCATTAATGCACTACTACCAATGAGGATTTTTACCACATCATTTGTAACATTACGGTCCATGATTACACCGAATAGTCTCTCGGTCATAATCATACCAAGTCCATCTATGCACTACTGAAAGCCACGTATTGACTTTCAACATAATATAAACATGAGGATGATGACAATGATATAAGAATTCAATAAAACAAGTTCAAGAATTAATTTATCTAGAAACCAATAACATCCAAACTGTCAACTTGATCTTCGCTTTGTAGAGTAAAATTCAAGACTACCGAGAAGAATATTTCCATGAAAGGATCTTGGATGAAGCGCAAAATATCAAGGATATTCCACTAATTTCATGGAGTATAGAAGTCAAAGTTTTAACCAATTGGGTATAATAAAGAATGAAATAACAAAAGAAATCACCATGCATGCGATAGATTGCGACAGCAAAGTTATTCCAATGAATAATAAATAACGGAACTAGGTCCCATGTAAAACGCATGCATGAGGATATTCCAACGTAATAATAAAGAATGGAACCAGTCCCAAAGCCAAAACGCGCATGCATGTGATATTCCAACGAAATAATAAAGAATGGAACCAGAATCCAGCGTAAAATGCATGCAGATGTGATATTCCAATGTAATAATAAAGAATGGAACCAGTCCTGCGTAAAACACATGCATGTGATGTTCCAATGTAATAATAATAAAGATTTTAACCAGTCCGGTGTAAAACACACGTATATGATGTTCCAACATGTAATAATAGAAAATGTCACCAAGTATAAGGTAAACAACGATATCTGAGTTATTCCAATGAATAATAAGCAATGAAATAACAACAGTTCTCTTCATGAATAAGAAAGAATAACACCCCTTACTTTTGGTAGGAGATTGAATACTGCAGTAGTGTAGTAACAAAATACTCTTCTTCTTTCTCTCTTATTCTCTCTATACTTTCTCTCTCTATAGCTTGAATGAATTCGTGAAAAATAATGAAGCACTAGGCCTCTATTTATAGAAGATTTCTAGCTTAGCACCTGCCATGTGAAAAGGCAAGTGGCTTGACGATTGGTGATGTGAAAAGAAAAGTGGTTTGACGCCTGTAATGTGAAACGACAAGTGGTTCAACGCCTGTAATGTGAAACGACAAGTGGTTCGACGCCTGTAATGTGAAACGACAAGTGGTTCGACGTCTGGTAAAGGTAATTACTATTGACGAAGGTAATTACTATTCACAAAGGTAATTACTATTGACGAAGAGACTCTTAGATGATGACATATGGGCCCCCCATAAAATAATCAAACTTACCACAAACGTCTCATAACAGACTCTTTATATACATCAAGGATTGAATAAATATTACCACAAATCATTTTATTTTTAATCAACACATATTGAATCTTTCAACAATTATTAATTGAATACTATAACATATTATACAGATGATACTGTGACAATAATTGAATCAATAATATAAGAGATATGATGCAGTAATTACTGTAGCAATAATTGAGCATAGCTGAGTGACTTCTCACGTAAGCATCAATAATCAATATCGTGTGCTACTATACAACTACGCCAGACATCGTTGCTTTTACTACTAAGGGTAGTTCAAATGCTTTTAACGGTAACACCTCCGCCGTTATTTTAATAGAAAGATAATTTTGTCATTTTCTAACTACGACAATACTTTCGTTGTAGGGTCCAATTAATGATTGAGTAGTCGTGCATTTAATATTCCCCAACAAAAAGAATATTCCCCACCAAACGAATATTTTATAACAACTTGCTTACTTTGCAAAATTTATAAATATTATCCACAACTATAACATTATATCAAATTTATTCCATAATATTCAAAAATAATATTTATAGAAAATTCATCTTTATTTATAAAAGTTAGGGTCTTACAGAGACACCTTTACTCACCAATCAGGAGAACGTGCAATAGGACGACAATGTTCCTCCTGTAAACAACACCACTGATCAGACGATGAATGATGGGATGTTTAGAAACTTTTTGCAGTTCATGCAAATTCAGACGAGGGAGACTCGTGTACAAAATACAGGTGGAAATGATAGCAACGCACGGTTTGTTACAACCAAGCAGTTCAAAGAGTTGGGACCACCTGAATTCTGGGGAAAGCCGAATCCGATTAAGGTGGAGACGTGGGTCAAGAAAATTACCAAGATATTCGATGTCTTGGGATGCACGGAGGAACATAAGGTTTCATTCGCCACTTTTATGTTCTGTAATGAGGCAGATTACTGGTGGGAATCTGTGAAGTGTACCCACCCAGCCGCATTTAGCATGTCTTGGGAGACGTTTCAAAAACTATTCAATAACAAGTACTTTTCCTGAAAGTATTCATCATATAAAGGAGGTAGAGTTTATTAGAATAGAATAGAACAACATGACGGTGTACCAGTAAGAGGTGAAGTTCGCGGAGTTATCCAGGTTTGCACCTCATTTGGTAGAGAATGAAGAATGTATGACGCAGATGTTTCTGAGAGGTTTACAACTTAAAATTCATCAATACCTCATTTCTCATAAATTTTCTCTATATTCAGATGTTGTGAACATGGCTAAATTATTAGAGTGAGATAATGAGTCTGTTCAACCGGGAGACCGGTGGCAACGGCCATCGGAACAATGATAATCATCGTGGAGGAAATTATCATGCTAGAAATGGTAACCACTTCGGTGGTAGGCATGGCCAAGATAATAGAATAAATAATTCAAGTGGAAATTTCAAGAAGAGAAGATTTAACGATGACTGGAAGACGTCGACAGCATCACCAGCACTAGCAACAAATTCTAAGGGATGAGAACGACCACCGGTCACATGCTATAAATGTGGAATAGAGGGACACATCAGCCCAAACTGTCCATAACAGTTCAAGGTATGTTATATTTGTGGAAAAGAAGGTCATATCGCTGGAGATTGTACGGTAGCGAAACCTAGTCCAGCGGGGATGATGACTCAAAAGGCTATCCCAGAAAAGTCAAAGTCGTCAGTTCCTGGAAGAGGATTTATCTTGACTGGCCAAAATGCGAGGAACCCAAACGTAGTTAGCACGGGTTAGTTAATTATTAATTCATACGAAGTCTATACCTTATTAGATACTAGTTCTACCCATTCACTTATCTCTCCTGCTTGTGCTCAACGTTTAAACTTGACTCTTGAGATATTAGACTTTGACCTATCTGTGGAGACTCCGTTAGGAGAAAGTTTTGTTACATCCACTACTTATAAATTTTGCTTAATCAAAGTTGCCATCATCACATTACCTGTTAATCTTATCTGCTTAAAGATGCATTCTTTTGATGTGATTTTAGGGATTGATTGGTTAACTACTCATCATGCCAAAATTGAGTACTTTCGTAAGGTTGTTAGTTTTCATATTTCTAAGCAACCTGTTATTCGAATTCAAGCAACCAAACCATTGAAGTCAAACTCTTTCATATCAAGCCACAAAGCCATTCGTTTATTGAAAAATGGATGTCAAGCTTTCTTAGCCCATGTCATGAACTTGAACAAAAATACGTCAAATTTGAATGATATTTTTGTTGTTAGTGAATTTCTGGCGTATTTCCTGAAGAATTTCTTGGCCTACTCCCAGAGTGTGATATTGAATTTTGTATCAACTTTGAACCCGGTACAAAACCCATTTCTAAAATCTCATATTGAATGACTCCTATTGAACTTCAAGAGTTTAAAACCTAATTGTAGAAGTTGGTACCCGAGCCTCTATCTGAAGACTTCTTTTGTGGAATGCACCGAAGCCAGACTCTCCATAAGGGTCGCCATATTCGTGCGGTAGTAAACTGATATGTGCCATTGTGACGTGTTATCCAAGATTGTGATATGAGTCACAGTTGAGAGCAACCTAAGTCAGTAATCGAAATACGTAGCTTTCTAGGCTTAATTGGTTATTATCAGAGATTCGTGGAAAGATTTCCTTGAATCTCTACTCCATTAACTCAGCTGACTCGTAGAGATACATAGTTCGAATGGAACAAGGAATGTGAGAAGAGATTTGAAGAACTCAATAGGAGATTCATTTCGACACATGTTCTGACTATACCAACCTGGAAAAGAGGCGTGGTAGCTGACGTGTTGAGTAGAAGATCGTATACGAGTACAAGTGCGATATTGTCAAAGACCAATTTTTTATAACTTACAAATGATAGAGATAGAGTTAAAGACTCTAGGGACCCACGTGATGATATACGAGTAGAATCGACTTTAATCGATAGTTAAACCGCTCAAGCTACACACCGGAGCTGATGAATATATAAAAGGAGGTGCAAGAAGTTGTTATTCCAAAAGCGAGAATCGGCGATGTTAGGAAAGCTCAAACTTTTGATTTATTGGTCTAGTTGAAATTCTCGACCGAGTAGGAACTGTGGCCTATAGAATCGCTTTACCACCAAGTATGTCGTGTGTTCATAACACTTTTCGCATATCGATGATTACGAAAATATGTGAACGACCCGAATCACATTATTGAGTTATAGCCAGACGAGATAACCGAAGATTTAACGTACGAGGAAGTACCAGTCAATATCTTGGATAGAAAAGAGCATGTCCTACGCACAAAGGTTATACCACAAGTCAAAGTTTTGTGTAGAAACCATGTTATTGAAGAAATTACCTAGGAGTTGGAAACAGAAATGAAAGCGAGGTATCCTAACCTTTTCGAAACACCAGGTACGTACATTAATTTCGAGGATGAAATTTCATAAGGAGGGGAGGTTGTAAGACCCCAATTTTTTTTTTTAATAAAATGAAATTTCCTCTATTTATTATTTACTAAGAGTTGATTTGATTAATGTGGTTAGTTATGGCTAAAATGCGTAAATATTTCAAATAAGCAAGTGGTTATAAAATATTCATTGTTATTGGGGAATATTCGTTTGGTCGTGGAATATTCTTACTATCGGGGAATATTCGCACGACGACGCAGCCTTGTGTGGGCCCCATAACGGAAAGCGATTGGATGAAGAAAACGACAAGTATAAGTTATTTATAAATAACAATTAGAGTTGTTACTGCAGATTATCTTGTTGGAATACCCAAAGGGTTAAAACACAAGAAGACAGTGGTATTGCACCAATTATTGATTCTTACGTAAGAAGGCACTACTCAATAATTCTTAGAGTAATTACTATTCAATATTTTATTTTATTGATTCAATAATTGCTACGTTGATATTTTATATTATTGTTGTTTCAATAATTGTCACTACACAGTATTTTCCATTATCAGATCAATAATTCATATTATTTGAATAATATTATTAGATAGCATTATTGGCAATGTCTAGAAAGTTCTGTCTAAGGAGATGTTTGGTCACCTAATTGCGCACCGGTAAGGAGAAATCCTTATTGGAAAGCCCTCTTTCTTGGGAACGGCCTAGTTGCTAGTATTGTGATTCTGTAATATTATTTGTGAATAATTAATTATTGATTTATATGTTAAGGAAAATATTCATTTTATGTGGATATAGATGAAGAAAATTTTTAATGTGACAATTGTTGAAAATTGATATTTTATCTTTTTTGATAAAATAATTCATTTAAATATATTATTATATTTTAATATTATAATAATTGTGATATTTTTACAATGAATGTGTGATATATGAATAAATGAGGAGGAAGAGTATTTTTGTTACTATAAATGCTAAACACATGTTAAACATGTTGGTGGATACAATTTTTTACTGAAATTTGATTATAGCCTTGTAAAATCGTCTGTATGTGGATTTTAATCAATTTCTGTTTGGAATTTGGAAAAACTTTCTTCTACAAAGTTGTAGAGAATTAAATTTCCTATGGAATGGACATAAGTTTTGATTTTTTTGATAAAATGGCTATTTATTATGAATTATTGAAGTTCCAGAATATTAGGTCTGAATTGATTTTGTTGCATTAAATGATAAAAACATGTTTTTCATTCTGGTGGGCCCCACTTGCATGTGTTAGATGCTGAATTTCAGATTTCAAAGAGTGCGTATAATATTTTTTAAAATATTATTATTTTATTAAATTTTCTGCTTTGGCGTTCTAAGCATTTTCCTATAAATAGGGTGCTTAGGTTAGAATTGAAAATCATACCAGAAACTGAAGTTTTCTCTCTCTATATTATCGAGCGTATTTTTGTGATTTTTTAGATATTTTGAGTGTTGCTATACTATTGCAAGTTCCTTCAAAGACTATATACGATATTCCAAATGGAAGTCACTGCCTTTTTCGAGGTAAGGGATGTTATTTTTTTTTAAATGATATGATTTCTTTCAATATCATTATGTCGGAATATTGGTAAGATTTTTTTTGTGAAATTCTTATCTTTTTATGTCGGATTTACTATTCATGAGTTACTATTCATGAGTTACTATTCACAAGTACTATTCATGAAGCATGATGATTTTTCTTGTGGAATTTCTATCTTTTAGTGTCGGACTTAGTATTCACGTATACGGCACTATTCACGTATACGACACTATTCACGAATATGACACTATTCATAAAAAAATTAAATTTTCTTTTTCTATGTCCAAGATTGTCTATTATGGTTCCTATCTTTGATTGGATCTATGTTTTGAACTTCATTTTTGAATTCTGCTCCACAATAGTTTATTATGGAGTATTTTTGAACTTGGATTGTTTAAAGTATGAATCCTTAATATTTGTTCTTTTGTCTCACTAGATTCATTTTCTTTAACATATTTTTCATCATCCTCAGTCCTAAATGATGATATAACTGAATATCTTTGGCCTCTAGTGCAAAGATGAAGGATTTCTTGATGAATATCTTTGGCCCGTAGTGCAAAGATGAACAGGTATTGAGATGAACATGACCGACTGATTAATATCTTTGGCCTGTAATGCAAAGATGACTATTTGATTCAAGATGTATATTGATTGATGTTACAGGGAAAAAATATTGATGATGGACTTTTAAATTCATAGATGATAGTAGATTTTATTCTCTACTTAACTCTTCTAATGAATTGTTGTTTCCGCTGCAGTTGTTAATCTAAAACTTGTTGTCTATTGTATTCTATCAGATTTTTCCCCGTTGAGGACTAACGATAATTTGTTCTATAATATCTTAGTCATAATATTCTTTACTGGGCTAGTTGAGCTCACCCTTTTCCTTTTGTTCCATTTTTCATCTCAGGAAGCGAGAATATATCGAGGAGTAGTCGGGGTGTGGAGTGATGTTCCAAGGCAGTGGTTATAGTAGTCCTCACTATTTTGTAAAATAGTGTATCAATAATTGTAATGAGGACTCATTTGAGTGTTGATATTGTCTAGAAGACAATATTTGTATTTAAACTCACATTATGTGTTGTTGTATTTTGCATAACAATTGTAATAATGAAGTTGTAGTTGTTTCTGTACCATGTATTTGGCGACTCATAATAGGTTGGGTGGTTTGGACCTATTTTGGGGGCGTCATAGTAACAGATGAGCTGTTAAACGATAAATGATTTATAGTACTATGAAGTAGTACAGGAAGAAGAACTCAGATTGAGTTGTGAAGGATAGTATATGAATTAAAGAAAATTTGTCTTTAGTAAAGAGAGATTTAGAAGTTGTAAAAATTTTAATTGAGAACTCATATGATAGCTGAGTTGTATGAACCTTTGTTATGGGCAGAGGTTTGTGCTTGGTGTAACAACTACTTAGCTTATTACAGTGATAATCATTGGAATTGGTCGCGCTGTCAAGATGTATATGACGAGAAGGTGAATCTTTTCTCATGTATATACTTGATAGGTAGAGAACGATAAGGTAGGTGCGAGTTCTTGAAACTCATACTTATGGTACGTTTATAACTCATAATGTTATGGAAGATTTTTGAACTTCTCAGTGAATGGATGCTTATGGTCTTTCTAGGATAGTTCTTGAACTCATATTATTGTGGAAAGTTCCTGAACTCATAATGTGTGGTAAGTTGATGGACTGTACTAAGGTAGAGGGATGTTTAGACTGGGAATTAGTTATTTTCAGTAGTCTTAATATTGAAGGTACTAGAGTAGATTAAGTATTGTCGCAGTAAGACAATGAAGGAAGATGGAGAATAGGATATTCCAAGTCATCTAGCTATGCTAGATTTTGAAGTTTATTGAAATCGTGCTTATGTGTTTGTATTTTGAAAATGAAAGAATTGGTTCAACTTTTGGAACCAATAGATTTTTATTAAAAGAACTATTCTTGGTATGTCTATGCTAATTGTTTCAGCTAGACAAAAATTGATTTAAAATATCAAAATGAATTTTATATTATCGGTGCATTTGATGCAAGGATGGTAAAAAGATGGAGTTATTAATGCAATTGAACCTAGTGTTGGATGTGATCTTAGGATCAACAACCCGCTATGGTATGATGTATAATGACGAAGTCACAAACTGATGAAGTCCTCAATGTACTGTGAAAAGTACGGTATCATGACGTCATAAAACGTTTTGATGTATTGCGAAAAGAATTTACAGAAGTAGTCAATGTCAATTGAGTTGACTAGATGAATGTTTCACGTTGATATCCAATTTATTGGTATGGTCTAAGCTACTTGATTCGGCTAGACAAATGGTATGTCATGTTTAAAAGAAAATCGAGCTTTCTTTGAAGATGTTGTGCCAAACCAAATTGTTTTGTTGCGGAATCTAATGATTAAGTCTGAGGTGAACATATCCCGAAATGGGGTATACGATGGGTAAGAGGTAGTTTGCTTTCTTTGTGATTATAAACTGACCGTGGAAGAAAGGTTACAGCGTCATGCTGTCAAACCTAGTAAGAGTTCATGGTTAATTTGAGCCATCAGCAAAAGTATGAAATATTTTAAAGGAATTCTTATATTCCTCGTTGTTCATTCTACTTCTTTGAAGAGAAGTTGAGAAGAGGGGTAAACTAAAATTTTGAGGACGAAATTCTGTGAAGAAAGGGTGAATGTGATGACCTGGGCAAGGGTGTGGTTTTAAAAAATTCTGAGGACGAAATTTTTATAAGAGGGGAAGAGTGTAACGACCCGAAAATTCGGGTCGTCCAGAATTTAAGTTTAAAGAATTAGTTAATAATAAAATGATTTTTTATTAATAATATTATGTGTTATGTGTTTATTAATCGTTCTAGAACCTAGGATGATTATAAGTCGGGAGGATTCTGGCTACGAGCTAGACTGAACGAGTAATAATTTTCAAGACAAAAATGAAAATATTCCAGGAACAAAAATATTTCTGGGGAAAAAGACGAAATAGGCACTATTCACCTGATGAAACCTAAGGGTTAGGGTTTGAATAACCTAATCCTTTCTGAGAGTTCGGTATGTCGAAATGACATTCCGTCAAAAGATTTGACGATAATATATCTTGACAAGTTAAGTAAGCCGATAAAAGTTTTTCTCAAAAAATGTGCAGAAATCGGACGAAATAAAAACGACGAAAAGTACTGTTATGTACTTTTCATTCGTTTAGCTACGTTAGGGGAAAACGTGAAGGAAAACGCTTAACACCAAAAAGTGTTTTTCAGTTTGAATCTGAAAAATCCAAAATATTTGGATTCCGAGAATCGTAGTTTTTAAAACTGTCGGACGAAACCCGAAAGACGGAACCACAAAAACTTCCAAGGGAAGTCTCGTAAATTGTAAGGAGGTGTATTGAGGAGGTGAGAATAGTATGGAGGTGTGAATAGTAATGCGGTTAAGGGGGTGAAATGACTAAAATACCCTTAACTTGGACTTTCTATAAATAGGAAGCTAACTTTCATTTAATAGGGATTTTTGAAAATCCTATATCTTGAGAGACGAGAGAGAGAGAGAGAGAAGTTTCGGATGAAGAGGGAAAAGGAAGAGCATCAGCATGAATGATCGGATCGAAGGTGAGCGTGAAATAGAAAATCTTGCGAATCGCGACTTTGTCTAGCGGAAGAAAAATAAAGAGGAAAGGTATTAAAACCTAACTCCTAAGTTAGATTTTATTTAAGCTTTATATGTTTAAAACATAGCTTAATAAGAATAAGAAGTAAATGATGTTAGGGATGATTTCATATGGTTGAAATCATGAGAAATGAAGAAATAAGAATTAAAAGTTTAGTTTATAAATTTCTTAAGGAAGTATAAGATTCGTAATTAATTAGAACGATCCGAGTGGATTATATAAATAAGTAGGTGAAATAAGTAAGAAATGATGATCTATAACATCAAATTCCAATAAAAAGTGAAATCGTAATCTAAAATATCGATTAAAATGAAGAACGAATGAAGAACACGAAGAACATGCGAAGAACACGAAGAACGTTATTGATGGACAAATTTAAAACCATCGTAGGATAATCGTTGTTGATGGACAAGTTTAAAACCATCATGTATAAGTTAGATGCATATTTCTTGGTTAGGAACGGTAGAAACGTTCATGAAGAACGGATTAAAACATAGCTATAACAAATTTATGGGGAAAATTTCATAAAAGACATATGAGAATTAGAAAGTTAGTAAATGAACCCGAACATGTAGGGTTTCATAAGAATGTAAGAGAACATAGAAAACATGAGTCGTGGACTCAAGAACGAATGAATTCCGAGTTCGGATGACCGAATTACGAACGAACAAACATAGAGCGTTAAAAATGTAAAATGAACAAAGAGTGAAGATTAATCCAATTGAATGGCACGTTAATGAATTCATAACAAAGTTATGTCTGGGGGTATTGAAGTACATAAGATAGGGAAGAGAATGACTTTCAAACGACCTCGTTATGAGTTATAACGAATAAGTTATGGAAGCGGGAAGTAAGCGTCTCAAATTGAATATAACACTTAGAGATATTTTCTAGGGTTAAGGCTTGGCACCGCGGTGCCAGACATGCCTTGTAAGGTGGCACTGCAGCGCCAGACCAGGAAGCCGACTACTGCAAACTCGTGCCATGGCATGAGAGATAAAAGGGAGAGTGGCGCCGCATCGCCAGTGTAGGGAAAAAGCAAGAGAAGAGCGTTTAACTGCTCAACTCTTGGGGGAAACGTAAGGGAAGATAAAGAACATAATGTTCAACTAATGTAACCCTTAATCAGGTGTTTTAAACCTTTAATGAAGGTTGAACGAAAAGATTAAATGAGAATAAAAGATAAAGAATGTAAATGCGGATTACAGAACCGATGTCCGGGGACCGTAGTTACGATAAACGAACGTGGAGGATTGCTATGGTTGTGATTCCTTAGACGTTGAGTGATGAGGGTAATGAATAACATTTTGATGTTATGTCATGATAATGAGAGATAAGTGTGAAGCGCGCATAGTCATTTGTGGTATGCAACGTCAATTTATTCGATAAGCGAGCGGTCTTAGCATACAACGAACGGTATGGCTTTGACATTAAGAATGACCAATGAACATGGGGTTCAAGTAATGGATAACGAAAGTATTAAGTAAGATACGAATGGTATTAAGAAAGCCATAATGAACGGTAATAAGATTAATGAAAGTCGAAGGTGAGTCGCATAAGAATGAATCTAGGGTTATGGCATTTAGTTGCCAGAAAGTCGTAAGGAATAGGAAATTAACTTAAACAATGTTATAGTTAATGGTTAAGACAAGTTACGATAAGTTTAGGTTGTGGTACAATCGTAACCTTTAATGGTTGACATATGGGAGCCAAGCTAAACAATTCCTTCAGAGAGCGAAGGTATGTACAAAACTGGCAACCGATCTAACTTCACTGTGATAGCAGTGTAGACGAGATGGGAACTTGTTTGTTGGTTGTTTGTGGGAAACCACTCAGAGTACTATATGGACTACTAGCAGAGAAGCGATGTGTGCTGAGTACTAGAGAAGTAATATGAAGAAGATAAGATCTAAAACATCAAAGATGATGAACATAAAAGTGATACATCTCCGTATGTCATGAAGCCGTAGAACGGTAATGAAAGTGATCACGTAAACTTAGGTTACAAGAACGCGAACCCTAAGAAGAAAGTTAAGAAAACTAATGCATAAGTCAAATATACATGACTAATTAGTATATGTGTTGTTTTTCTTATGTGCTATATAGGAACCAGAATGAGCAGTTCAGCATAAGTTGTAGCTGTGTGTATGGCGAAGTTTCCTAACTTCATTCATATTATAAATGAATGCTAGTTTCTTAAACTTCTCAGATGTTGAACTTGAGAAGTTTTGTCTATGTGCTAATGTGCGATATTTTTGCAAGGTGGTAGAACATATGAGGCCTTGTGCCACAATGTGAACACTTCAATATTTCTATGAGATGAACTATTCTGTGATTTAACTACTTAATAAGAGAATGCTCTGTTCATACATGATCCGTTATTGTTAAGTCGGTGCTAATGATTCTAGCTAGACAGAATGTGTATGAAAAAGGTAGAAGAATGAAAGTATTTTAAAATGAAAGTGAATATTGTTTTACAGTGATAGGAATCGAGATTATTCCTATTATTCAAGTTACTTCATAACCTTTGTTCTGTTATTGAATTCTTAAAAGAATGTTTGAATTCTTGAAGATGTTTGTTCAACTGTTATGACTTGCTGGGCAATTGAATGCTCACGCTTGCTTTAAATGAAAAACATTTTTAGCGAACAATGTTAGACGAACTTAAGGATCCCGTAAAGATCAAGATGACGGTATCCAGATGGAGTGTCATTCAGAATGAGAATGAGTGAGAAGATTAAGTGAAGACTTGTAATATAAAATAAGTTAAATGAACTTGAGATTAGTTTAATAAATTGTTATGTATCCTTAGTGGCGGATGAAAGTCACTCGTATAAGATGTAAAGGATAATGTAATTATCGTTATTTGTAATGAAAGGAGTTATAAGGTTTTAGAACTTGGGAATTTAGAATATATGTTGTTATATTTCAGTATATAATGATGTATATTTGGAAGAAGATGGGATCGTGACGTAGGGAATCCGGGTGTGAAGATAGACCGGATTTTGGAGTGTTACATATAGGATTTTGGGGTGTTACATATAGGATTTCGGGGTCAAACCTTATAGTCCCATTTGTAAATTGGACTATCCACATACACATAGGCATGACTAGGTGGCCATTCAGTAGCACACTTATCCACAGTCATATACATCCTACATGCATTAATATATTATAGTAAAAAAAATTTAAGTGTAGTCTAATTACTAGGATTATTTTGCTTTTCTACTTTTACTCATTTGTCCTCAAGTGGGATAAGAAATGACAGTAAAAGGTGCCAATTTGACTGTTTCAAAAGTAAAATTTTTTCACGTTATTATGTTCGACATGATTTAATACTAACATTTACTATGTTGAATATTTTTTATCAAGTCATATCAGCATGCATATTCACTACTATGTGTCTAAATGCATTTCATATGACAAGTCATTTTCCACGGATAGAAAATGGAAAAGAATACATGCATACGTTACCAGGACAATGAAGAACACTTGTATGGTAGCAGAATTTGTAGAAAGTCGCCTGAACTCAGCAGATCTGAAGAAGAGCTCTTGGATTTCCTTTGCGGCGTAACTTGATAGTGACTTATAAAAGCAACCCTCGGGCATTACATACCACGACGATTGCAGAGTCCACCAATATTACCGCAGTGTACCTACCGCAGCACCCTTACACGGTCCCGCCTCCTCCGCTCGGGATTCGAGTTGCAAAGGAGGTTTCACAAGCTGAAAAAGTCTAAATCAGGAATAGAAACACTACACGATTGAGCGGAGTAGCCTGAAATCTTGGTTTTCACGGGTCAAACTGTGGCTTCACATGTCACTCATTGGTATTCAACTGAATGCAAGGTATACTATACCACTGACCTCAGCTTTTGTAAATAATGCTCGGTAATACCTCACAAAGGTCTGATGCCGCCAAACACAAGGTCGTAACCCTAAAAGACGTGTTCCTCGGCGGGGGTCACAACGCCGATTTCAAACATCGATAAAGTACACCAATGTCAATCGTTGATAAAGTATCCCTGGCGGGGGTCACAATGCAGTCTTTCACTCATCCACGTATCCCCGGCGGGGGTGACAACACATTATTCATCTATGAACGAATCCCCCAGCGGGGGTTACAACGTAGTACAACTATTGATGTACTTGTTAATGAAGGTCAAGAAGCCTTGACATCATTTCAACTGATGGTAAGTAAACCCATCGAAGCATCAGAGGCCATTCAATGATCTCATTCATCAGTGCACTTATCCACAACCTTCCCCGTGGGTTACAACATAATTCAACCATTGATATACATGTCAATGAAGGTCAAGCAACCTTGACATGTTCCCCGACGGGGATACAATGCAATTCAACCATTGACATACGCATCAATGAAGGTCAAGCAACCTTGACATGTTTGCCCAGAAGGGATCTATCCAGTGATACACACATCAGTGAAGGTCAGGCAGCTTTGACAATACATATTATTGGCAGTAACTCTGACAGGATCTTGGTATATGTTATATAAATCCTCAAACAGACAAAGCTTTATCCCCACAGATCTCTTGCATACGAGAGGCACATATTTGGAGTAAAGTCTGTATCAAGGATCCGGGACTTTGGTGATAACCCCAACGTCAACATTCTTGAAGACTTGGATCACATGTCCAAGACATCACTGATTGTCATCCTCGACAGGATTAACAGGGAACTGGTAATCATCACATCATGTTGGAAGTCAATCCAAAAATCTACATGCATCATGCATTTGCATCATGTAGCTGCACATAACATCATGTTTATCTTATTGCATTTCAAGTGTCTAGGATTCTTTATCCTATCCATGCCTTGCATTGTATGAATATGATAAAGAGGGGCATCGGTAGACACTCAAAATTTTCTGCACACCTGTTACTAACATTGCAGGATAACTGATTCATCTTTCGGAGATAACCCTGAAAGATAGCTCATATCCATTCAAGATACTACCGGAAGTTTAGTCTCAACCCTAGAACACACACCGAGCTGTATCAAATCCACGAATTATCCATGCACTACGGGCCAAGGATATTCGTTATTATCACTAATGATCATGATCATTCCAACAACTATCCATCAATGCACTACGGGCCAATGAGGACTTTTATTACATCATTTGTAACATTATAGGTCATGATTATACCGATACATAAGAAAATCAGATTTTTATGACAATTAAATTTTTATTTGATTGTGTGAATTAAATGAATTTAATTGATTTATTTTGTTAGTAAGCTATGTGAAGGTCATTCTATGACCTAGAATGTGTTTATGTGGTTAATAATCTGGCTACGTGCTAGAATTAATTGTTTTGAATTTCTAAGACGAAAATAAATGTTTTTCAAGAAATTTCTGTAAAAACATTATTCATCCGTTTCTATTCGGGGAATTATTTTGAAATTTTGAGAAACGCGTAATGATAGAATATCGAGATAAGATGAAATATCCGATAATATTTCATTTATGGCAAACGAAGTTTTCGCCTGCGGACTTAAAACCTAAGGGTTTAGTATATTGATTTCCGAGAAGGAAATGAAGCGTTAAAAGGAATTGCGTTATGGTTAAGGCATATGTTATACAAGTATGATGCTATTTAGTATCTATGTATAATACGATGAGTTAATACGAAGTACAATACTATTATAGTACGAGTATTATATGGAGAGAATACATGAATTATACGTATGGAATACAATTTGTATTATAGAATTAAGTTAAGATTTAATGTTAATTCATTTGGGTTGGATTATGTTTAGTCCAATCAATTGAATGAGCAAGCCCAAGGGATTATTATTTTAAGCCCAAGTCAAGGCCCAATATTAGATTGGTTAAGCCCAATGCAAGAAAACCGAACCATAGATCGAACCGGTGGGTCACCGAATGGGTAAAACCCATGGGGCAACGCATGGGGATAACCCATGGGCAAGGGTGGGTCGGCCCTTGGTGTGCAAGGCAAGATTGATGCTTGGTCACCAAGCATTTTACTTGGTGACCAAGTGTGAATAGTAAGGAGGTGGGTTGTTTATTGTCTAGATATCCCTCCATTTCATTTTCTATAAATAGAAAGCCAAGGTTGGTCATTTGGGAGTTTTTCAATTGCCCAACCTAGATTATTTGAGAGAGAAAGAGAGCTAGACTCATCAAATCATACACTTTGGAAGCTTTGACTTAGAGTTTTCCAAGAGATTATTTAAGAGTTCTTAAAGGTAATATTCCTTATTTCTCATTCCATCTCTTTTGGTTTTCGTTTAGTATGGATAATCATAAATGGGTGGTGTAATGCTTGTATGGGGGAATAAGAATGACTTACCATAGATTCAATCTCTATAAGTCATGAAATCATTGAAATCAAAAGGTTTGATATAGTTTTAAACCATGGAAATATTAATTGTTGAGATCAATTGTTAATAAACAATTGAACTCCATCAATACGTGAATATATGCATCTTGTTTGGTTAGGATGTAGATATGAAGTCCATGGAGTATTCCATGTGATTTGGCTTAGAGAACATTAGTAACGAAGTTATTGCGAATTTCACGAAAATAGACGTTAAACGTCGAAAACGTTGAAATTCCGGATTGGTAGTCTAAAGTATCCTTGAGACTTGAAACATTGTTTTTCAATGTTAACATGTGAGATAAGGTATTTAAGAGTTGTGGGTTTGAGAATCGTTGGATTTCGACTTAAAATTAAGAAAACGAGCATTGAACGCTCATTAACGTTACGAACGCTTAGAAAATGAACTCAATAGTGAATTTTGAGTTAACAGATTTGAAAGTGTTGAATTATTTTATGAACGCGTAGAGTATGTCATTTATGACGTGTAGGCTTTTGAACGGACCAAATCGGACTTATAACGAAGAAGTTATGGCTCCGAGAATCTCACTAAAATTTTTATTTGTTGAAAATTTTACGGTGTTTGAGTGCAGCACCATGCTGCCGCAGACATGTAGTGTTAAATGTTACATGCAATGCTTGACACATGTAGTTGTAGCTTTTTAAAAATGGCAGCCATTAATGCCACTTATAAGTAAAGTCTCTCATGCATGACACAGGGCCGGGACAGAACCTTTGAAATGCTGGCGGCATGCATGATCTCTTGAACTAATAGTAATGTCATGTGGCGGCACCTTGAGTGCGGGGTTTTGATAGATGACTTAGGTTTTGAACTTCAATTGTTCAGGGACCTATAGGAGAAATGTTTGTACACTTCATATGTGTATTAAAGTTATTCCTATACTACCTATACTAAGGTATATAGTATTGAACATAGGAATTTGATGTATGTTAATATGTTATTAATGTAGAGCACAAATTGTTGTCAATGAACCCTAGTCGGGAAATAAGTTGGTACATTGCCAATAATGATAGAGTCCAGTTAATAACGTAAGTTAATTAAAAAGTCGAGATGAAGGGTAATAAGTCGAGTTGACTTTATTAATGATATTAAGTTAACAAAGACATAGAAGAGAAAGAAGTTGGTAGGAACAATGTGAATAATTGTTTGATAGCTAATTACGATTGTGCTATGTGAATATATCATGTAGATTACGTAAAAGGCTATGGTCGATCGATTAAGTTATTTGAAGAAGCTTTTGAAAGGCAAGTTTTCTTAACGCTTGTCTAACTTTCAAGTTAGCCAAGTTTTATGTGATTCATTGTAATCTTGAATTGCATGACTTAGTTTTAAAGAAAGGGTTAATGCAGTTTAAACTTTCGCTTAGACTACTCATAAGATATAGATTGATTGATATTCATATCTTTCTATATAGAAATGTTAACGTTATCCTATGCCAAGTAATTGAATACGGATGTGAAGGTAAGGTTTGTCTATGAACAAACAAAAGTATTTTTCATCGATTATTCGATGGGCACGCGAGTTTGCCAAATGTTAAACGTAAATACGTTTAATGAATGAGTGTTGATCAACATAGAGTACTATAGGCTGATCACCTAGAAGTGCTCGTAAATAAGTAATCTGGATGTACACCTTAGTGTTTGTGATATCCTTTTCAAGTATGAAAATGAAAGTATGTTATTGTTCATGGTCTATCGACCCGTTCAGAATTCCTAATCTACTCTATACTTTGGGAATTGATGATATGAAATGTTAAAGTATTATTGTTTCATAATACTTCATAACTATTTGTTCAGTTATGTAGGAATTGTCATAAATTCACGAATGTGGTATTACTGTTATCCTTTGTTAAAACTTGCTGAGCTTGTTATGCTCACTTCTTGCGTGAATTATATGATTGCAGTTAAGGATGAATGTACTGAGAATGCTAAGAGAGATAAGGGCAAAGCTAAGATGGATGCTTAGCCATCGTGTAATAGATTACTATGTTTGTATGTATTATACATTATGAACAACGAACGATGTAATCGGTTTATGAACCTGGGAAGGATTATACTTTGATTGTAATAAGAAGATAGTAATTACATTCATTATGTTGAATTTAAATGGAATGATTGTATAGTTATGAGTACAATGTAGCACCATATTTCGGGTTGGAAGATACCCGAATGTGGGGCGTCACAGGTTGGTATCAAAGCATTAGGTTATAAAACTTAATGGGGGAAGAACCTGAGGCTAATAACCTCGTAAGGAAGGTAATGTCTGAATAAAGGAATTTGAGTTGAAAGAATTAATAAGGTATTGAGAAAACTCAGTACCGAAAGATTTAAAAGATGAAAAGTAACCTTAAATAAATTAAATGTGATTTGTGCTTATACTATTATGTATTATGTACTAATAAACTTGTTATGTGCTATTGTAGATGTCGAATCGATAGCATGATGTATAGAGACATTCACGTTGTGAGTGAAGAGTCGATGAACCAAGTGGAGGTAGTACCAGATGCCGATGGCGGAGAATACCGTTAGTGGTTCTAGAAGACTCGGATATTGAGGAGTACATCTACGAGGAGCAATACTCGAGGAGACAATGGGGATAATATCATATCTTAATATGATGATTGGCGTGGAGGAGGAGATGGAGGTAACATCGATTAATACGGTGGTACCTACTCAGGAGCCAACACCTCCGGATGCAATGAGATCATTGTATCTGGCAGTGTTGGATAGGAATGTGCATCTGCGCAAGACCATTGTGATGAGAGACCTTGAGATGAGGAGATAACCTCCCTTTATGAGGCGAAGGAATCTGCAGAGGCAGATTTTGAGTCGCAGCACGATGAGAAAGTGCTAATGACGGATAATGCACGTGACAATAAGGAAGAGGCCATTGAGCTTCGAAAGAAACTGGTTGAAAAAGACTAGAAAATAGGTAGGATGTCATACATCCATGAATGTACTCATGAGGATTTCAAGTTGAAAATTGCTTGTTATTCTATTGAGTCCGGGCAGACTCGACATACCATAAGTCGAGATATTGTGTCGATACTGGCAAATCAAAAATATGAGAATGTCGTTCGACAGTGTTAGTAGATCGTTAGATCTTTTTGTATATAAGTAGTGACGTAAAACCCTCTTTTGTATAATTAAAGGGTAGTCTTTTTGTAAATCCCAATTTTTGTAGAAGGCAATCACGGGATAGTATGTAATAGCTTTTTGGCTAAGGGAACATGATGTAAATAGTTTTGACTATGAAAGCATATTAATATAATGAAGTTTTTATTTAATGTGCTTGTTGTGGTATGAGTTGTTATTTGAGAATGATAACCAAGTAGTTAAATAAATAATAACGAAACTTTATTTATTTAATCAGAATTATGCCGCCAAGAAGGAGACAACGTAACCAAGAGGCCGAGTCTCATAATGAGAATCGGGGGTCCTAATAACCTATCTGAGAGTTCGTTAATTTATTAACAATTTGCATTTAACCAAGTTGGGGGTGTGACTCTTGTAGCTCTTGGGGTAGTAAGAACAACTATCTTCAAGGAATTTAAAAGTGTGGGTCCTCCTGAGTTCCGAGGAACGACGAACCCATTAGAAGCCCAAACATGGGTAAAATAGATTGAAAAGGCGTTTGATATAACAAACGTAGGTGAGGCGCAAAAGACTTCTTTTGCGACTTACATAATGAAGGGGGAAGCCCACTACTGGTGGGAGGCTCACCAAGGGTGGGGCTAGAACAGAAGTTGTTACGTGGGAATAGTTTAATAAGGTCTTCTTCGAGAACTACTTCCCTACTAGCATGCAAGGTAGGATGGAGATTAAATTCTTAGAACTTAAGCAGGGGGATATGACAGTTCCCCAATATGCTGCCAAATTCAATGAATTGGCGAGGTTTGCTCAACATCAGGTGGATAAAGAAGCGAGAAAGGCGCGTAGGTTTGAGCAGGGCTTAAAACCCTGGCTCTACAGTAGAATATCGGTTTTTCAGAGTGCTTCCTACGGGACCATTACGGAAAAGGCGATAATAGCAGAAAGGTGGTGGTGAGGCATTATCTCAATTACCACAAAAGTGGAAGAATAAGAGTAAGTTAGAAGGAGGTAGTAAGGCTTTGAAGTTGCCAGCCGAAGAGATTGCTTGCCTAAGAGGAAGAGTTTTAACCACAGGAATCTTGGGGTAAAAGCAGGGAGATCCTAAGCGGAGGGACGGAGGCATGTAAGACATGCGAAAAAGACTCATATGGGAGTCTCATTTAAAGGGAAATCGATTAATGTTAACTTGTGGGCGGGAGGGCATTTGTCACCCAACTTGTCCTAACCCTAAGAAGAACCAGGGGTGTTTTTATGCGTGGGTCGTTGGACCACATGGCAAGAAATTGAAAAAAGGGTTTAGAGGAAATAAGGGTTACGGTAGTGGTAAATTAGCCATTCTTGGACCAACACCATCGATTGGGTAGACCCTCGGCTCATCGTTTAATATATTTGTCCAAGATGCGGTTGCATCAATGGATGTGGTAGCGCAGTATCATTCCGGTCAATGAGATAAATGCTTATGTGCTATTTGACTTTCGGGTGCTACTTGTTCTTTTATAGCATGTGAATTTGCTAAGCGATTAGGTTTAATCCACGAAAAGTTACCAATACCTTTAGACGTTAAGGTAGCAAATGAAGAAATAATCCCATTGAACATATTCATAAGGATTGTTGCGTAGATATTAGAGGAATAAGTTATCGGTAGATTTGGTGCAAATAAGGTTAAAAAATTGATGTAATTCTTGGTATGGATTGGTTGATTAACCATAAAGCGCGATAATAGATTGCCATAGGAAAAGTGTAAACCTTGACTTTCTAAGAAAACCAAGGTAGTGTTCTTGATAGTAAATCATCCGAGGGCGCTCTTGTTGTCATCGATGACACAAGCTAGGAAGATGTTGAGAAGAGGTTGTGTAGGTTATCTGTGCCACGTTGTGGATACCCAAAGAGTGGGAACATCCTTGGACGAGATACCTATAGTGCAAGAGTTCACGGATGTATTTACGGAGGAGTTACGGGTATTCCACCGAGACGGGGAGGTTTGAGTTTGTAATTGATCCATTACGGAATAGCGACACGGTTTCAAGGGCACCATATCGGATGGTGCTAGTTGAGATGAAGGAGTTAATGGTTCAATTACAGGAACTATTAGATAGAAAGTACATTCAACCGAGTGTGTCTCCTTGGGAAGCACTGGTATTGTTTGTAAAGAAAAAGGATGGGTCGTTAAGACTTTGTATCGACTATCGAGAGTTGAACAAGTTAACGATTAAGAATAAATACTCGTTGCCTAGGATCGATGATCTATTTGATTAATTGAAAGGGGTAAAGTATTTTTCTAAGATAGATTTACGCACGGGGTATCATCAGTTAAAGGTGAGGAAGGAGGATGTGCCTAAGATGGCGTTCAGAACTCGTTATGGTCATTACGAGTTTCTGGTGATGTCGTTTGGGCTAACGAATGCGCCAGCCGCATTTATGGATATGATGAATAGAGTTTTCAAACAATATTTGGACAAGTTCATCGTAGTGTTCATTGATGATATTCTAGTCTATTCAAAGACGTCAGAAGATCATGCTGAACATTTAAGGATAGTGTTGGAAACACTAAGGAAGGAGAGGTTGTATGCGAAATTCACAAAGTGTGAATTTTGGCTTGAACGAGTGTAGTTTCTAGGACATGTTATTGATAAAGATGGCATTTCCATGGATCCAGCAAAAGTAGAAGCAGTTAATGAGTGGGAGCAACCGAAAACGCCAACTGAGGTTCGGAGTTTTCTAGGGTTGGCGGGATACTATAGAAGGTTCATTCCAGACTTTTCTAAAATAACTACTCTGTTGACAAATCTGACAAGAAAGTCGGTGAAGTATGTGTCGACTGAAAAATGTGAGAACAGTTTTCAGGAGTTGAAGAAGAGGTTATGTGAGGCACTTGTATTGTCTTTACCCGACGATACAGGGAATTTTGTAGTGTATAGCGATGCTTTGCATAAAGGACTGGGTTGCGTGCTCATGCAGCATGGCAAGGTCATTGCATATGCGTCACGTCAATTGAAAGATTATGAGAAGGTCTATCCTACTCATGATTTGGAATTAGCAGTTGTAGTTTTTGCCTTGAAGATATGGAGGCATTATTTATATGGTGAAAAGTTTGAGATATACACGGACCACAAAAGTCTGAAATATATCTTCACATAGAAGGAGTTGAACATGAGACAGAGAAGATGGTTAGAGTTAATAAAAGATTATGACTGTGATATTTTATATCATCTGGGGAAAGCAAATGTAGTAGCCAATGCGCTAAGTAGGAAGGGGAGAGAGAAACTGTCGATGTTAACAACTCGAAATGAGTTGATAACAACGATAACGAAATGGAGTTAGAAGTTAAGTTACGGGAGGAAGCGGTGGAAATGTTATTTTCCATGGAAACCCAACCGACCATAGTGGAACGGGTTAGGGGAGTATAATTGAGCAACGAGCAATACAAGCAGATGAAGAAAAGGATAGAAGATGAAGAAAAGACTATGTATAACCTCGATAAGGAGGGATTACTTCGTTTTGAAGGAAGAATTTGGGTTCCAAATGATTCCGGATTGAAAGAGGAGATAATGATGGAGGCTCATAGTTCGAGGTACTCGATACATCCCGGTAGTACGAAGATGTATCAAGACCTTCGTCAGAACTTTTGGTGGTTGAACATGTAAAGGGAGATAACAGAATACGTTAGTAGGTGCTTAACAGGTCAAAAAGTTAAGGTTGAACACCAAAGACCTAGCGGGTTGATGTAACCGTTAGAAATCCCAAATTGGAAATGGGAACATATCACGATGGATTTTGTGGTGGGACTTCCGACAACAAGGAAAGGATACGATGTTATTTGTGTGATAGTGGATCGATTGACGAAATTGGCTCATTTTCTACCAATAGGAGTTAGGTATAACCTAGATCGATTAGCTAAGTTGTATGTCGAGGAAATTATTTCCGACATGGAGTACTATTTCGATTGTGTCGATCGTGATCCACGATTCACATCGAACTTTTGGAGGAGTTTGCAAGAGCAAATGGGAGCAGCTTGATTAAGATTGAGTATGGCGTATCATCCTCGAGATGGATGGTCGAGTGAATGGACAATTCAAACGCTTGAAGATATGTTAAGATCTTGCGTTATGGATTTCAAAGGGAGTTGGGACGAATATCTCTACCGTTGGTGGAATTTTTACGTACAACAATAGTTTTCACGCTAGTATAGGCATCCGCTTACGAAGCGTTGTATGGAAGGAAGTGTCGAACTCCATTGTGTTTGGGATGAGGTGGGTGAACGTCGGATGTTGGGACTGAGATGATGTACAACAAGCGGCGGACATGGTGAAGATAATACGTGCTTCGATTAGTTTCTGACCCAAGATAAAGCGAAAGAAGTATCTGAGATCCTCACAGAGAATAGAGAAAATTTGATGTAGGATCTTTTGTTTTTCTGAAAGTATCGCCTTGGAAGGGGAAGATACATTTTGGAAAGAAAGGGAAGTTAAGTCCAAGGTTTGTCGGACCTTTTGAGATTTTAAGAAGGGTAGGAGAGGTGGCTTATGAAGTAGCCTTACCTCCAGAAATGGAACGCATTCATAATGTGTTTCGTATGTTTGTGTTGCGTCCTTATAAATCGGACTATAAACACATAATAGAGTATGAATCTATCCAAAATAGAGAAAGATTTATCATATGAGGAACTTCCGATTCAAATTATTGATAGGAAGGGGCAAGTATTAAGAAATAAGGTAATACCTTCAGTTAAGGTGTTATGGAGAAACCACAATGCTTAAAAAGCAACGTGGGAACTCGAGAGTAAAATGAAGGAAGATTTTACTCATTTATTTATGTAATTATAAGCTAGATTCTGGGGACATAATCCTTATAAGGGGGAGAAAATGTAACGCCCAGAAAAATCGGATTTTATGACAATTAAATTTTTATTTGATTATGTGAATTAAATGAATTTAATTGATTTATTTTTGAGTAGTAAGCTATGTGAAGGTCGTTTCATGACCTAGAATGTGTTTATGTGGTTAGTAATCGGCTACGTGCTAGAATTAATTGTTTAGAATTTCCAAGACGAAAATAAATGTTTTTCGAGAAATTTTTAAAAAAACCACTATTCATCCGTTTTACATTTGGGAATTATTTTGAAATTAGAAAAACATATAATGATAGAATATCGAGATAAGATGAAATATCTAATAATATTTCATTTATGGCAAATGAAGTTTTACTGCGGGACTTAAAACCTAAGGGTTGAGTATATTGATTTTCAGAAGGAAATGAAATCGTTAAAAGGAATTGTGTTATTATTAATGTGCATATTTATACAAGTATGATACTATTTAGTATCTATGTATAATCTGATGAGTTAATACAATACAATATGATTATAATACAGTATTATATCTGAGAGAATCGTGAATTATCGTATATGAATACGATTTGTATTATATAATTAAGTTAAGACTTAATGTTAATTCATTTGGGTTGGATTATGTTTAGTCCAATCAATTGAATGAGCAAGCCCAAGGGATTATTGTGTTAAGCCCAAGTCAAGGCCCAATATTAGATTGGTTAAGCCCAATGCAAGAAAAACCGAACCGTGGATCGATCCGGTGGTCACCGAATGGGTAAAACCCATGGGGCAACCCATGGGGATGACCCATGGGCAAGGTGGGCCGGCCACTTGGTGTGCAAGGCAAGATAATCACTTGGTCACCAAGTATTTTACTTGGTGACAAAGTGTTGAATAGTAAGGAGGTGGGGTTGTTTATTGTCTATTTTGCCTCCATTTCATTTTCTATAAATAGAAAGCTAGAGGTTGGTCATTTGATGTTTTTTCAATTTACCCAACATATTTTTGAGAGAGAGAGAGAGCTAGACTCAAACCAATCTTCTACTTTGAAGCTTTTTCATTAGAGTTTTCCAAGAGATTATTTAAGAGTTCTTAAAGGTAATATTCCTTATTTCTCATTGCATCTCTTTTGGTTTTCTTTTAGTATGGAGAATCATAAATGGGTGGTGTATGGCTTGTATGGGGGAATAAGAATGACTTACCATAGATTCAATCTCTATAAGTCATGAAATCATAGAAATCATAAGGTTTGATATAGTTTTAAACCATGAAAATATTGATTGTTGAGATCGATTGTTGATAAACAATTGAACTCCATCAATACGTTAATATATGCATCTTGCTTGGTTAGGATGTAGATGTGAAGTCCATGGAGTATTCCATGTGATTTGGCTTAGAGAACATTAGTAACAAAGTTATGGCGAATTTCACGGAAATAGACGTTAAACGTCGAAAACGTTGAAATTCTGGATTGGTAGTCGAAAGTAGCCGTGAGACTTAAAAATGTTGTTTTTCAATGTCAACATGTGAGATAGGGTATTTAAGAGTTGTGGGTTCAAGAATCGTCGGATTCCGACTTAAAACGAAGAAAACGAGCATTGAACGCTCATTAACGTTACGAACGCTTAGAAAATGAACTCAATAGTGAATTTTGAGTTAACTGATTCAAAAGTGTCTAATTCTTATATGAATGCATAGAGTATGTCATTTATGACGTGTAGGCTTTTGGACGGACCAAATCGGACTTATAACGAAGAAGTTATGGCTCCGAGAATCTCACAAAAATTTTTATCTGTTGAAAAATTACGATGGTACGAAATCTAGCACATGGCGCGATGACATAGTGTTAAATGTTTCACCACCTTGCCAGTACGACGTGTAGTTTATATCTTTAGAAAATGGCACATGATACCACTTATAGAGTAAAGTCTCGCGTGCATGCCACAGAGGCAAGGGACACACTTGGCTATTGCGGCTGGCTTGCAGGCCTTGATCTTGAACTAATGGGTCACGCATGTGCGCGGCGTGAAAGTGCAGGGTTTTTGATAGATGACTTAGGTTTTGAACTTCAATTGTTCAGGGACCTATAGGAGAAATGTTTGTACACTTCATATGTGTATTAAAGATATTCCTATACTACCTATACTAAGGTATATGGTATTGAGCATAGGAATTTGATGTATGTTAATATGTTATTAATGTAGAGCACAAATTGTTGTCAATGAACCCTAGTCGGAAAATAAGTTGGTACATTGCCAATAATGATAGAGTCCAGTTAATAACATAAGTTAATTAACAAGTCGGATGAAGGGTAATAAGTCGAGTTGACTTTATTAATGATATTAAGTTAACAATGACATAGAAGAGAAAGAAGTTGGTAGGAACAATGTGAATAATTGTTTGATAGCTAATTATAGTGTGCTATATGAATATATCATGTAGATTCTGTAAAGGCTGTGGTCAGTCAGTTAAGCTATTTGAAGATGTTGAAAGGAAAGTTTTCTTAAAGATTGTCTAACTTTCAAGTTAGCCAAGTTTTATGTGATTCATTGAACTGAATTGCACGACTAGTTTTAAAGAAAGGGTTAATGCCAAATTTAACTCGACTAAACTACTAATAAGATATAGATTGAATGATATTCATATCTTTCTATATAGAAATGTTAATGTTATCCTATGCCAAATGATTGGTACGAATGTGAAGGTAAGGTTTGTCTATGAACAAACAAAAGTATTTTTCATCGATTATTCGATGGGCACGCGAGTTTGCCAAAATATTAAGCGTAAATACGTTTAATGAATGAGTGTTGATCAACATAGAGTACTATAGGTTGATCACCTAGAAGTGCTCGTAAGTAATGCGGATGTACAACCTTAGTGCTGTGATATCCTTTTCAAGTATGAAAATAAAAGTTATTGTTCATGGTCTATCGACTGGTTCAGAATTCCTAATCTACTCTATACTTTGGGAATTGATGATATGAAATGTTAAAGTATTATTGTTTCATAATACTTCATAACTATTTGTTCAGTTATGTAGGAATTGTCATATAATTCACGAATGTGGTATTACTGTTATCCTTTGTTAAAACTTGTTGAGCTTGTTATGCTCACTTCTTGCGTGAATTATATAATTTGCGATTAAGGATGAGCGTCTTGAGAATGCTAAGAGATATAAGGCAAAGCTAAGATGGATGCTTAACCATCGTGTAATAGATTAGTATGTTTGTATATATTATACATTATGAACAACGAAACGATGTAATCGGTTTATGAACACAGGAAGGATTATACTTTGATTGTAATAAGAAGATAGTAATTACATTCATTATGTTGTATTTCAATGGAATGATTGTATAGTTATGAGTCTGATGTAGCACCATATATTGGGATGGAAGATACCCGATCATGCCTATGAGGAGTTTGGCACTGCTATATATTATTTTCTCGAAGATGCTTCGCATCTCGAAAATAAAAGCAAACAAGCCGAACAGTTAATAATAAAATGGAAGTATGAAAAGGTCTCAATTAATATTGAGCACAGGGTTTGAAAAACCTCTTTTACAAAACTTCACTACTATATCATGTTTAAAACTGAATTTTCATATAAATTTAAATACTTTGTATATAGGTGCGAACGAGGCCTCGCACTACTTCCAAATAAATTGTACATTGATCCAGACACACAAACACACACATTCATATAACAATTTTTTGAAAAGTGGCGATCACCATGGCAACACGGATGTTGGGGGGTGCCTAACACCTTCCCTCCGCATAATCAAACCCCCTAACCCAAATGAATCCCGGTTTCACAGACCCGTTTAGCAGTATCACAACATTGGGTCAATGTGCAAACCTTTTCTCGGTTGCGTTGGTGCAACCAGTTAAAAAAACTAACTAGTGACTCTTACAGTCAAATCGTCGACATGATATATGTCGGACCTTTTTCACTTCTTTTTTCAAACAAATCTCACATAACATGAGAACACCAAAAAATAAGAACAGAAAAGGGACAAATAAAAATCCCGACGTTAACAAGTGGTTAAGCCATGCAACTTCAAAGATGAGGATCATTGTCAAATCATCCACTGAAGCATCTCTCAGAAGACAATCGTTGAGTCGATAAAGTAAATCATAGAGTCCATAGCTACCTCACTAAGCTACTCTACATGCTGAAAAGGTCAACAGTCAATCCACGTCAGTAATGCCTATTTTCTTAAAAGAAATATCAAACTAAAAAGTTTATGGGGAGTTATAGTTTCTTACTGGGCATCGTGCAACTAATGACTGGCTGACACATCACGGCTTATGCAG
Organism: Panax quinquefolius; assembly: GCA_020205615.1. Classification (NCBI taxonomy): domain Eukaryota; kingdom Viridiplantae; phylum Streptophyta; class Magnoliopsida; order Apiales; family Araliaceae; genus Panax; species Panax quinquefolius. The sequence goes on from CM035152.1 coordinate 104,139,873, forward strand.
AGTCAGAAGAAACTGTTATAAAGACAAATTCAAAATCTCCAAATAGTTATCAAAAGCTATCAAACCTGTCCCCCTCTCTTTTTTGAACCCTAAAAACCTCTTCAAAGCCTGAATCCATTAAACCTCTAGATTTGCCCAAATCGCATTCAACCATATCTCATAAAAAGTCAGAAACTAAATACCCATTTGTTTCAAACCCTCAAAATGGAACAATGGCGTGTTATAACCGGAATCCAACTCAGCTTCAAGAAGTTTGAAAGATCAAAAAAGAGGTTCAAGGATACACTTGAGCTTGTAAATGATACTAGTTTTTCTGAATGCCTGGAAGCAAACACTCCAGTCTATACGGAGCTAGTGAAGCAATTCTACTCCAATTCATCGATAAATTCTGGACTTCTATCCACAAAGGTCAAAGGAGCAAGTCTGAAGATAAGGGCATCAGACATCAACCAATGTCTAGGGTTTCCCAACTAGGGTCTGATAAATCTCGATGAAGTTGACATTGAAGAAGGTAAGAGATTAATGTGTTACAAGAGAAATGCAAATCTGAAGGATATGAAGAAGAAGGAGTTTACTGAAGAGTTTGAATTTCTGGCTGAGATTACAGGAAAATGCATATTGTGCAAGGACACCGCACATGATACTGTCAGTGATTTGCAACTAAGAGTCATGATTGCAATTATCATGAAGCAACAGATATACTTCGGAGCTCTTTTTATTGATTGGTTGACCAAATGGTTGGAAAAGGTAGAGATGAAGAAGTCTACAAATAAACCACTCACAAATATTTTTCATGGAAGACTCTTGAGCATTGTAATGAAGAAGAAACTAGAAAGTAAGATAAAGGATGATGAATGAGAATCACTGAATGTCCATAAAGCGATGTCTCCACAACTGTTTCAAAACTGGAAGAAAAATCCCAAGGAAAATAGGAGGTTTATGACAACTGGGAGCAGCAACAAGGTCTCTACAAAGAAGAGGAAGGCACAAGAGGTGGAAAGCTATCAATCTGATGACTCTTTATCAGTAGAAGCCACACGAGCAAAGAAGAAGTCCAAGGGTGTGAAGAAAACAGAGGCTCCACCAAGAAGTCTCTCCACTGATAGCAAGGAAGCAGGAGACGAAAAGGTCTCAACTGCAGAAACCCCAAAGAGAAGGAGTAACAGATTACTCCAAGGGTCATCTAAAAAGAAAGCAAAGGTGAAAAAAAGTTAGCTCCAGTTCCCAAAGAAAGTCTATTTTCCAAGAATGAGAGCGTAGAGTCAGAAGTTGAGAAGGGAAATGAAAGTCTCAAGATTGAGTCCTCAAAGATAAAGTCCAGCAATGAGGAAGAAGTTGAATTTATGAAAGGAAGAGCTAAATCTGATGGTGAAGAAGAAGAATGTGCAAGCCCTATGGCTAACTCTTAGAGCATCCACTCAGATGATGAAGAGTGGTTGCAAGTTGACACAACTGTATCTCCTACTGCAAATGCTCCAACAAGCCCACTTGATGGTTCCAAAGATATTGAGTCCGAAGAAGAAGGACTTGCCCCTGCTAATGCTGAACATCAAGGAAGCTTATCTGGTGATTCAAAGTTTTTAGATTCTGAAGAAGAAGAAAAGTCTGACTCTCCTATAGCTGAACCTCCAAGGAGAAGAAAGAGTAAGACAACTTGCTAAATTTATCCCAAAGAAGCAAGGTGAACCCTTTACTACAATCATTGAAGTGAGTGATGATGAATCTGAATCAAATGGAGAAGATGATGAAGAAGGTGCCAATAATGAAAATTAGAAGGAAGAATTCACTGATGAGTCAGATGAGAGAAGTCAGCATGACTCAAGTTCAGGAGGTGAAGAGATTGAGGAATCAGAGAAATTAGCATACCATTATCCAGTCCTCTCTCCAGCAAAAATTAGTAGAAGAATAGTGGTGGAAGTTTTTGATGAACCACCAGCTGAACCAGCAGTTGTGACAACCCGAGAAATTAGACAATTTATTAAAATCTTAACTAATGGATTCAAGGTCAAATAATAGACCTAAACAGAAAATAAGTGTATAAGTTTGATATTTTTAGGAAGGAATTTTGAGGATTACAAAATTCTATGAAGCATTTTGGTGATTTATTCAGGATTAATTATATACGTGTATATGGTTATGTATGTATATAGAATGTGGTTAAGGGTCAAGGGTTGACCAGATAAAATTTATCAATGTAAAACCCTAATATTATTGACGAATGTCAATGTTCTGTTAGAAAGCCCTAACGTATGATAAGAAACCCTAGAAATCGGTTCTAGAAACCCTAATTTCATTTTCGGGAATCCAAAACCCTAATTCAGAAATTGAAAACCCTAATCTGGGAACTTAAATGATAATTATAATGCTCAAGTGCTATTAATTATAATATTAATTAGGGTAAAGCTTAATTAATTAGAAAACCCTAATTTTAAAATTTTAAACACTAATTGTTCTGTCAGGAACCCTAATGTACAATTGTGGATTTAATTGCTAAACTAGCAATTCTAATTAGGAAATATTAATCCTAATTAGCAAACTTGAATTATGATTAGGAAATCTAAGTATAATTAGAGAATCGTAATTATAATTTGAAAAATCTTAATTTTTCCATTATTAAAACCTAATTTAGAAATCCTAAATGTAATTTTTGTAAACCTTAGGTTTAAACCCTAAGGGTCAAACCCTAAGGATTAAATCCTAAGGGTTGCATCTAATGATAATTTTAGAATTAAAATTGTGTGGAAATGACTATTATACCCTTTTGTCACATATTTTATTAGTTAGCTTGAAAATCTTGCCATGATGTTGAGTTGGTAAACCACCCTAACTCTAGACCTAGCTATGTGTCAAATATCAGTCTTTAAATTGCCAGCAAATGCATTAAATCATATCAATTATATAGATCAAAGAGAGAGAAAAGCATCACTTTACTTTTCATTTTTGCAAACCTCTTTTCTCTCTCCAAATTTTGAGATTGAATGAGGAAGAGAGTGAAAAGTTAAGACATAATAACCTCTTATCTTAACAAGATCAGGATCATGGATTAGAAATAAAGTATAGAAGCATAATAGAGGTATAAACCCTAAACTTAGAAATCCTTATGATTCATGTTAATCTTTGTGTTTAGATGTTTAAAGTTATTTTATAGGGTGTCATTTGATGATCTGGGTTGCTAAAACATGGATCCATATCATTTAGATGCTCGAATTTGGAGTTTTTAGAAATCTGGAAAAGTGGAAAAATAAGGCCTGACATCCTAATGTCAGGGCCTCTAAATCTTTAGATAGACATGTCATGTTGTGGTTTTGATGTTATAAACTGACATAAGGTCTTCACAAACATGTTATTATATCACCCAGAACATGTATAGAATTAAAGTTAGACAAGGTCAAAGTAGGTTGACCAAACTAGCTCATGAATGTTTTCTGGAAAACCCATATCTTCATCGGTAAAATTTACGACATAGTTTGACTAGCTTGAATCTGGTGATTTGGATGTTGTTATGTTTGTCTGATGTTCTAGAATTATACACTGACATATCAACTACATATTTGAATATTTATAACACAATAATCAAGCCTAGATCGCAAGGATTTAAGGGCTCAAATTAGGTACTTTCAATTCTGAAAACACAGAATTTTAAGAACACGATTGACAAGTTATTTGATGGCCTAGATGTCTCTGTGATTATATGTTTTGGACATGAACTTTGTTTAGTGTTGTAGTATTACATCTGTGCTACAACATTATAATAACTACCAACTAAGAAACTTAGAGACCAAAGAATTACAACCGGCCAAAGAAGGCATTTTAGCCTCTGACATGCGATTCTAGGTTTGGCGAAAACAATTTGAATAACACAATCAATCAACACACATTAAATCGCTAAAGTCCCTACAAATGATGATAGTTTATTTTTAAAAATAATTATTTTATTAAATAAATAGAGAAAAATAATTTTTAATTATAAAAAATACATAATAAATTCCTAAAAATTATTTAAAAGTCAAAAAATAGTTTTAATTATTTTGAGTATATTTCAAAAATATTTAATATTTTTGTAATATAAAAAAATATTTAATTTATTTAATAATATTATTAAATAAATTATTTAAAAATGATTTTAATGCATGAAAAATCATGAAAAATTATATTATGGTATAAGAAAATATTTTAAGTTATTTTTAATAACTTTTGATATTTTAATGATGAATTTTATTAATAAATTTATATTAATGGTGATTAATTTATGTAATGATTATATTAAATAAATTATGGAAAAATAGAATTAATGTTTTAAAAAATCGTATAAAAATGATTTAAGTTATATAAAAATAATTTAAGCTATAAAATATAACTTTTGATATTTTTCCATAAAAATATTAATATTTTAATAGCAATTATCGGATAATGGATTTAAAGGTTTAAAAATCATATGATAAATTAAGGTATTAAAATACTTTGATATATTATAATATTATAACATGTATTTCATTAATATTTGATATTAAATAAATGTTAATGATAAGGAAATAATGTGGTATTTATATTATATAAATACGATATAAGTGATTGAAAAATTATGATAAATGGTAATAATTATCTGAAAATTATTACAAGCCTATGAAAATTATTTTGATTGATAATAAAATTATCTAAGATAATTGTTAAGTGTTTAGGCATAGTTTAATTGAACTTAAACTCGATATTTGTCAGATTAGACAATCGGGATGTTAGAATTGTGCCAAACTCGACTCGGACTGTAAAAGTTTAACTTGAGGTTAGATCTTATGTGTGTTATAGAAGGATATGATTATGTGATAATGTGTTTAGGTTATTTTAAATATTGTGATGATATTATTCTAATTTTTATATTGATATTATTTATATATTAGGTCTTCAGACAAAGCTTATTAAAATGTGTAACGATAATCAAAGAAACATGCAAGTTTTTCTTAACTCTACTTAGAGTTGTTTTATTCAAATATGCTTATGGTTAATCATTGTTGATTGTTATGTCTAAGAATTATAGAATTGTACTCTGTACATATTGCATGTACGAGTCAGGTATGAAAGGCTGATCACCTTCATTACCATTCAGTCCAGATATATTTGTTCATATTCAATACTTGTTCAGTCAAAAGTTTGTTCATGTTAATTCACAACTATATTTTTGAATTATAAGTAGCTTATTATTCAGACTCTTTCAATCATGATATATCCTTAAATAAAATTTAAACTTGTTGGGCAGCCTTCATTCGCACCCTTACTATATCATGATAAAACATTGTAGATTAAGGCAAATGCGTCGGATATAAGGAAAGGTTAAAGACAGATCCAACTTTCAGTTTATGTGTGCAGTTAAATTTGTATATATATGGTATATTAATGGTGTTGTAAGTCAAATAAGTTATGAATTATGTATAAGTTAAGGTTACTAGGCCTTGGGGAAAAATGTATAAAGTTTAATGTATAAACAATTTATGTTTATATCTTCCGCAATAGTAATAGAATGATTGTACTAGATCCGTGGTGATTTGGTACGGATTGGGGTCGCTCTAAATTAGTATCAGAGTCATGGGTTATGAACCTTAGGTAGGAATACACGAGATCAATAACCACGATTGATTAGGATAAGATCTAACTCATATAGAGTTAGTTGGTCGATAAGATTCAAAGATCGAATCTCGACGAGTTATAAAAGATATAGAGTTCCCTAACTCTGATAATAAAGTTGAATATTAGTGATGAATAGATCGAGTCTAAAAGACTAAAAGTAATGAGGATAGGAGATCATAAAACAAAACGATCATAGTATAGCAATGAATCATAATATATACGATGAGATCACCCCGTGATCTGATAAGGTTATAGCAGGGAGAAGAATCAGTCTAATGATTGAAAAGTTTACAGCAAGAATGTTATGTGCAAGTTGTACTATGAATTGGTACAGATTCGAGAAAGGATTATGAATCTGAGTTGAATGAAATTTGTATTGAGAAGGGAGTTAAGATTAGGTGGGGATTTCAATTGAGGACTCATATCGGCCAGCTAAGTTGTATGATTCTTTGTATGGGCGGGAATTGAACTTGGTGTAAAAACCACTTAGTTTACGCAATCGATAATCATTAAAATGTTTGTGTCGCGCTATTTGCAATATGCATGTTAAGAGGGTGATTCCTTTCTCGTGTGTATAACAAATAGATAGGTTATAGGTAGAGGATATAAGGTTAAGTACGAGTTCTTAAAACTCATACTTATGTGACATTCTTGACTCATAGTTATATGAAATGTTTATGAACCCCTCAGCGAATGGACGCCAAAGGTCTGACTAGGGTAAGTTCTTAAACTCATATGATTGTGGCAAGTTTATGAACTCATAAGTGTGGTTTGACGAACTGGGTATAGTTATGTGTGAATGGAGTATTAAGCATAATAGAAATAGGTAGGTATTGCTTAAGAAAATGATCATTAGTGGAGACATAAGTTTTCCAAAACTCCTAGCTATGCTAGACTTGAAATTTTGACATCAAGCTAAATCGCACTATGTGATTTTGAAAATAAAAATAAAAATGTGAGACTAAATAATAATTTTTGGAACGATTTAAAGTATAGTCTATGCTACTTGTTTCAAATTTGAACGAAAGATGATTTGAAATATCAAAATTTAATTTATTTATCACTCATGTATCTATGTAACTTTGAGTGCGAGAGATGATAAAAAGTTGATAGAGTTATAAATATAGAAAATACTTAGTGTGAATTCGATCTAAAATCAATGTTCCACTATTGTATAACGTGTTATGAAAAAGGCATACAATGGCGACATCCTCAAATGCAGACTATTAATCTGATGCGACATCATGACGTTATTCTCAAAAATATTTTCAAAAATTTAAATTTGCCAACGGGGTTTGGCTACACCTAAATAATTCGATTGAATTGAATTATTGATATGAGTCCATGCTATTCGATTCATCTAGACTAATGTTTATGAAAACTCTAAGTGTTCATTGAAAGAATTTTCCCGAACCAAATTGTTTTGTTGCAGAATCCAATAAGATTGAGGTAAAATGTTTGTGCCTTTGGCAGTGACAACAAATAGAGTCAACCAGCAGTACTTAATAAGTACAGGGCATACTGGATTAATTACCCACTATATCCGTAATTTATGACGATTTGCGGATGAATTTCTATAAAACCTTTGCAAAAATGACAGACAAATAGTCTATACGACTCCTCAACGCACAATTTGAAAATTTTTACTCTTGTGAGTGGTGTAATGGGTAGCATGTAATGATGTGTATGAATGGTGTAAGCAGTATGGTGTAAGGTGTAAGGTGAATTTCGGGGAAGAAATTCTTATACGAATGGTTGAATATGACAACCCGAGAAATTAAACAATTTATTAAAATCCTAACTGATGGATTTAGGGTTAAATAATAGACCAAGACAGAAAATAAGTTTATGTGTTTGATATTTTTAGGAAGGAATTTTGAGGATTTCAAAATTCTGTAAATGATTTTGGAGAATTATTCAAGATTAAGTATATGGTTATGTATGTGTACAGAATGTGATTAAGGGTCAAGGGTTGACCAGATAAAATTTATCAGTGTCAAACCCTAATATTATTTATAAATGTCAATGTTCTATTATAAAACCCTAACGTCTAATAAGAAACCCTAGAAACCGGTTCTGGAAACCCTAATTTCAGTTCTGGGAATCCGAAACCCTAATTCAAAAATTGAAAAGCCTAATCTGGGAACTTAAAGGATAATTATAATGCTCAAGTGCTATTAATTATAATATTAATTAGGGTAAAGCTTAATTAATTAGAAAACCCTAATTTTAAAATTTTAAACCCTAATTGTTCTGTCAGGAACCCAAATGTACAATTGTGGATTTAATTGCTAAACTAGCAATTTTAATTAGGAAATATTAATCCTAATTAGCAAACTTGAATTATGATTAGGAAATCTAAGTATAATTAGAGAATCGTAATTATAATTTGAAAAATCTTAATTTTTCCATTATTAAAACCTAATTTAGAAATCCTAAATGTAATTTTTATAAACCTTAGGTTTAAACCCTAAGGGTCAAACCCTAAGGATTAAATCCTAAGGGTTGCATCTAATGATAATTTTAGAATTAAAATTGTGTGGAAATGACTATTATACCCTTTTGTCACATCTTTTATTAGTTAGCTTGAAAATCTTGCCATGATGTTGAGTTGGTAAACCACCCTAACTCTAGACATAGATATGTGTCAAATATCAGTCTTTAAATTGCCAGCAAATGCATTAAATCATATCAATTATATAGATCAAAGAGAGAGAAAAGCTTCACTTTACTTTTCATTTTTGCAAACCTCTTTTCTCTCTCCAAAATTTGAGATTGAATGAGGAAGAGAGTGAAAAGTTAAGACATAATAACCTCTTATCTTAACAAGATCAGGATCATGGATTAGAAATCAAGTATAGAAGCATAATAGAGGTATAAACCCTAAACTTAGAAATCCTTATGATTCATGTTAATCTTTGTGTTTAGATGTTTAAAGTTATTTTATAGGGTGTCATTTGATGATCTGGGTTGCTAAAACATGGATCCATATCATTTAGATACTCAAATTTGGAGTTTTTAGAAATCTGGAAAAGTGTAAAAATAAGGCCTGACATCCTAATGTCAGGGCCTCTAAATCTTTACCTGTTAATTGTTTATGTGTTTTAAGAGTTTGTACTTGTATTATGTTGTAAGGACTTTGATCTAGAACTTGAATCAAGTCCAGATCAAGTGTAGATTAAAAGTTACAAGCGGTCAAAAGACGTTGAATGAAACCACAATTTCGGTTCGGGCAAACCCGAAAACCTAAACGCGACAACAATTTTCGAGGGCTCAGATGTTTCTGTGTTTAGATAGACATGTCATGTTGTGGTTTTGATGTTATAAACTGACATAAGGTCTTCACAAACATGTTATTATATCACCCAGAACATGTATAGAATTAAAGTTAGACAAGGTCAAAGTAGGTTGACCAAACTAGCTCTGAATGTTTTCTTGAAAACCCATATCTTCATCAAATAGAAATTTACGACATAGTTTGACTAGCTTGAATCTGGTGATTTGGATGTTGTTATGTTTGTCTGATGTTCTAGAATTATACACTGACATATCAACTACATATTTGAATATTTATAACACAATAATCAAGCCTAGATCGCAAGGATTTAAGGGCTCAAATTAGGTACTTTCAATTCTGAAAACACAGAATTTTAAGAACACGATTGACAAGTTATTTGATGGCCTAGATGTCTCTGTGATTATATGTTTTGGACATGAACTTTGTTTAGTGTTGTAGTATTACATCCGTGCTACAACATTATAATAACTACCAACCAAGAAACTTAGAGACCAAAGAATTACAACCGGCCAAAGAAGGCATTTTAGCCTCTGACATGCGATTCTAGGTTTGGCCAAGAACAGCTGAATAACACAATCAGCGACGGATTCGTCGCCTAAAGTCCCTACAGCGACAGTTTATTTTTAAAAATAATTTTTTATTAAATAAATAGAGAAAAATAATTTTAATTATAAAAACACATAATAAATTCCTAAAAATTATTTTAAAAGTCCAAAAAATAGTTTTAATTATTTTGAGTATATTTCAAAAATATTTAATATTTTTGTAATATAAAAGGTAATTAATTTATTTAATAATACTATTAAATAAATTATTTAAAAATGATTTTAATGCATGAAAAATCATGAAAAATTATATTATGGTATAAGAAAATATTTTAAGTTATTTTTAATAACTTTTGATATTTTATGATGAATTTTATTAATAAATTTATATTAATGGTGATTAATTTATTTAATGAATATATTAAATAAATTATGGAAAAATAGAATTAATGTTTTAAAAAATCGTATAAAATGATTTAAGTTATATAAAAATATTTTAAGTTATAAAATATAACTTTTAATATTTTTCATAAAAATATTAATATTTTAATAGCAATTATCGGATAATGGATTTAAAGGTTTAAAAATCATATGATAAATTAAAGTATTAAAAATACTTTGATATATTATAATATTATAACATGTATTTTTCATTAATATTTGATATTAAATAAATGTTAATGATAAGGAAATAATGTGGTATTTATATTATATAAATACGATATAAATGATTTGAAAAATTATGATAAATGGTAATAATTATCTGAAAATTATTACATGCCTATGAAAATTATTTTGATTGATAATAAAATTATCTAAGATAATTGTTAAGTGTTTAGGCATAGTTTAATTGAACTTAAACTCGATATTTGTCAGATTAGACAATCGGGATGTTAGAATTGTGCCAAACTCGACTCGGACTGTAAAAGTTTAACTTGAGGTTAGATCTTATGTGTGTTATAGAAGGATATGATTATGTGATAATGTGTTTAGGTTATTTTAAATATTGTGATGATATTATTCTAATTTTTATATTGATATTATTTATATATTAGGTCTTCAGACAAAGCTTATTAAAATGCGTAACGATAATCAAAGAAACATGCAAGTTTTTCTTAACTCTACTTAGAGTTGTTTTATTCAGATATGCTTATGGTTAATCATTGTTGATTGCTATGTCTAAGAATTATAGAATTGTACTCTGTACATATTGCATGTACGAGTCAGGTATGAAAGGCTGATCACCTTCATTACCATTCAGTCCAGATATATTTGTTCATGTTCAATACTTGTTCACCAAAAAGTTTGTTCATGTTAATTCACAACTATATTGTTGAATTATAACTAGCTTATTATTCGTAACTCTTTCAATCATGATATATCCTTAAATAAAATTTAAACTTGTTGGGCAAACTTGCTTATGCTCCCCTTACTATATCATGATAAAACATTGCGATTAAGACAAATCGTCGGATATAAGGAAAGGTTAAAGATGCAGATCCAACTTTAGGTTTATGTGTGCGATTAAATTTGTATATAGTATTGTATATTAATGGTGTTGTAAGTCAAATAAGTTATGAATTATGTATAAGTTAAGGTTACTCGACCTTGGGGAAAAATGTATAAAGTTTAATGTATAAACAATTTATGTTTATATCTTCCGCAATAGTAATATAATGATTGTACCAGATCCGTGGTGATTTGTTACCCGGATTTGGGGTCGTCACAAATTGTATCAGAGCTGTAGGTTATGAACCTTAGGTAGGAATACCTGAGATCAATAACCACAGTGATTAGGATAAGATCTAACTCATATAGAGTTAGTTGGTCGATAAGATTCAAAGACGAATCTCGACGAGTTATAAAAGATACAGAGTTCCCTAACTCTGATAATAAAGTTGAACATTAGTGATGAATAGATAGAGTCTGAAAGACTAAAAGTACAGGGATAGGAGATCATAAAACAAAACGATCATAGTATAGAAATGAATCATAATATATACGATGAGATCACCCCGTGATCTGATAAGGTGATAGCAGGGAGAAGAATCAATCTAATGATTGAAAAGTTTACAGCAAGAATGTTGTGTGCAAGTTGTACTATGAATTGGTACAGATTCAGAAAGGATTATGAATACGAGTTGAATGAAATTTGTATTGAGAATGGAGTTAAGATTAGGTGGGGATTTCAATTGAGGACTCATGTCAGCAGTTAAGTTGTATGATTCTTTGTATGGGCGGGGAATTGAACTTGGTGTAAAAACCACTTAGTTTAAGCAATCGATAATCATTAAAATGTTTGTGTCGCGCTATTTGCAATATGCATGTTAAGAGGGTGATTCCTTTCTCGTGTGTATAACAAATAGATAGGTTATAGGTAGAGGATATAAGGTTAAGTACGAGTTCTTAAAACTCATACTTATGTGACATTCTTGACTCATAGTTATATGAAATGTTTATGAACCCCTCAGCGAATGGACGCCAAAGGTCTGACTAGGGTAAGTTCTTAAACTCATATGATTGTGGCAAGTTTATGAACTCATAAGTGTGGTTTGACGAACTGGGTATAGTTATGTGTGAATGGAGTATTAAGCATAATAGAAATAGGTAGACTGTTTAAGAAACTGATCATTAGTGGAGACATAAGTTTTCCAAAACTCCTAGCTATGCTAGACTTCGAAATTTTGACATCAAGCTAAATACGCACTATGTGATTTTGAAAAATAAAAATAAAAATGTAGACTCGTAATAATTTTTGGAACGATTTAAAGTATAGTCTATGCTACTTGTTTCAGCTAGACGAAGATGATTTGAAATATCAAAATTTAATTTATTTATCACTCATGTACTATGTAACCTGGTGCAGAGATGATAAAAAGTTGATAGAGTTATAAATATAGAAAATACTTAGTGTGAATTCGAGCTAAAAATCAATGTTCCACTATTGTATAACGTATTATGAGAAAGGCATACAATGACGACATCCTCAAACAGACTATTAATACAGTACGACATCATGACGTTATTCTCAAAAATATTTTCAAAAATTTAAATTTGCCAACGGGGTTTGGCTACACCTAAATAATTCGATTGAATTGAATTATTGATATGAGTCCATGCTATTCGATTCATCTAGACTAATGTTTATGAAAACTCTAAGTGTTCATTGAAAGAATTTTCCCGAACCAAATTGTTTTGTTGCAGAATCCAATAAGATTGAGGTAAAATGTTTGTGCCTTTGGCAGTGACAACAAATAGAGTCAACCAAAGAAGATAATAATAAGTACAGGCATCTTCGATTAATTACCCACTATATCCGTAAATTTATGATGATTTTATGATGAATTTCTATAAAACCTTTGCAAAAATGATGCATAAATAGTCTATATAACTCCTCAACACAATTTGAAAATTTTTACTCTTGTGGTGTGGTGTAATGGGTAGCATGTAATGATGTGTATGAATGGTGTATGGTGTATGGCGATATGGTGTAAGGTGTAAGGTGAATTTAGGGGAAGAAATTCTTATACGAATGGTTGAATATGACAACCCGAGAAATTAAACAATTTATTAAAATCCTAACTGATGGATTTAGGGTTAAATAATAGACTGAAGCATGTAAAATAAGTTTATGTGTTTGATATTTTTAGGAAGGAATTTTGAGGATTTCAAAATTTCGTGAATGATTTTGGAGAATTATTCAAGATTAAGTATATGGTTATGTATGTATGCGAAATGTGATTAAGGGTCAAGGTTGACGGATAAAATTTATCGATGTCAAACCCTAATATTATTTATAAATGTCAATGTTATATTATAAAACCCTAACGCCTAATAAGAAACCCTAGAAACCTGGTTCTAAAACCCTAATTTCGCCTCCGGGAATCAAAACCTAATTCAAAAATTGAAAAGCCTAATCGGGAACTTAAAGGATAATTATAATGCTCAAGTGCTATTAATTATAATATTAATTAGGGTAAAGCTTAATTAATTAATTAAAAAACCTAATTTTAAAATTTTAAACCCTAATTGTTACGTCAGGAACCCTAATGTACAATTGTGGATTTAATTGCTAAATTAGCAATTTTAATTAGGAAATATTAATCCTAATTAGCAAACTTGAATTATGATTAGAAATCTAAGTATAATTAGAGAATCCTAATTATAATTTGAAAAATCTTAATTTTTCCATTATTAAAACCTAATTTAGAAATCCTAAATGTAATTTTTATAAACCTTAGGTTTTAACCCTAAGGGTCAAACCCTAAGGATTAAATCCTAAGGTTGCATCTAATGATAATTTTAGAATTAAAATTGTGTGGAAATGACTATTATACCCTTTTTGTCACATCTTTTATTAGTTAGCTTGAAAATCTTGCCATGATGTTGAGTTGGTAAACCACCCTAACTCTGTACATAGATATGTGTCAAATATCGGTCTTTAAATTGCCAAAGAAATGCATTAAATCATATCAATTATATAGATCAAAGAGAGAAAAGCTTCACTTTACTTTTCATTTTTGCAAACCTCTTTTCTCTCTCCAAAATTTGAGATTGAATGAGGAAGAGAGTGAAAAGTTAAGACATAATAACCTCTTATCTTAACAAGATCAGGATCATGGATTAGAAATCAAGTATAGAAGCATAATAGAGGTATAAACCCCCTAAACTTTAGAAATCCTTATGATTCATGTTAATCTTTGTGTTTAGATGTTTAAAGTTATTTTATAGGGTGTCATTTGATGATCTGGGTTGCTAAAACATGGATCCATATCATTTAGATACTCGAATTTGGAGTTTTTAGAAATCTGGAAAAGTGTAAAAATAAGGCCTGACATCCTAATGTCAGGGCCTCTAAATCTTTACCTGTTAATTGTTTATGTGTTTTAAGAGTTTGTACTTGTATTATGTTGTAAGGACTTTGATCTAGAACTTGAATCAAGTCCAGATCAAGTGTAGATTAAAAGTTACAAGCGGTCAAAAGACGTTGACCGAGCACAAATTCTGGAAATCTGGGCAAACCCAGAAACCTAGAACGCCTGACAACAATTTTCGAGGGCTCAGATGTTTCTGTGTTTAGATAGACATGTCATGTTGTGGTTTTGATGTTATAAACTGACATAAGGTCTTCACAAACATGTTATTATATCACCCAGAACATGTATAAAATTAAAGTTAGACAAGGTCAAAGTAGGTTGACCAAACTAGCTCATGAATGTTTTCTGGAAAACCCATATCTTCATCAGCCGAAATTTCTGACATAGTTTGACTAGCTTGAATCTGGTGATTTGGATGTTGTTATGTTTGTCTGATGTTCTAGAATTATACACCGACATATCAACTACATATTTGAATATTTATAACACAATAATCAAGCCTAGATCGCAAGGATTTAAGGGCTCAAATTAGGTACTTTCAATTCTGAAAACACAGAATTTTAAGAACACGACTGACAAGTTATTTGATGGCCTAGATGTCTCTGTGATTATATGTTTTGGACATGAACTTTGTTTAGTGTTGTAGTATTACATCCGTATACTGACATTATAATAACTACCAACCAAAAAACTTAGAGACCAAAGAATTACAACCGGCCAAAGAAGGCATTTTAGCCTCAGACATGCGATTCTAGGTTTGGCGAGAACAATTTGAATAACACAATCATCGGTTTTATATCGCCTAAAGTCCCTTTGATGACAGTTTATTTTTAAAAATAATTTTTTATTAAATAAATAGAGAAAAATAATTTTTAATTATAAAAAATACATAATAAATTCCTAAAAATTATTTTAAAGTCCGAAAAATAGTTTTTAATTATTTTGAGTATATTTCAAAAATATTTAATATTTTTGTAATATAAAAAGTATTTAATTTATTTAATAATACTATTAAATAAATTATTTAAAAATGATTTTAATGCATGAAAAATCATGAAAAATTATATTATGGTATAAGAAAATATTTTAAGTTATTTTTAATAACTTTTGATATTTTGTGATGAATTTTATTAATAAATTTATATTAATGGTGATTAATTTATTTAATGAATATATTAAATAAATTATGGAAAAATAGAATTAATGTTTTAAAAATCATATAAAAATGATTTAAGTTATATAAAAATATTTTAAGTTATAAAATATAACTTTTAATATTTTTTCATAAAAATATTAATATTTTAATAGCAATTATCGGATAATGGATTTAAAGGTTTAAAAAATCATATGATAAATTAAGGTATTAAAAAATACTTTGATATATTATAATATTATAACATGTATTTCATTAATATTTGATATTAAATAAATGTTAATGATAAAGGAAATAATGTGGTATTTATATTATATAAATACGATATAATGATTGAAAAATTATGATAAATGGTAATAATTATCTCAAAATTATTATTACGCCTATGAAAAAATATTTTTTGATTGATAATAAAATTATCTAAGATAATTGTTAAGTGTTTAGGCATAGTTTAATTGAACTTAAACTCGATATTTGTCCGATTAGACAATCGGGATGTTAGAATTGTGCCAAACTCGACTCGGACTGTAAAAGTTTAACTTGAGGTTAGATCTTATGTGTGTTATAGAAGGATATGATTATGTGATAATGTGTTTAGGTTATTTTAAATATTGTGATGATATTATTCTAATTTTTATATTGATATTATTTATATATTAGGTCTTGACAAAAAGCTTATTAAAATGCGTAACGATAATCAAAGAAACATGCAAGTTTTTCTTAACTCTACTTAGAGTTGTTTTATTCAGATATGCTTATGGTTAATCATTGTTGATTGCTATGTCTAAGAATTATAGAATTGTACTCATATATATTGCATGTATAAATCGTATGAAAAGGCTCGATCACCTTCATTACCATTCAGTCCAGATATATTTGTTCATGTTCAATACTTGTTCAGTCAAAAGTTTGTTCATGTTAATTCACAACTATATTGTTGAATTATAACTAGCTTATTATTCAGACTCTTTCAATCATGATATATCCTTAAATAAAATTTAAACTTGTTGGGCAGCCTTCATGCGCACCCTTACTATATCATGATAAAACATTGCAGATTAAGACAAATGCGTCGGATATAAGGAAAGGTTAAAGACAGATCCAACTTTCAGTTTATGTGTGCAGTTAAATTTGTATATGTATGGTATATTAATGGTGTTGTAAGTCAAATAAGTTATGAATTATGTATAAGTTAAGGTTACTCGACCTTGGGGAAAAATGTATAAAGTTTAATGTATAAACAATTTATGTTTATATCTTCCGCAATAGTAATATAATGATTGTACCAGATCCGTGGTGATTTGTTACCCGGATTTGGGGTCGTCACAAATTGTATCAGAGCTGTAGGTTATGAACCTTAGGTAGGAATACCTGAGATCAATAACCACAGTGATTAGGATAAGATCTAACTCATATAGAGTTAGTTGGTCGATAAGATTCAAAGACGAATCTCGACGAGTTATAAAAGATACAGAGTTCCCTAACTCTGATAATAAAGTTGAACATTAGTGATGAATAGATTGAGTCTGAAAGACTAAAAGTACAGGGATAGGAGATCATAAAACAAAACGATCATAGTATAGAAATGAATCATAATATATACGATGAGATCACCCCGTGATCTGATAAGGTGATAGCAGAGGGAGAAGAATCAATCTAATGATTGAAAAGTTTACAGCAAGAATGTTGTGTGCAAGTTGTACTATGAATTGGTACAGATTCAGAAAGGATTATGAATACGAGTTGAATGAAATTTGTATTGAGAATGGAGTTAAGATTAGGTGGGGATTTCAATTGAGGACTCATGTCAGCAGTTAAGTTGTATGATTCTTTGTATGGGCGGGGAATTGAACTTGGTGTAAAAACCACTTAGTTTCTGGCACTGATAATCATTAAAATGTTTGTGTCGCGCTATTTGCAATATGCATGTTAAGAGGGTGATTCCTTTCTCGTGTGTATAACAAATAGATAGGTTATAGGTAGAGGATATAAGGTTAAGTACGTGTTCTTAAAACTCATACTTATGTGACATTCTTGACTCATAGTTATATGAAATGTTTATGAACCCCTCAGCGAATGGACGCCAAAGGTCTGACTAGGGTAAGTTCTTAAACTCATATGATTGTGGCAAGTTTATGAACTCATAAGTGTGGTTTGACGAACAGGGTATAGTTATGTGTGAATGGAGTATTAAGGATAATAGAAATAGATAGACTGTTTAAGAAACTGATCATTAGTGGAGACATAAGTTTTCCAAAACTCCTAGCTATGCTAGACTTCGAAATTTTGACATCAAGCTAAATACGCACTATGTGCTTTTGAAAAATAAAAATAAAAATGTAGACTCGTAATAATTTTTGGAACGATTTAAAGTATAGTCTATGCTACTTGTTTCAGCTAGACGAAGATGATTTGAAATATCAAAATTTAATTTATTTATCACTCATGTACTATATAACTCAAAAGTGCGAGAGATGATAAAAAGTTGATAGAGTTATAAATACAGAAAATACTTAGTGTGAATTCGAGCTAAAAATCAATGTTCAACTATTGTATAACGTATTATGACAAAGGCATACAATGACGACATCCTCAAACAGACTATTAATACAGTACGACATCATGACGTTATTCTCAAAAATATTTTCAAAAATTTAAATTTGCCAATGGGGTTTGGCTACACCTAAATAATTCGATTGAATTGAATTATTGATATGAGTCCATGCTATTCGATTCAACTAGACTAATGTTTATGAAAACTCTAAGTGTTCATTGAAAGAATTTTCCCGAACCAAATTGTTTTGTTGCAGAATCCAATAAGATTGAGGTAAAATTTTTGTGCCTTTGGCAGTGACGACAAATAGAGTCAACCAACAGTACTTAATAAGTACAGGGCATACTGGATTAATTACCCACTATATCCGTAATTTATGACGATTTGCGGATGAATTTCTATAAAACCTTTGCAAAAATGACAGACAAATAGTCTATACGACTCCTCAAAACAATTTGAAAATTGTTACTCTTGTGAGTGGTGTAATGGGTAGCATGTAATGATGTGTATGAATGGTGTAAGCAGTATGGTGTAAGGTGTAAGGTGAATTTTGGGGAAGAAATTCTTATACGAATAGGTGAATGTGACAACCCGAGAAATTAAACAATTTATTAAAATCCTAACTGATTGATTTAAGGTCAAATAATAGACCTAAACAGAAAATAAGTTTATGTGTTTGATATTTTTAGGATGGAATTTTGAGGATTTCAAAATTCTGTGAATGATTTTGGAGAATTATTTAAGATTAAGTATATGGTTATGTATGTGTACAGAATGTGATTAAGGGTCAAGGGTTGACCAGATAAAATTTATCATTATCAAACCCTAATATTATTGATGAATGTCAATGTTCTGTTATAAAACCCTAACGTCTAATAAGAAACCCTAGAAATCGGTTCTGGAAACCCTAATTTCAGTTCCGGGAATCCGAAACCCTAATTCAAAAATTGAAAAGAATAATCTGGGAACTTAAAGGATAATTATAATGCTCAAGTGCTATTAATTATAATATTAATTAGGGTAAAGATTAATTAATTAACAAACCCTAATTTAAAATTTTTAAACCCTAATTGTTCCGTCAGGAACCCTAATATACAATTGTGGATTTAATTGCTAAATTAGAAATTTTAATTATGAAATATTAATCCTAATTAGCAAACTTGAATTATGATTAGTAAAATCTAAGTATAATTAGAGAATCCTAATTATAATTTGAAAAATCTTAATTTTTTAATTTTTAAAACCTAATTTAGAAATCCTAAATGTGATTTTTGTAAACCTTAGGTTTTAACCCTAAGGGTCAAACCCTAATGGTTAAACCCTAAGGGTTGCATCAAATGACAATTTAGAATTAAAATTGTGTGGAAATGACTATTATACCCTTTTGTCACATTTTTTATTAGTTAGCTTGCAAATCTTGTCATGATTTTGAGTTGTAAAACCACCCTAACTCTAGACCTAGCTATGTGTCAAATATTAGCCTTCAAATTGACAGCAAATACATTGACTCATATCAATTATATAGATCAAAGAGAGGGAAAAGCTTCACTTTACTTTTCATTTTTGCCAACCACTTTTCTCTCTCCAAATTTCAAGATTGAATGAGGAAGAGAGTCAAAACTTTAGACATAATAACCTCTTATCTTAACAAGATCAGGATCATGGATCAGAAATCAAGTATGGAAGCATAATAGAGGTATAAACCCTAAACTTAGAAATCCTTATGATTTATGTTAATCTTTGTGTTTAGAAGTTTAAAGTTATGTTATAGGGTGTCATTTGATGATATGGGTTGCTAAAACTTGGATCCATATCATTTAGATGCTCGAATTTGGAGTTTTTAGAAATCTGAAAAAGTGGAAAAATAAGGCCTGACATCCTAATGTCAGGGCCTCTAAATCTTTACCTGTTAATTGTTTATGTGTTTTAAGAGTTTGTACTTGTAATATGTTGTAAGGACTTTGATCTAAAACTTGAATCAAGTCCAGATCAAGTGTAGATTAAAAGTTACAAGCGGTCAAAAGGCGTTGACAGAACAAGAATTCTGGAAATCTGGGCAAACCCAGAACGCCTGACAACGATTTTCGAGGGCTCAGATCTTGCTGTGTTTAGATAGACAAGTCATGTTGTTATTTTGATGTTATAAACTGACATAAGGTCTTCAAAAACATGTTATTATATCACCCAGAACATGTATAGAATTAAAGTTACACAAGGTCAAAGTAGGTTGACCAAACTGGCTCATGAATGTTTTCTAGAAAACCCATATCTTTATCAGCCGAAATTTCTGACAAAGTTTGACTAGCTTGAATCTGGTGATTTGGATGTTGTTATGTTTGTCTGATGTTCTACAATTATACAATGACATATCAACTACATTTTTGAACCTTTATAACCCATTAATCAAGCCTGGATCGCAAGGATTTAAGGGCTCAAATTAGGTACTTTCAATTCTGGAAAACCTAGAATTTTAAGAACACGACTGACAAGTTATTTGATGGCCTAGATCTCTCTTTGATTATATGTTTTGGACATAAACTTTGCTTAGGGTTGTAGTATTACATCCGTGCTACAACATTACAATAACTACCAATCGAGAAACTTAGAGACCAAAGAATTACAACCGGTCAAAGAAGGCATCTTAGCTTCTAACATGCGATTCTAGGTTTGGCCAAGAACAGCTGAATAACACAATCAACAACGGATTCGTCGCCTAAAGTCCCTACAGCGACAGTTTATTTTTAAAAATAATTATTTTATTAAATAAATAGAGAAAAATAATTTTTAATTATAAAAAATACATAATAAATTCCTAAAAATTATTTTTAAGTCTGAAAAATAATTTTTAATTATTTTGAGTATATTTCACAAATATTTAATATTTTTGGAATATAAAGGGAATTTAATTTATTTAATAATATTATTAAATAAATTATTTAAAAATGATTTTAATGCATGAAAAATCATGAAAAATTATATTATGGCATAAGAAAAATATTATAAGTTATTTTTAATAACTTTTGATATTTTGTGATGAATTTCATTAATAAATTTATATTAATTGTGATTTATTTATTTAATGAGTATATTAAATAAATTATGGACAAATAGTATTAATGTTTTAAAAATCATATAAAAATGATTTAAGTGTTATAAAAATATTTTAAGTTATAAAATATAACTTTTGATATTTTGACATGAAAATATTAATATTTTAATAGCAATTATCGGATAATAGATTTAATGGTTTAAAAAACATGTGATAAATTAAGGTATTTAAAATACTTTGATATATTATAATATTATGACATGTATTTCATTAATATTTGATATTAAATAAATATTAATGATAAGGGAATAATGTGGTATTTATATTATATAAATACGATATAAGTGATTGAAAAATTATGATAAATGGTAATAATTATCTGAAAATTATTACAAGCCTATGAAAATTATTTTAATTGATAATAAAATTATCTAAGATAATTGTTAAGTGTTTAGGCATAGTTTAATTGAACTTAAACTCGATATTTTTCTGATTAGACAATCGGGATGTTAGAATTGTGCCGTACTCGACTCGGGCTGTAAAAGTTTAACTTGAGGTTAGATCTTATGTGTGTTATAGACAGATATGATTATGTGATAATATGTTTAGGTTATTTTAAATATTGTGATGATGTTATTCTAATTTGTATATCGATATTATTTATATATGAGGTCTTCAGAAAAAGCTTATTAAAATACGTAACGATAATCAACGAAACAGGCAAGTTTTTCTTAACTCTACTTAGAGTTGTTTTGTTCAGATATGTTTATGGTTAATCATTGCTGATTGCCATGTCTAAAAATTATAGAATTGTACTATGTACATATTGCATGTATAAGTCAGGTATGAAAGGCTCATCACCTTCATTACCATTCGATCCAAATATATTTGTTCATGTTAAATACTTATTCATCCAAAAGTTTGTTCGTGCTAATTCACAACTATATTGTTGAATTATAGCCAGCTTATTATTCAGACTCTTTCAATCATGATATATCCTTAAATAAAATTTAAACTTGTTGGGCAACCTTCATGCTCACCCTTGTTATATCATGATAAAATATTGCAGATTAAGATAAATGTGTCAGATACAAGGAAAGGTTAAAGACAGATCTGGCTTTCAGTTTATGTGTGCAGTTAAATTAGTATATGTATGGTATATTAATGTTGTTGTAAGTCAAATAAGTTATGAATTGTGTATAAGTTAAGGTTACTCGACCTTGGGGAAAAATGTTTAAAGTTTAATGTATAAATAATTTATGTTTATATCTTCCGCAATAGTTATAGAATGATTGTACCAGATCTGTGGTGATTTGGGACCCGAATTTGGGGACGTCAAAGCAGTAAGATGGATAAGCGTGGGAACAAACAACTTAGAGTTATAAGAATGACTACCGATGAGGTACTTAACAACTGGAAAAATATGGAGATAGATTGCACAAAAATACTGTACAGTTTTGATTATCCTCTGATGAGATGGTTCTTCCCATGGATGCCTTGGTTAAAAGCGGATACTGATAAAGATGGGATCTACTTCAGCTGGTCTTACTCAACATTTCCAAACTTGGAGCTGGTATATCAAAACTTTCCAAGATTAAAGGAGTTTGCAACCAAGATGATCAAAGAATAGCCTCACTACAAAGTCTACCGACATGCTGAAAACCACTACATTCCCTACGATTATAGAGTGGGCTCTGATGGCAAAACAAATATGCCCAAGTGGATGATCGTAGAGTTCTTTCACTCTACCATTAAAAATGATCAAGTTAATTTGGAGAAGTTTCCCTCTCTCCAAGCATAATTTTCCGAAATTCCTTCATTATCCAATAGTGATTAACACTCAACGATTTATCATATTCTCACTGCTTTTGAAAAATTATCTAAGAATGAAAATCGTAGAGTCGACTCTGATGCTCAACAAAATTCTGCTCAACCAAAGAGGCAAAGATGTTGACAGAAGTAGAAAATAATGCGGTTTAAGACAGGCTCCAAGCCACTATGTCTGATATATCTCTCAAAATCAAAGAGAGAGATCAAATCTATCTGAAGGCTATAAATAAACCAAAGGCAGAAGCTTTAAGAGCACAGAAGACTAATGAAGAGCAAATCCAAGCCTTCTCTGTTAAGATTAACAATCTGAATCAGTCTTTCTCTCTAAAACTTGAGCTGAGCCAACAAGAACTCAAGATTGAGGTTGGTAACTCATCTTACCTGATGGAGCAACTTATGTCCAACATGGAGCAGCTATCACAAGTGATTAATGATAAAAAGGAGGAGAAAAAGAGGCATAGAAAGAGGCATTCAAGGAAGACCAAGGAGAGCAGAAGAAAAGAAAACAAGAGGGCCCAGAGAAAGGCAAAGAAGAAGATAGCAGCTGCAGAAGCAGAATCATCATCTGAGGGGGAGTCAAATGATGATGATCCCATGAATGCAAAGGTTGAGGGGGAGCCAGAAAAAGAAGAAGAACATAAATTTGAGAAAGTGCAGAGAAAAGAAATGGAGTCACCATCTAAGGTAGAGCAAGAACAAAAAGATCGAAGCAGATAAGTAGCTAATCAACTAACATTCTGGAAGACACACATGGAGCTAAAAAGGTATATCTCTATCTAGTTAGGTATGTTCTGGATCCAGGATGTAAAGTGTCATAGTATATGCGATTTCATATTATTATCAATGACATTCATGATTGTCTGTTTTAGAAATACAGTTGCTCACTGTATATAAGATTTATTCATATCATGCATAAGCACTAATTATTTTTGTCATAATTAAATAGGGGGAGATTGTTTGGAATAAGCATGTGAATGATATTCCTATTTATGTATGATTTGATTATGATATAAATGAATGAATATGCAAGTATGCTTGCACTAAGAAAAGTTGTAAAGTCCTTTGATAGATAATAGGAATATATGAACAAGGACTTAGAATGAATTGATCAAATATGTTAGGTTGATCCTACATAAGAAAAATGGCTTTGTAAAGTTCTTAAAAAGAAATGATGTATAAGGACTATAAATGTAGTGAGATTAAGCTTGTTAGGTTGATCTTATAATGTAATAGAAAGGATTGTCAGATCATCGAGCACTGCACCAGAAATTGTAGTCTGCCATTAGAGTAAAGGAAAACTTAAGAGCTATCAAGGCTGAATCGTAGTCTACAAGATAGTAGATCTCAGAGTTCGCAGACTTTTAGGAGAGACGAGGAAAAATTGTAATGTGTCAAAAAGAACTTCCTTAAAGTCGTAGTCTGTTGAGGAAGTCATGTTCAGAATCATAGAGATAGCCTATCTACGAGCCGACTGAGCATCTGTCGAAGCCAAGCCAAGAATTGTACACCACACTCAGAGTCGTAGAGTCTACTGATCACATACGAGGCAGAGATCATAGTCGAGCAAGATCAGATGAAGACAACAAGCTTAAAGGAAGAAATCTTAGAGTGTCAAGATCTGATCTTGGAGTCGTAGTGTCTGCACAACCCAAAGAAGAATCGTAGAGTGTATAACTAAGGCTTCAACAGATGTGCTCACAATGCCAAGGCAGAATCGTAGAGCAAACACAATTCTCAAGAAATGAGCACTCCTAGAATATCCAAAGTATGAAGCCTCTGGTCTGAGCTATAAAGATACATCCCACCTGAAGGAAACCAGAGAGCACTACATAAGATCTAAGCACCAACCCAATCAGTATCAAGATTGAGTTGTAAATCCATTTAAGATGAAGTCTTCTACAAGTAGATCAAAAGAAGACTTCAGTAAAAGTGACTGACTAAGGAAAATTCAAAAGTGCAGTTGTTGTCAAATGAACAGAAGACAATGATCTTGGGGTCAACTAGGATCATAGTGTTTGCCAAGCAAAGAAGGAAATGATGAAGTGTACACATAGATACTGGTCGGTTTATGAAGAATAAGGCTAAAGTGATTAAGCATGGGTCAGTCCATTAATGACAAGTGAACGGGAGATCACAAGGAGAAAGTGAGCTGGGCGTGCCATAAATCTGAGGTGTCTTGCTATTCAGAAGAGACCAGAACAAGGAGTTAAGCTATCAGTTCCTGAGATCAGTCAAGGAAAACAGAAGTATTGAAGCACTACACCAATGAATGAAGAGGTGTTCTACATTGAGGATCCAATGAACACTCTTCAGGATCATAGTGTTGTCTCAACCGGTCGATGAGTAACATTCAACATGACACTACAATCAGGTTCAAGAATATGCATCAAAATCATAGAGTTCGGTCATCTGAAGATTTATGCATTGGCAACGGTTTAATCTGAAGAGTGATATTCGAATATGGCTTATTGAGAGCATCGATGCAAAAAGGACAGATCATGACGTTCTAATCAAGAAGTAAGATAAGAGAAATAAAGAAGACTAACTGCCCGAGGCATCAAAGTGATATCTCTAATGGGATAGAAGAAATAGTAGACTGCAGTGTCAAAAAGATAAAAAAGGGGATGTCATGTCACATCTGCAATCTACATCAAATAAATCAAGATCTGCGAGGCAATTCAAACTACTTTCAACGGCTATATTCTAATGGAAAGATTAGGAAAGAGTATATATCAGCCAGAGCTTCAAAGATCAAGAGTTCTTGATGTTGAAAAAGTTGTTGAGGTTGGAGAGATGGTGGACGGATCAAAATAACGTAAAATAGTGAATGACTAATGGAGGTCCAAAAGCTAACTCTACGATCCACCAAGAATACTTGGAGATGAACAGAGTAAGAAGTAGAAGTAAGAGTTCTACAGTGTAGAAGTGAGAGTTCTACTATAAAAAGAGTGTTCTGAACTTCCAAGAGAAAGAAGATCATCAATGTCATCTTGATGTTTATCATGGAAAGACTCTAAGTTCCAAAGAGAAGAGCTTACCGTCATCTTATCAAGTCCATCATGAGAAGGCATCAAGTATCAAGGAAGAAGATCACCAACATCATCATGATGTCAAGCATGAGAAAGTTTCTAAGTACCTAACAGAAGAGCCTACAATCATCTTAGAAACTCATCATGTTCAGCCATCAAGTATCAAGAAGAATAATCTTCATTGTATTTCAACAAGGGATCAACAAAAGAGGTTGAGTATCTTAAGAAGCTGAACATCATGCAATACTCAACTGCACCTCAAGGATGATCACGTCAAGCTACTAAGCATTCAGAGATGAAGAGCTTAAAAGACATCTTAGCAGTAGGGCACCACCAACAACAACAACAAGCCAGGGCCTTAGGGGTCCTTGTCCGGAGGGACTAAATAAAGTTCCAAGCCTGTTGGGCTTGAAGAGTTCCTAAGGAACTAGAGGAGTTCCAAGGCTGCTGGCCTTGAAGAGTTCTTAGTGAACTAAATTTCAATGCTGCTAGGCTTGATGGAATATTAGTGATTCAGGGTGCTGCCCTTCCTTAGTGGAAATCCTGCTAGTTAAAAGAAGAAGAATGAATTAGGAGGTTGAGTCTCTGAACCACTTAAAATCCCTTGTGTCATTTACTTTATGTCATTTACATTATGTACTTAACTACTATAACTGTTATATATGTATTAACTACTTACAGGTTAACTAACTTTAAGAACAATGTCTGTTTGATTATGAATATATCAATGAACGGGATCTTTTACTTATTCCGATGTGCTTGAAAAGATTCTTATGTTTGTCATACGCTAATTCACTAGCAATACAAAATAAAAGAGAAAAGTATTTGAAAATTAAAAAGGATATATTCAACCCCCCTTCTAGATCTATTGTGTGCCTACTGGGAATTAACAATATTGATTACCCTTGTTTGAACGTTATTTGCATGATTTTTTGGTCGTGCCATTTCTTGACTTTTTTTTTATATAACTTAGAGTTCTCGTAAGCTTGAAGTCAGAATTCATCGAACTCATTTAGCTAAAGTAGTCTCTTTTCACCCATAGCTGCTTGATCGAAGTTATGTTTCTGAATAGCCATTAGGCTTTGTGTTGTAACTCCATAGGCAGGTGACATGCTTTCCCATAGACTAATTGATATGGTGATATACCAATTGATGTTTTGTATGCCGTCCGGTAGACCCATAGTGCATCGTCCAACCTGAGAGACCAGTCCTTTCTATTCGATTTTACCACCTTTTCTAAGATTCTCTTCACCTTCCTGTTTGAAACTTCAGCTTGCCCACTTGTTTGGGGATGATATGTTGTTGCCACCTTATTTTTGACCCCATATTTTGCCAAGAGTGATGTAAATGATATGTTGCATAAGTGACTACCTTTATCACTTATAATGGCTCTTAGAGTGCCAATTCGTGTAAAAATATTCTTTTGCAAGAATTTAAGAACCACTTTGGCATCGTTAATTGGGAGTGTATGGCTTCAACTCATTTTGATATATAGTCAACCACAAGCAATATGTACTAATTGTTAAATGAGGAAGGGAATGGCCCCATAAAATCCATGCCCAATACATCAAAAATCTCAACTTCTAAGATTGTTTATAGCAGCATCTCATTCCTTTTCAATATGTTGCCCACCTTTTGACATCTATCACATCTTTTTATGAATTGGTGGGCATCTTTAAATAATGTAGGCCAATAAAACCCGGCTTGAAGAACTTTTTCCGCTGTTCTCTCACTACCGTAATGTCCCCCGTATGAAGACGAATGACATTCATGCAAAATATTATTCACCTCGCTATATGGCACACACTTTCTAATCACCTTGTCAGCGCATTGTTTAAATAGGAATGGCTCATCCCACATATACCACTTGACGTCATGTAGGAATTTCTTTTTCTGCTGACGTGTAAGATCAGAGGGAAGGATGTTTCTCACTAGGTAATTAGCGAAATCCGCATACCATGGAAATTTTTCATTGACTCCAAACAGTTGCTCATCCAGAAATGACTCATTGATTACACATTTATTCTCTTCATCTTTACCCTAATTTTCCAGCCTTGATAAATGATCTACAACTTGATTCTCCATCCCCTTTCCATCTTTTATTTCCATGTCAAATTCTTGTAGAAGGAGAATCCATCTGATAAGGTGTGGCTTAACATCTTTTTTTGAAATTAAGTACCGAGAAGTCGAGTGATCTGTATAAACTACCACCTTTGTTCCGATCAAATATGCCCAGAATTTATCAAAGGCATATACTACTGTAAGTTATTCCTTTTTCGTAGTTGTATAATTCATTTGGGTTTTCGTAAGTGTCTTACTTGCATAATATATGGCATGAAATACCTTCTCTCATTGTTGACCCAAGACAGCTCCAATCGCATAGTCGTTTGCATCACACATTAACTCAAACGACATTGTCCAATCCGGTGCGACGATAACTAGAGCTGTAGTCAATTTCTTCTTCAATAGCTCAAATTCTAATTTACAACCCTCATCAAACTTAAAAATTGAATCCTTCTCTAAAAGACTGCACAGTCACTGTCCATGCAAACCCTCCAACCAGTCACTGTCCTCATCGTAATTAGGTCGTTGTCATAGTTTTGTACCACATTCATTCTTCCCTTTTTCCGCAAACACTAAACCAGACTGACCCACTTACTGTCGAAAATTGGGTAGATGATACCGGCATTTAACCATTTTAGTATTTTTTTCTTCACAACTTCCTTTATAATTGGGTTGTACCGTCTCTGTTGCTCCACCATTGGCTTTGCATCCTCTTACAATAGAATTTTATGCATGTAAAAGGATGGGCTGATTCCTTTGATATCCGCGATTGTCCATCCTATAGCCGATTTATATTCTCTAAGCACCCTCAGCAACTTACTTTCCTGGAATTCATTAAGTACAGTTGAAATAATAACAGGTAAAGTATTAGAATTGCCTAAATATGCATACTTGAGGTGTTTAGGTAGTGGTTTTAGCTCAATAGCAGGTGGCTCATCCAATGAAGGTTTCATCCTAGTTGTGTCTCTTTCCTCCTTGTGCAATGGTTCAAATGGTGCTTTAAATCTGCAAACTCGAGGCAAGGAGTCTAACATATGCAAATAATCCACAAACACTGAATCATCTAAATCTTCATCTCCCAATAATGTCGTTTCCAATGTATCGTTAGCCAAACTTTTACCCATATCTTCCCTGATTATCTGATTAATGGTATCCATCCTAAAGCACTTTCTTCATCCGTAGGGAATTTTATGGCCATAAAAACATTAAACTTTACTTCTTGATCTTTGACCCTCATAGTTAGTTCACCTTTTTATACATCGATGAGCGTCCTACTCGTAGCCAAGAACAGTTTCCCTAGGATAATTGTGATGTTCTTATCTTCCTCAAAATCCAGAATTATGAAATCTATAGGGAATATAAATTTGTCAACCTTGACCAAGATGTCCTCTACAATGCCTCTCGGGTACGTGACTGAGCTAACCGCCAATTGCAATGTGATGTTCATAGGATTTGGAGCGGGTAGACCTAATTCTGTATAAAATGATAATGGCATAAGGTTTACACTCACTCCCAAATCACATAAACACTTGTTGAACACCGTGTTTCTAATTGTGCACGGAATGGTAAAACTCCCCGGATCTTTCAGCTTTGGTGGTAATTTTCGCTGTAAAACTGCACTACACTCCTCTGTTAATGCCACTGTTTTGAAATCTTCCAACTTCTTTTTCCTAGATAGAATACTCTTCATAAATTTTGCATAACTTATTATCTGCTCTAGGGCTTCTGGGAAAGGGATGTTAATCTGAAGTTTCTTAAAAACATCCAAAATTTTTGTAAATTACTTAAATAATTTTTGCTTTTGGACTCTCTGTTGAAACGGCGGTGGAGGATACACAACTGGCTTATCATCTAACTTTGTTTGCTCAACTTGCTTTTCCTCACCTTGTTTTTCCTCAACTACTTTGTTCTCATCAACTTTATCGTCCGTTCTAACTGAATTTTCTGCACTTGTGCCACCTACATGTTTTCCACTTCTCAAAGTGATTGCTTGACACTGTTCGTGATTTCCCTTCGGATTTCTTTTGGTGTCACTTGGTAGAGTCCTTTGCGGTCTAATATTCAATGCTAAGGCAATTTGTCCAATAAATTTTTCTAAATTCTTGATGGCTACTTCTTGTGATTTCATGGCTGCCTCATTGTTCGTTATATACTTTGACAACAACTCCTCTAAATCTGATTTCCTCTCTTGATGTTGAGCTGGTTGTTAATGTTGATTTTGAAATCCTGGGGGATAAGATGGTCGTGGAGCTTGCTGATGCTGGTTATTGCACCATGAAAAATTAGGATGATTCATATTCCACGGATTGTATGCATTGTAGTACATATTCTGTGGAATCCTGTTATAGCTACCCACAAATTGCACTGACGATGAGTTTATTGCACATTATTCTGTAGGATATTCACCCGCGCACAATTCATAAATAACTACAACCTACTAAGTCTGTACCCCTGACAAAACATCCACCTTCTTAGAGATATTTATTTAATTCTGTTAGTGCCATTACTCCATCTAACTCTAACACTCCAACCGCCTTTAGCTTTCATGTCAGTTCATTCATGTCGTAATACCGGTAGTTGTCAGCTGCCATTGTCTCTATCAACTGATATGCCTCCCCATAACTTTTTGCCATACACCTGAAGCTACATCAATACTAGTCCTGAGATTTTCGTTCAAACCATTGTAGAATATATTCATCTGCAACCACTTAGGAAATCCATAATGCAGGCACTTTCTGAGCAATTACTTGTATCTTTCCCATGCCTCATACAATGATTCTCCATGTTGCTGTTCAAACATAGTTATCTCATTCCTCCTTTTTAAAGTTTTTGTTGGAGGGAAAAATTTTGGTACAAATTTTTGAGCGAGGTCTTTCCATGTAGTTATTGATCCCGGTGGTAGAGAGTGTAACAAACTCTTCGCCTTATCCCGTAAGGTGAATGGGAACAAGCGAAGCCTTACTGCATCATCTGACACCGCATTATACCTGAAGGTGTCACAAATCTCCAAGAAGCTGACTAGGTGTTCATTCGGATCATCAATTGCCAAACCCCCAAACTGAACCGAATTTTGAATCATCTGAATAATCCCAGGCTTGATTTCAAATGTGTTCACAGCTATAGCAGGCCTGGTGATACTCGACTACAACTCAGTCACCTTTGGTGTAGCAAAGTCCCTCAACACTTTCTGGTCTTCGGCAGCCATTGCTTCTTCTTTTTTAGAATTTTCAAAGTCTTCCCTTGTTACATTAATCCACTTACTTAGCCTTTGAAACTGTCTCTCAATGTCATCCTCAAAAGGAAGCAAGTCTGGATTTTTGGATCAAGTTTGCATAAACCAACTTCAAAAACCTGAAATAAGAACGAATAAAAGGAAAAGAAAAAAATGTTTAAGTAAAACTGGACTAACTAAACTAATATCACAATATATTAAAATCTATACTAATAATCCCCGGCAACGGCGCCAAAAACTTGTTGGGTAAAATGTAGTTACGCACAACACGCGAGTATACGTGGTCAACAAGTAATATAATAGTAAGTAGAGTATCGTTCTCACAAAGAGAAATTAGTATGAATTTCAATATCACAATTACCAGTTTCCTATTAATCCCAATTTTATTAAACTATCCAAATTAATTATTAAAATTATAAAAACTAAATTATTAAAAATACTAAGATCACAAAACAATCACAAATCTTAAAAACTGAATTTCTAAGCAAGTATTGGAGAATTAGGCTTATAACTTCACCCTAAGCTTCACTCTGATTATTAACCCTTATTCCAGTTTAATTTACTAACCCAATTTATTAATCAAGAACACTAAAGTAGAATTAGCCACCTCTCGATGCACTAACACCATATTAACTCAAATCCACAAATTAGATAGAATTAAGTTATATACCTTAATTAACTAAGTCACTATATCTCTATGTGAATTACAATCAAAGAAGGTTTAAGTTCAAGTTCTCTACTTGATTACATGTGATGTTAAGCATATCTCTACCCTAACATACATCAAGATTCTGCTCATTCACAAAATTCAAGAACACATGCTATATTAACTAAGTTTAGACTTGTACTTCCTCTCTCGAATCCATACAAGTCCTAAAAGAATTGTTGATCAGGCAATTCATAAATTCAAGCATAAATTAATATAGATAAATTGAGGAATAACTTATTAAACTGAAAATCAAAGATTACATAACCATTGTTTCACTTAAAGATCCATCATAAGCCTAAAAAGTGAATTAGTTCATCATAAATGAAATAAACACTGAATAAATTAAAGATATCATCCTTTTAATTACAAATATAAACTAAAAGAAAAGAATAAATCCAGAACCACCCTTTTCTTTAGCCTAATTCACAATTGATACGAAAAACCTTCAATTCCCTTCATCTAATGCTTGCTCTGAAAAATCTGTATATTTTCTCTGTTAATTGTCTTGTGTTGTATATCTATCAATCTTGTTATTTGATGTCAAATATAACTCTATGACATGCATTCTGATTGAAATTCCACATTAATATGAGTCCCAAGGCATCCTAAAAACTTAAACTTAGTTCTTGCAGTCTTTGAAACCAATGAAACCACTAACTGTCCCGGACCCCCGCCTCAGCAAGGGTGTTTGTTTCCAAATAGCCTCCGCCTCGTGAGCATGGCTTCTCCTCGAGTTATTGGACCCCCCTTTTGCGGGTCAGTTTTCTTCGCTAGATGGTCATCTTAAACTCTAAACTTGCTAAGTTTATTGCCACAATTGCACCCTTTTTTGTTAAATGTCACACCGCCAAACCTACACATAAAATAATAATAAATAAGTAAAAATAAACATATAAAAAGGAATTAACATCGATTGAGCTTAAATTAGGAACCGATTCATGGGTATAAAACCCACTTATCACTATACAGGTGATGTTTTAGTGATCTAATGATTTCAGTTTGTAGCTAACATGACAACGAAGACATCGATCACATAATAACAGTTTAACAACAATAAAATTTCTAGATATGGTTCGGTCAAACCATGTCAGAAGTTACATTCATAAGCTTTCTTTGTTACCCAGAAAACGTATTTTGTGATCCTCCTGCCTGGTTTGACCGTCCACTGCATTTAACCTAGTTTGATGTTTAGGAAATCTAAAAGCTTTAATCTATAGATTATCTAGCATACTACAACATGGATACAAGAAAAAGAACAAAACAATAAAAACCTGATAGATCTATGCATATGAACATATTGTCAAAACGTTCTAGGTAAGTTTCTGGGTTACCCAAAAACATACAGTCATGGTCGGTAAAACGACTTTGACCATCAATAACTTACAATCTATGCTACATCTGACCCTGATTCAAGTTCCAGATCCAAGTCCTCGTGACATACTCCAACTTCAAACATTTAAACAACCAAAACTATAAACAGATAAAGATCTACGAGGTCAGACATTCGGTTGTCAGACAACATTAAAAAATTTTCCAGATTCTTAAAAACATATATCTCGTGCATATAAATGTTGTGGATCTACTACATAGCAACACGGATCACTTGTTTATATCTTATACAACATATTTAAGCACTCAAACATAAATTTTAACATAACTATTAAGATCAAATTTAGTTATAGGGTTTTATACCTTTCTTTGCTCAATCTTGATTCTAGGCTTTGCTAATCTGTTTGTGGAGGTAGTGGGGACTGGATAATGGACTGGTTTACAATAGAACTTCGTGGGTTAGAGAGAGAGAGAGAGAGAGAGGGTGAGAGTTTGTGAACAAATATGGCTAATTTGGTGACTTTTATCTCTCTAATTCTATTTATAACATGTTGCAATGAAGTGGCTGATGAAATGAGGCTGATTGCTGGAGTTATTGAGCATGTGAGAAGTCAAGAGTTGGTTACCAACTAAAGTTTTGAAAAAATTTGCAAGTTATCTATTAAATAATGCAAGAAGGGTAGTTTAGTCATCTTGCTAGCAAATTTAATGGCTAAATGGTCATCTTAACTAACCCTTAGGGTTTATAATTTAATTTTCTAGGATTTTGCAATTAGGATTTAAAATGAAAATTTTAGATTTTATATTACAAATTTGGGTTTCTTAATTATTTAGGTTTTCTAATTACTTAGACTTGCAAATTAGATTTTATAATTTATTAATTACCATTAAGCTTGTTAAGTTAATTATTAGGGTTTCTAATTTAGTAATTAGGGTTTCTAAATATTAATTAGGGTTTTTCTAATTAACATTAAATTCTATAATACGTGTCATAAATCATATAACATAATCACTACATAGTCTTGAGCTCCTATTTGAGTTCAAATTAGTGTTTAACAAATTAATGCTAGGATTTTGACATGATACACTGTAATGAGCAACCATTATCAGTGTACACTTACAGTCCCTAACTACAACACTAAAATATAATTAATATTATATTATTATTCTCATTCTTTGTTCAAAATCTAGAATTAGGGTTTTGAATCCATATTCGACTTAACTTTCATATATACCATTATTAATTAAGTAAAAATAATTAACTTAACTAATTTGAAAAAATCATATAATAAAATAGTTATTATAATAATTTTAATAATCATTTCATATATTAAATAATACAATAATCATATTTTCATGGAAAATAAATAATCAAATATTTTATTACAAAATTAATTTATTATAAAATTATAATTTATAATGATCAATAATTCTTTTTAATTTTATTTTTTGCAATTATTCATGTAATAAATAAATTTTTATTTATCACATATATACATACACTTTACCTTGCACATAATCCCACCTTTATTTTAAAAAAAAATTTATATGCAAAATTTGTTATTTAATTATATCAAAAATATTGGATTATTACAATTTGTGCAAAGTAAAAATTCACATCTGAAAAAAGAAGAACTAGTCTTGCCCATCAATTTTTTGATATAAGGTTTGAGAATAGTTTGAGGGTAGCTTCACTTAGTTTGGGGGTGCTCTTAATCAGTTTAGGGGTAATCGGTACATC
Source organism: Panax quinquefolius (assembly GCA_020205615.1). Lineage (NCBI taxonomy): Eukaryota > Viridiplantae > Streptophyta > Magnoliopsida > Apiales > Araliaceae > Panax > Panax quinquefolius. Next base: position 104,174,902 of record CM035152.1, read on the forward strand.
AAGCACAATTCAAGTCAATTATAAGAGAGCCGGAACTCCACATCCATCATCATCTAGTAGTAGTGGCAGTGCTGAGGATAGTAGCAGGGACACATTGGACCCATCAAAGTTTGTTAATCTCTCAGCCCATCATTATTATTGGGATTTTTTGCTTAGGAAAATGTTTATACCAGAAAGGGGCCTCAAACCGAGAAAGAGCGATGGGAAAATTCTGGAACAGATTAGACATCATGGGTGGTTATCATTTATGCGCATGCCATACTCAGCTCCTATGTCGATTATGAGGGAATTCTATCCTAATGCCCGTGAAACGCAATAGGACATCATTTGTAAGGGGCAAACAAATCTAATATACCCCACAAGCAATATCTGATGTGTATCACTTTTCCACTCCATCTCCTACTGCCACACTCTCGATTCAAGCACAGTGCTTTGAGACTGATCTAGATAAACTAATGGAAGATATGTGCAAGCCTGGAACTAGTTGGAAAACCAAGGCAGACACTACACAAAAAGTTAACTTCCCTCAGACTACGTTGAATAGATACGCCAAAGCGTGGTACAACTTTATTTGTGCAAGCATTCTTCCCCCCAGCCATCATGCTGATGTTACTATTTAGAGGGATGTGACTCTGAATCATATTTTAAAAGGAACAAGCTTGGACCTTGATCATCTCATCAACCAGTCCATGCTTCAATTCATGTGAGCAGGCACCTCTGGTGGGATTCCCCATGCTTTCATCATCACTCATCTCTGTTATGCTACAAATGTGGAATGGGGAGAAGAGAATCCTCAATTACCAATGTGTGATATAGACAGTGCCGTAATAAGGAAATACACTATTTGGAGTGGAGGAAGATGTCATCAGAGGGGTTTGGGATTCATTCTTCCGGAAGAGGATTTGAAGATGATGAAGAAGAAGAAGAGGAAAATATGTTGGTCCCTACACCGCACACAACAAGGCCACATCCTGACTACATTGCCAAGAAGGAGCGTCAAATGAGGCACATGCAGGCTAGGTTGGATGCCATGCACATGAATTTTCAAGCATATGTCGATGGTCTATCTTGGGCATTGTCCTAAGATTTTGCCTAACAAGGAGTGCTCGTGGTCCCATGTATGGTTCGGTTACTCCTTATTCACCACCAGATACACCACCCGAGCAAGAGGAGGGTGGCAATAATGATAACTCTTATAGGAGTTTATTTGTCCTTTACCTTCAATGAGGACATTGTAATTTTCAAGTTTGGGGGTATTGGGCATTATTAGTTATTAGTTCCATTTTCATATAGTTTAGTTGCATACATTTTAGTTTAGTTGCATTATAGTTTTTCCATTTAGTTTATATTATTTTATCTTTGTATTATTGCATGATAATTGAGTTTTGTTTATGTTATCTGCTCATCATAAATAATAATAATAATAATAATAATAATAATAATAATAATAATAATAATAATAATAATAATAATAATAATAATAAGAGTATCTTATTTCATTGAGTTCATTTATATTATATCATTTAGATCATATTGCCTAAATCCTAGCATCATGTCTATTTGGAATCCATATTGGCATATGATGAAATTGGTTTTGCTTGATTATGCAACAATGTGGATAACTTAAACTTGGTTATATTGTCGTATTGTGATGTAATTTTGAATCTGTTTTAAACTGATATAACCGGATATCACTTTTAAGTAGCTATTTTTCTTGCTTAACCCAAATAGTCACATAATTTTCTTCTGGTGGGAAATTTAAGTTTAAAAGATAGAAATGCAAAGAATGGGTAGTGTAAGCAAAGGCAGTAGTAAGACTTGAGTTTGTGGGGAAACTGTGGGGGGTAATTATTCCAAAAAAAAAATAAGAATAAAAGCTTAACTAGTCGAGTCATAAGGCCTTTGATACTCGAGTAAGTATGCCCAAGGGGATGTCTCTGCACCCAACGCCCTAAAACCATTTAGTTTGGGAGTCATTGATGTGACACCCCCAAATTCGGGTACTTCAATTCTACGGGATTTGGTGTTCACTGTATAAATATCATCTATCCATCTACCCATAATAATTGCAAACCATGCAATAGATAGAAATAATAATAAATCTCCCCTTATGGGGTTACATCAACTACATAATAAATACAATCCCAAGTTACTCTAACCTTAAACATCATGCGTATGAATCATAAACAATTAAGTCTTAAACAACATCATTAACTTAAGTCTAACCTAAATACATCATCAAATAAAATAACAAGTCTTCAACACTTGCTAACTTTGCCCTTGCCTTTACTAGTGGAAGGTTAAATCGGTTCTTTTTTGTTCTTCTTAATCGCAATGTTATTATTAAGCAAGAGTGAGCACTAATGCCCACAAGTATAATAATGAAATAACAAAGATAATAACATCTTTGGTAAATCAAAGACATCTCGAATAAAAGCTCAACTTTTGAATCAAGAATGAATAACAAGAAACAAAAGAATTACGAGGGTCATAAGACCTTGAACTATGTCCTAGGTTATCAAGGGTTATACTTGAAACCTTTATGATCGTAAGACTATGGACCTTTCTACTTTCGTGATTTGGGGGATCACCCTTAGTACAATCATCGCACAATATCTTAACGCTAACACATAAGTAAATCCTTTGCGGGTTGTTCATCTCGGTTTGACATTCGAGTTCGCACTAAAGGAAGTTTGGTTTGGATAATTCATCAAGGGTTCTAAATTTAGAACGCTTATCAACTATGGACTAGTCGAATCAATAAGGGTTCGCTAGTCTAATAAGGTTCAATAATAATGATATTCAAATTGAATAATAATCTCGTGAAGTATACAATAGGACAATTATTGTATAAGCTGAATCATGCTTTGAAAAGATAATCAATCTTTAATATAACATTTGAACATGAATAATAATAATGATAATTTACTCGAGGTAATTAATAAACTTGAACAATAATAATGACAAGTAGGGTTAGGAAACTTGCCTCGTCGTAAAGCTAAACGATTACTACTTCCGTTCACCACAAATCCTACACACATACCATATGTATTCACGACATTCATTAATTACATTTTCACTTAATTATTTAATATAAACTCCACTTTATTTAACAAATCATTACCCTTCTAATTTAATTACTTAATTAAATTAGAATATTTTCATTCTCTTATTATTATTACACACGAATAAATTATTTCATAATAATTTCCATCAAATATTTAATTTATTCCATAATATCTAAATTAAAATATTTAATTTATTTTATAAATATTTTAATAATAATTTTCATCGAATATTTATTTTATTCCATAATATCTCAATTAAAATATTTAATTTATTTTATAAATATTTTAATAATAATTTTCATCGAATATTTATTTTATTTCATAAATATCTCAATTAAAATATTTAATTTATTTTATAAATATTTTAATAATAATTTTCATCAAATATTTATTTATTATTATTATTTTATTTTTTTTTTATTTTTTTATTTATTTTGATTGCCACGTAGTGGTAAATTTAGTTTAGTAACGCATGCGTAGAAGCTAAGTTACCTGAACTTATTTTCTCGGTTTAGTTAGTTCTGCTCATTCATAGTTCATGAACATAATAAGGCCAAATTAGGCCAAAATCAATCACACGTAAAATTATACATGAATATGGCCATAACTTCCAATTAGTTATTTTTTACACGAATTTAGACTTACTCAATCATTGTAATACATATATAATCATTACTTAACCTATCTAGCATGATTTTTAACAAGTTACAACACATAATTTGCAAAATCAACAAATTTACTTTCACTGTTCTTGATGTTCTTGAAGGTTTTAATAATAAAACATGAAAATTATCACTACGGATTCGTTATAACACCGAATCCGTTTATTTAAACTTTGGTCTCTTCGTATCAACATGCATAACATCATACGAGTGTAAATTTTACGAAAACATTTATGTTTGACATACTAAAATAACGTATAAGGCCTTAAGGCCAAAACCCAAACTCTGTAATTTTGTAGAAATCATATACGATGTAATACTATGAAACTGATGATATGGAATCATGCAATATATATATAAAACATGTTATGCTACTCTTATTATTACATATATCCATATAATAGCACAATTTCTTAATTACAGAGACATAACAGAGGTTTGAAAGCCAAAAACTATGAAACCCATTTTATGAAAACTAAATACGTAAAATAGAATTTGGGAAGGAGGAGATTACCCTGTATCTTAATTCTTCTTGGAAATTCTCAGACTCTCTTTGAATATTTCTTAGACTTAGGCAAAAATAAAAAAAAGAAAAAGAAGACGTCGTATATAATGATCAGATAACTGAGCGCGGAGTGGTCAGTTGGCCCAATCATGGGTTAACTGCACCAACTCCTCTTAGGGCCTTGTTTGGCTAGCTTCAAAAGACTTAATCTCATTTAATTAAATAAAATCTTTATCATATAGTTTAATTAATGTCACAGTCCTTTATAAAATAAACTCATATCTTATTTAATTTATTATAAATAAAATATAATAATTTCTCATAAATTCACATAGTCACATAATTAAATAACTCATTAATAAATAATGTCAAATTATTAATTCTCTAATTAATAATTAAATTAATTAAAATAGCAATATGCTTATTAAATATTTCTTTTAATACAATAAGCTCACATAATCACATACTTTGATAATAAAAACTCTCTACATTAATTTAATAAATGTAACACATATAATTAAATTAATCTACCACAGTTGCATCAATTAATTATTTAATCTAATAATTAAATCATCGAAAAATATTTATTTAATTCAATAAATATTAAAATTAATTACAAAATTCTCGTTCGTCACAATTGATCGAAATCTCGCTACATGGGTATCATTGAAAAGCCTAAAAGGGCTAGGCACTACACAACAAGGTGAAAATCACGAGAATGAGTAAATAGTGCCCTTGTGATTTAACAAAAAGCTAATAAACCCTAAGTTGACCCTTAGCTTAGTTGATGTGTAGTCACAACTATCGCTTGTCCTATTTGATGACTTTCTCGAGTTAGAACTATAAATTTCCCTCTAAGAAGCGTATTATGTGAAATATTTGTATAATAACAAGTTTAATGGTTGCTAAGCACACACACACACACTATATAAGTAATAAAAGGTTTTGGATTTACATAATAATATGGCTTATTGACTATTTATTGGTTTGATGCTATATTTAATGATTAATGTGATTCCTCTGAGGTAATCCATTTAGATTTCATATTAACTGATGAGGATTCGTAGGCATATAGAGTAGAGTGCATTTTATTTAGTTTTTTAATTCCTTCTTATTTTGTTGTGCGAATGCAAGCAACGGTTTATGTTTGGGGGTATTTGATAAGTAAGTTTTATACCTACTTATCGGGTACTAACTTTCTATAACTGTTGCTTAACTTCTTATGTTTAAGTTGTTTTTCATGCATTTCTTTCCTTTTTATAGGTTTTATGTTCGTAAGCTCGCTCGGTGGCATCTTTCGTGAAAAGGAGGGCAAAAATATATGATAGCTATGAAGACTGGCGTGTGGGAGCAAAGGAGTTGTGGCATGTAAAAAAAAGAGCAACAATGAGATCATTGATGGTGTAAACTAAAATTGTAAAAGACAACAGCAGAGTTCAAGAAGTCTAACAGGGCGCAGCTGCACCCAATTAGCAAAGGAGGCCAAAACAGCTACACCCAAGTCTATTGTCGTATGCCCTGGGGCGCACCTGCGCCTAGACAAAGTAGAAATCTGGCAAAACTGCGCCAATCTCTGAATATTAAAATGCTGACTTTCCACTTAAATAGCCAATCAAAATATTTCTTGAAGACGGGGTCAGAAGAAGTTAGTAGACGTATACTATGACTTTTTTATTTCCTTTTAGGGTAATAGAGAGCATATAGAGAGAGCTTTAGCATATTCATCTCTATACTTGAATCTCTCTAAGTTTCTAAAATAATTTTTATAGTTAGCTTAGATTAGGGCTAAAATTAGGAACATTAGAGCTTGGATCCAACATTGTATGCTCAGATTTGAGAAGGAGATCAGATTTGCATCTTTCACTCTTTAGTATCTCTTTCTTTTCATTTTAGCTTCCAATGTATGAAAAATTTCTATTAATGGATTTTGATTTATATATGAACTAATTTCCATTATGGGGTTATAATGAATATTAATGTGTAGTTCATATTTCTATATTTCCTTATGAGCTTTGATTGATTATCTATATTGGTTTGTCTAATGTGATTTGCTTTAAATATTTAACTGTTGGATTACTAATTACCATGTTAGTCTATATGAACCTGAAAAATGGATTATAGGTTTAGAACTAATCATATTAGCATATGTTCATGGATTCTACACGGAATGGAATTTATTTTTCTTACTTAGGATAGACATATACCGAAGCACTATATGTAGTCTAATGAGTACTTTAGCTTCAACTCGCTTTGATTATAATTCACACAGACATATAGTGCATTAGTCAATTTGGGTGTTTGCATTTATTCTATCTTTTGTGGATTAAATGTAATACAGGTATGATACATCGAGAGGGTCATATCTCACTTATGTGTTCTGTAAGAACCGTGAATTTCATGAATAAATAATTATTTAAAAAAATGAATAATTATTTGAATATAAATATTGATGTGTTGTGAGATGAGTAATTTAATTAATTCAAATTGAATTTATAAGAAATAAGAAAAATGTGGAGTTTATGATGAGAATTGTTGAATGCCTTATGTGGCATGAGAATGGAAATTTAAGTGGTTTAAATTAATTAAGGAATGGATAAATTAAGAAGTGAATAGTTAATTAATATTATATTATTAATTAATTATTATTATGAATAATAGATTAATAATAAGTAAAGTAATTTCCATAATTAGAATTATATTATTTTTTAGTTGATGAGTGCAAGATATGTGGTAATATATAGTTCTACATTAAAAAGAAAGTGTAGTGTGACACTTTGAGAGAACTATATAATATATAAAACCATATAGTAAAATGAATGAATTATAAGTTACATAAATAATGCTTATGTGACAACAAGTATGTGTAGGAACATTAAAATGTACTATATTAATGAATTACAAGTTATTTCAATAATTGAGTCTAATTGGAATAATAAAGTTTTAAGGAGATATTGAATTATTAGGGACCAATTAAATTGAGTCCATACATGTTATAAATATTAATTAGATTGGACTAATGTACATGGATTATGTAATACCTGAGAATTTTTGCATATTAATGAAATGAATATTTATTTGAATATGAACGATTTCGTGTTATGAAATGAGATAACTCAATTATATTAAATAACTGAGAATACGTGGAGTTTGTGGTAAACTCGTTGGAAGCCTTGTGTGGCATGGTGATGGGAAAATACTAATAGTAATGTTAATCGGCGAAGAAATTACAAGATGATCAATTAAGTAATATTAATTGTTAATTGTTTTTGTAGTATACCATTAGTTGTTAATTGATGTGTGGTAGATTAATTATTTAATAATGAAGATTAATTAAGAATTATATTAATTAATTGATGATGGTTATGGTAGAATATTGATTTTAGTAATTAACTAATATCAGGTGATTACTATTATCCGTAATATATTATAAAGATGAATAATGATCATGAAGTCCATAAATATACTTTGGTCAATGATTAATTGATATTAGTGTTATTTAATTAAGGAAGTACATGATTTTTTTTTATTTAACATAAATAAATAAGTTAGTAATATAATAATATTATATTGACAATTATGCATATATGAAAGCAATAATACAACTATACCATATGGTGTAGTGTGACATTTTGTGACTATATATTAAGTCTTATAAAATTATATTGTATGGGTATTGTGACTAAATATATTGGAACTATATGTTATAAATATATTATCTATGTGACAATATGTATGTAGGCATGTATAGAAATAATATTCCATGAACTATTAATGTATACCAAAGTGTGATAAAATGTACATGGATTATATGTATATTATATTTCCATATTTCATCTACCACATTGAAACCTTAAATATTAAGTGTGACATTTAATTATAATATATGGTTAAGATGTGTATTAAAAAATTTAACATAAGAATAAAGGTTGTGCATAAGTATAGTCTAAGTAGTGATAGAATGTTGAGCATTTAAGTTGTCCCAAAATGAGTGTCTCATTTGCCTCAAACTCCTTTCACGTGTATTAGAAAAAGGCTAAGGCTTATGTTCTTCATATTTTCTTCCAAGCTTTCTAGGCAATGATCATGGGGGGGAGTGGTACTCATGATGAAATCCACTAACTAATTACCAACCCATGAGTCTAAATTCTTGGACAATGGTTTGGCATGGTTAATGAGATTTCTATAAATGGAACATTTCCCCTCATTCTTTGGGTTGCTTGAAAATGATTGAGAATTTCTTAGTGTAAGATTGAAAGCATACAAGTGTTCTAGGAGCTTAAGAGTTCAAGTACTAGCAAGTTCTTTCATATTGTAAAGGTATAAATTCCGTTCTAAACTTTCAAGTTCATTCTATGTAAAAATGGAGTTTTAGTCTTGAAGATTCAAATTCTTGAATTCACGAAATTGTATGTTAATGAGGTTGGGTAATGTCAATATAAGTGTTTTATGATCATATAAGCATGTTGCAATTGATATATGAGTGTTTAGGAATGAAATCATGAGTAATTTTGAGGTTGAAATGAGTTCTCTGCCAAGGCAGACCGTCACACTGAACTGTGAACTGCACAGCGTAAAGCGCCACATTTAGTCTTGAGGCACAACGCAATTGCTACCGGTTCTTTGAATTCAAATTAATGATCTGCTTTTCAAGTCTGACCCATATGAGCTAGTAGTTATGACATAAGCTAACATGTGAACATGTGTATGATGTATATATAGATATATGAACCTAATGTGAGCATGTTTAGACTAGATTAGCATGAATACCAAAAGTGTATAGTTTAAAATGGATTCATGATCTTAGAAATAAACTTGATGAGTATGAATAACATGTTTATATACTGACTTTGCAAGTATGTTAGTATGGCTTAGGAGTACATGAATAAACCATTTGCTTGTGTTTATATAATTAGTGAGGAAGCAAGATCATGTTGAACCTATTAGTAAGCTTTGAATTTGAATATCGTCAAGCTACCTTGAGAACTAGAATCTGACATTTGTGATCATGCTTAATGAAGCTCTTAGACTAACTCATGTAGTGTAACCATAGATATACCATGCTTGTGTAGCACATTTCAAGAAAAGCATGAACAAAGCCTATTTTTAACTAAAGTGGTGTTAGTTTCACGTATATGTTATGAATACACACAAGCATGCCTAATATGAGTTTTATAACTAAGCATGCTAGACTTTGTGATTTTATGACCTTAAATTGTTGAAATAAGAAACTTAGAACCATGTTATGAAAGAAAGAACCTAAATTGATTTAAGAAGCATACGAAAGCCTTTAACATGAAAAAATATAATGGTGTGTTCAAACCAAACAGAAACCCCAAGGCAAGAAATCTTGATTCGGGTCGGGCCAGAGATAACAGCAATTGCTACCGGGTCCTAAAGCTTAACCACGGCCCAATTGCCACCGGAATTCCGAAAAGGAGTTCGATCTTTTGGACAAGATAACTCACGTGATACTTATGATGCTAAATGTGATCTAAAACCTACTGATATATATATATATATATATATATATGAGTGATGCCTATGTGAGACCCCAGATTTTATCAATAAAGATTTAAATTTTGTCAAAATAATTTTAATATTATGGTGTGAATTTGAGATAATATTATAGTTGTGGGTAGTATTTATAAATTTTGCAAAAGTATGCAAGTGGTTATATTATATTCGATTGGTGGGGAATATTAGAAACTTAGCAGGGGAATATTCGCACAACTACTCAATCATTGGTGGACCCTAAATGTAATTATTGTTTCGGATTGAGAAAATGACAAAAATATTTTATTGAAATAACGGCGGAAGTTTTACCGTTGATACTGTTGAACTACTCGGTAGTAAAAGTACAGTAATACGTGTGGTTGCATAGTAGCACACGGTATTGATTATTGATGCTTATGTGAGAAGTCACTCAGTTTGATTCCATTATTGTCATTAATAATATGAATTATTATAATGCGATAATGACGCTTTTGTTTTATTCAGTATTATTAACGTAATAAAACGTAAACATCTTTTATATAAAATGAATACTTTATTAAAGTTATTCTATAAATAGAATATATTATATTTTATTATGCATAGTGTTGCATAGTGTTTTGCATAGTATTTTACATAGTGTTGCATAGTGTTTGCATAGTAAAATGTTTTTATATAAATAGAATATATGATATTTTATTTAAAAGATTTTGCTTTAAATATGGACCGTCAGATTAAAGTAAATCAATTTGGACCGCTCATGGATTAATTACTATGCATTCTATTTTCCTATAAATAGAAGCTCATTCCTTCATTATTTTCTTACGAATTCATTGAAACTCTAGAGAGAAAACTATAGAGAAAGAAGAAAAGTATTCTCGCTACTTCACTTTTCCAATATTCATTCTTCTAAGGTAAGGGATATTATTTGTTGTACCGTAAGGGGTGTTATTCTTTCTTATTCATGAAGAGAACTTCATTTATTCCATTCATTATTATTCATTGGAATAACTCCGTAAAAGTGGCATACCTTATACATAACCTTTATATACGCCGACATACCCTATACTTGGTGAAATCCTTATATTATTCCATTCTTATTTATTCTCATTGAATAACTCAGATCTGTGAATTCCCTATACTTGGTGATCTTCTTCTCATTATTCCATTCTTTATTATTACATTTGAATATCACATGTCATGTGTTTTACACCTTACTTCGGTTCCGTTGTTTATTATTCTGCATTTATTATTCTGTTGGAATATCCTGTCTGTGTGTTTTACACCGGACCTGGTTCCATTGTTTATTATTTAGCATTTATTATTCCGTTGGATCATCCTGTCGGTGTGAATTTCACATGACCTGGTTCCGTTATTATTATTCTATTGGAATAACCTGTCTATGAGAAGTATCGCATGCATGGTGATTTCTTTTGTTATTCCATTCTTTATTATACCCAATTGGTTAAAACTTTGACTTCTATACTCCATGAAATTAGTAGAATATCTTTGATATTTGTGTTTCATCCAGTATCTTTTCATGGAAATATTCTTCTGATTATTCTTGAATTTTACTCTACAAAATAGTATCATGTTGACAATTTGGATGTTAATAATTCCTGGATTAAATAATTCTTGAACTTGTTTTATTGAATTATTATGTCATTATCATCATCCTCATGTTATATTATGTTATCTTTGGCTTACGTGCATAGATGAACTTAGTATGATTATGACTATGGATCATTCTATATAATCATGGCTTGATATAAATGATGTGATAAAAGTCCTCAGTGGCCTGTAATGCAGTGATGGATAGTTTTTGGTATGATTATGACCAGGGGTGATTCGGTATAGTCATGACCATTGATGATTTAATGAAAATTCTTGACCGTGGTACATGGATGATTAGATGTGGTGGAATATTTATTAAAGCTGAGTCTCAGCTATAACAGTGATGAAAAACCTTTTAAATCATAAAAGATAGTAGACTTTATTTTCTACTTGACTCTTTTAATGGATTGCATATTCACCGCAGCTTAAACCGGTTGTCTATTGTATTTTATCGCTTAACACATGTTGAAGGCTAATGATAATTTATTCGCATTATCTTAGTCATAATATTTCTTACTGGGCTAGTTGGGCTCACCATTTCTTTCACTGTTCTCTTCAGGAAATGAGAATATAGCTGAGACGAGTCGGGGAACGGAGTAATGGTCCAGAGGATAGCATTAGTAGTCCTCACTATTCTCGTGAAATAGTGTGATAATAGTTGTAATGAGGACTCCTTTTGAGTTTGTATAATATCTAGTAGACAATATTTGTATTCAAACTCACGCTTTATGTCGTGATAGTAGATACGCAGCGCTTATGTTAGTAAGTTGTATTTGAATTTATGTACCATGTAAGTGGCGACCCAAGATGGGTGACGTATACCTAATTTTAGGGGCGCACAATTTGGTATCGAGCTTAGGATATGATCCTCGCTAAGATGTGAGAATAGTACTAGGAGGGAGAGACGGGAATACCTTCGCTAGTATGACCTACCTAAGTTTATTTGGTATTTGATTGGTCTCGATTGAGTATAGTGATAATATGTTGCATGTCAATTAACCCTTATTTTGTGGTAGTGTTTGAAAATGGCATCCGAGAATGTTGAGAATAACAATGGAGCACGAGACCGTTGATTCTCCACGCATCAATAATCGTGACAATGTGCAGCAGATGGCGATAATCCTCCCATAAATAACAACACCGATCAATTGACGAATGACCAGACGCGTTTAAGAGGTTTTTAGAATTCATGCAACATCAAAGTAAAGCGACGACTCACGCCCAAAACGTAGGTGGAAACACGAAAACTCTCTCGGTGGTCACCGCTAAACAATTCAAGGAGCCGGGACCACCATAGTTTAAGGGAGAGCCAAAACCACTTCGCGCGTAAGCATGGATAAAGCAGATTACCAAGATATTTGATGTCTTGGGATGCTCGAGGAGCAAAGGTTCCCTTTGCCGCTTTTATGTTGCAAGGAGAGGCAGATTCATCGGTGGGAATCCAGAAACGTACTCAACTCATTGTCTCAAGATATCTTGGGAGAAGTTCCAGAGTCGTTTCAACAACAAATACTTTCCTCGAAAGTATTCGCAACATGAAGGAGGTGGAGTTTATCAAGTTGAACAAAACAATATGACCATGTCGCAACACGAGGCAAAATTTATGAGTTATCACGGTTTCATCCCACTAGTGGATAATGAAGAGAGAATGGCGCGAATGTTTTTAAGAGGTTTGAAGCCGAGATACGCCAACATCTTATTTCTCATAAACTGTGTTTTTATTCAGATGTTGTAAATAGGGCTCAGTTAGTGGAGCGCGATAACGAGTCAACGCAACTAAAAGAGAGCAACCGGCAAAATTATAATACCAGCTAGAGTAGTCATCGAAGCGGTGACAACAAGCGTGGAGGGAATCAACAGGCCAGATATGGTAACCACTTCGGTGGTAATCAGGGCCAAAACAATAAGAATGGAAATTTTAAGAAGAGGAAATTCAACAATGATGGAAAGACGTCAGCACCAGCACCCGTTGTTAAGGAAGGAGAAAGACCACCTATCATATGCTTCAAATGCGAGGAGAGGGACACATCGGTCCCGATCGCGCCATGCCGTCCAAAGCATGTTATAATTGTGGAAGAGAAGGTCACTTAGCTCGATTTTATCGCATCATCAAGACAAATTCAACTAGGATGGAGGCACCAAAGGTCGTCCAAGACAAACCAAAGCCTAGTAGTTTAAGAGAGAGCGTTTTTTTCTCGTGACGAGGAACCCGAATAAAATTATCACGGTAAGTTAATCATAAGCTCTTGCGAAGTCTATACCGTGTTAGATACCGTTCTACCCACTCTTTTATTTCACTTAGTTGTGTTCAACGCTTAAATTTGACTCAAAGAAGTTAAACTTTGACTTATAGGTTGAAACTTCGTTAGTAGGAGCCTTCGTTACACTCGCTTACTATTTTTAAATCTTGTTTGATTCAAATAAACATTTTCACGTTACTGTCGATCTTATCTTTTTGAAAATATTTGCCTTTGATGTGATTTTAGGAATCAATTGGTTAACTACTCATCATGCTTTTCGTAAGGTTGTTAGCTTTTATATTCTTAACCAACCTGTTATGTGAATTCAAAGTAACCAAACCACTAAAGTCAATCATTGTCATATCAAGCCATAAGTAAAGAGCCCCGATCCTTTCGTTGTTGACTTCTTTGTGTGGAATGCACCGCTTTATTTCTCAGAGGCGACATCGTGATCAAGATGGCAAGTTGATAGGTATCATTGTGAGGTGTTATCCAGGTTAAGGGATAAAAGTCACAGTTGGTATTAATGTGACGTACTATCTAAGTCTTGGACGAGAGTAGCAGTTTTGAATGATATTTCTATCATTAATAAATTTCTTGACGTATTCTTGAAGATTTCCTAGCCTACCCTAGAGCGTGAAATCGAATTTTGTATTGACCCCAGTACAAAAACACATTTCTTAAACCCTCAAATATTTTTTCAACTAAAAGGATCTGTTTACGTGGATTATGATGAAAGTCATAATAAAAGCATTGGACTAATGAAAATCATGGGTATACGTGGTATTAGTAAGTGTTATAATGAGTTATGTTGGTTAGTATGTGAAAACATGAATGTTTCTTAGAAATCACAAAGAGTTGAAAATCAGATTTTGGTGAAAAACGTAACATGAAATTCAATTGACCATATCTCCTATTATATTTTGAATTTTTGAGTGTGGTCAAGTCCTAGAGTTAGATCTATGAGTTACCTAAGTAATCCAAGTGGAATTAATGGAAAAGGTGTTGTAGATTTTTGTGTGGACTGATTTTAGCAAAGGAGTGCAAAGCTGCAAAAACGAAAAAGTCACGCTGCCATGATTTTAGAGGGGCTGTTTCGGCCACTTAAATTATGAGAAAAATTCTGGCCTTTTGGGACATGAAAGTATATGGTATAAAGTACCTCCTGTCCAAAAATGAGCTCATTCTGACTTAAAATGAGCAAGTTATGACTATTTCAATATTTAGGTTTTTCCAACAAAAAACGCTATAACCGAAGTTCTATAACTTCGATGACCATGAAATTTAAACTAGAAGCTCACGTTAACATGTGTAAGGTCGTGCCAAGATTTGGGAATTTTTGGAGTTAAACTTGAGGTAGCTAATTTCTTAAGGAATTAATTAGAAATTAATTTTTGAAAATAGTAAATGAATTTTAAAAATTCTTGAAAAATATATTTTCATTATGGGACTATATTATGCTAAATCCCGGAAAAGAAATATTTTTGGGACTAATTTGGTATTTTCATGAAAATAGTTTAGTTACTGAACATATGAGTTAAATATGTTATGTGAAGTAACAAAGTTAAAAATAGGATTTTATGGCTAGAGAATCCTATATAGAGTATATGCATATTTTTTTTGATGAGGATTTGATAATTGGTGATGATATTTTATGAGTATGACATTTTGAATGATTAAATGCATTATATGGTAAAGCGTAAACAATTGAGATAAATTGTTTATAAATTTAAGAAGTGATTAAAATATTGTTATAATATTAATGATATTAGTTTATGAGATTATTAAGTGATTGATAACATGGGGATATTCTTGAATCTCGGATAAATTATATTATAAATGTTTAATATTTATCCTATATCTCATTTGATTGATTCTTTATATCATTATCCTCATGCTTATATTATGTTGAAAGTCATCTCATGGCACAGAAGGTGCATAGATGGACTTGGTATGATTATGACCGTGGATTGTTCGGTATAATCATAACAGTAATTGAAAACACAATTATCTTTGGCACGTAGTGCATGGATAATTTATGGTCGTGATACTAATGAATACACGATTATCTTTGGTAGTAGTGTATGGATAATTTGTGGTCGTGATACTAATGAATACACGATTATCTTTGCACGTAGTTCATGGGTAATTTGTGGTCGTGATACTAATGAATACACGATTATCTTTCGCCGTAGTAGTGCATGGATAATTTGTGGTCGTGATACTAATGAATACACGATTATCTTTGGTAGTAGTGCATGGATAATTTGTGGTCGTGATACTAATGAATACACGATTATCTTTGGTAGTAGTGCATGGATAATTTGTGGTCGTGATACTAATGAATACACGATTATCTTTGTACGTAGTGCATGGATAATTCGTGGTCGTGATAATAAAGAATATCCTCGGCACAGTAGTGCGTGGATGATTCGATGATGTGGATTAATTATTGAGTCGAGTCTCAAAGAATAAAATATTAATTCATGGATGTGGTAAAAGTCATCTTTGGTAGTAGTACATTGATGGACTTGGTATGAATATGACCGAGGATTATTCGGTATAATCATGATCAGATTAAAAACACGAATATCCCCGCCGAAGTGTACATGGATAATTCGTGGTCGTGATACTATTAAAAATTTGAGTCTCAAAGATTATTGGTTTTATGATTGTATATCTTTGGCCCAGTGGTGCAAAGATGAATTGTTAATGAATATCTTTGGCTGGATTGCAAAGATGAATTTAATGTTTTCAACGATAAAGGTATTCAAAGTATCCTCACCTCTTTATCATACCAGGTACGTACCCTAATTTCGAGGGCGAAATTCCATAAGGAGGGGAGATTGTGAGACCCAGATTTTATCAATAAAGATTTAAATTTTGTCAAAATAATTTTTAATATTATGGTGTGAATTTGAGATAATATTATAGTTGTGGGTAGTATTTATAAATTTTGCAAAAGTATGCAAGTGGTTATATTATATTCGATTGGTCTGGGAATATTCGACTTAGCGGTGAATATTCGTATAACTACTCAATCATTGGTGGACCCCACAAATGTAATTATTATCGGATTGAGAAAACGACAAAAAATATTTTATTGAAATAACTAGGAAGTTTTACCGCTTGATCTTTGTTGAACTACTCGATAGTAAAAGTACAATGTACGTGTGGTTGCATAGTAGCACTCGGTATTGATTATCGATGCTTATGTGAGAAGTCACTCACTTGATTCCATTATCGATTAATAATATGAATTATTATAATGATAATGACGCTTTTATTTTATTCAGATATTAACGTAATAAAATGTAAACATCTTTTTATATAAAATGTAATACTTTATTAAAGTTATTCTATAAATGGAATATATTATATTTTATTATGCATAGTGTTGCATAGTGTTTTTGCATAGTATTTTTGCATAGTGTTTGCATAGTAAAATGTTTTTATATAAATAGAATATATAATATTTTATTTAAAAGATTTTGCTTTAAATATGGATAGTCGCCGATTAAAGTAAATCAATCTGACCGCTCATGGATTAATTACTATGCATTCTATTTTCCTATAAATAGAAGCTCATTCCTTCATTATTTTCTTACGAATTCATTGAAACTCTGTAGAGAGAAACTATAGAGAAAAAAGAAAAGTATTCTCGCTACTTCACTTTTCCAATATTCAGGTTCTTCTAAGGTAAGGGATATTATTTGTTGTACATCGTAAGGGGTGTTATTCTTTCTTATTCATGAAGAGAACTTCATTTATTCCATTCATTATTATTACATTGGAATAACTTTTGTAAAAGTGGCATACCCTAAACATAACCTATATACGCGACATACCCTATACTTGGTGAAATCCTTATATTATTCCATTCTTATTTATTCATTGGAATAACTCATGTCTGCTGAATTCCCTATACTTGGTGATCTTCTTCATTTATTCCATTCTTTATTATTCGTTGGAATATCACTGCATGTGTTTTTTACACCGACCGGTTCCATTGTTTATTATTCCGCATTTATTATTCTCATTGGAATATCCTCGTGTGTGTGTTTTACAATCAACCTCGTTCCATTGTTTATTATTCAAAGATTTATTATTCTGTTGGATCATCCTCGCATGTGCAGTGTAATTTCACCGACCGGTTCCATTATTATTATTCTATTGAATAACTCCGTCTATGCTATAAGCACCGCATGCATGGTGATTTCTTTTGTTTTTCCATTCTTTATTATACCCAATTGGTTAAAACTTTGACTTCTATACTCCATGAAATTAGTAGAATATCTTTGATATTTGTGTTTCATCCAGTATCTTTTCATGGAAATATTCTTCTGATTATTCTTGAATTTTACTCTACAAAATAGTATCATGTTGACAATTTGGATGTTAATAATTCCTGGATTAAATAATTCTTGAACTTGTTTTATTGAATTATTATGTCATTATCATCATCCTCAGGTTATATTATGTTATCTTTGGCTTACGTGCATAGATGAACTTAGTATGATTATGACCGTGGATCATTCGGATAATCACGCTTGATATAAATGATGTGATAAAAGTCCTCGAAGGCCTATAATGCAAATGATGGATAGTTTTTGGTATGATTATGACCGTAAGTGATTCTAAGATAGTCATGACCATTGATGATTTAATGAAAATTCTTGGCCGTGGTACGGGATGATTAGATGTGGTGGAATATTTATTAAAGTTTAGTCTCAAATATAACAAAGTGATGAAAAACCTTTAAATCATAAAAGATAGTAGACTTTATTTTCTACTTGACTCTTTTAATGGATTGCATATTCATTTGCAGATTAAACCGGTTGTCTATTGTATTTTATCGGTTTAACACTATCAAAGGCTAATGATAATTTATTCTCGCATTATCTTAGTCATAATATTTCTTACTAGGCTAGTTGAGCTCACCCTTTCTTTCACCGTTTCTTCTCTTGAAATGAGAATATAGCCGGGACGAGCCTCGTGGAACGGAGTAATGGTCCGAGAGGATAGCATTAGTAGTCCTCACTATTCGGCGAAATAGTGTGATAATAGTTGTAATGAGGACTCCTTTTGAGTTTGTATAATATCTAGTAGACAATATTTGTATTCAAACTCACGCTTTATGTCGTATAGTACACACGCTTATTATGTTAGTAAGTTGTATTTGAATTTATGTACCATGTAAGTGGCGACCCAAGATGGGTGACGTATACCTAATTTTGGGGGCGTCACAGCCTAGTTGATAAGTTGTTGTTGCATTGAAATGAAAAGTCCATGAGTAGGAGGTCTTAACCTTGAGCATTCTTTATTTGCTTGTGAAGTAACTAAGTAGTTGATTCATGATTACTTATAAACTGATTTTGTACCATATGTGCATACTTGAATCGTGTCGAGCTTATTTAAAGACTGTGTTAGCTAATGAATATCTTGATCATATAATGCGTTATAAATAGGATTCGAAAGTGTTGATTTCTTAAAGTGGATAAACCACACTTAAGGCAAGTATCCGAACCCTATCTTACATTGTTCAAGTATCCTAAACCTTTGCTTTTATTCGATTTAATCTTAGTAAGCTTATCCCTTTTGAATACAAGTTACCTTACTTTTTCATTTAAATGAGCTAGTATGTTAAACCCTTGTGAAAGCTATTATTCATGTTGAAATTGGTATTGACCTTGGATATTGTGAAAGAGTCGATGCCTTTTGATTCGGCTAGACTATATGCATATTTATAAAAGCTATCCAAACCAATTGGTTGGTGCGAAAATCTTGAAAACTGAGTTGGACAACCCTTTTTGTAAGGGGAGTGTATGTTGTTGGAAACCCCAACACATGAATAAATATTATTGTGGTGTTATGCATAACATAAAGTATTGTAGACTGATCATCTATAGTACGTGATATTTTTGGTTATCAGTTTTATATTGGTAACTCTAGTGAAAGTTCAATGGTCCTTAGTGACTACTCAGTATAAATTGCTTATCCAGTTGGATACATTGTTAGCCGCTAATTTCATATATATATCTGTTGATTTATATTGAATTGTCATATCCCTTATTCATGATATTATTCTGACACTTTGAACTATCCTAGAAATGACACTTCGATATTTCAAACCTTGTGATATTATATCCTACACCATCATTGTATATTACTTGCTGGGCAATTTGTGCTCATCCTTGCTTATTTAAAACCTTTCGCTTAAGGAGGAGCAGGGTGGTGTCTCTGAACCGACAAGGGCAAGGGCAAGGCTACCGACTAGCTTGTCCCTTTATATTTAAAATCTATTATGTTGTACTAAGACTATGTTTAAGAATAATTAGGGTTATGTAATAAGTCTATATTCGATGTTATTATGTAATCTATTAAGTACTGTAGGTTACGAGACTTGGGGGAATAATTATAATAAATCTTTGTATATTATTCTAAAGTAGTTTTCCGTTGTGTATGCGTTATTTTAGTTATTATGGTTTTACCATGAGAACGTGATGAACCGAATTTGAGTGACCAAGTGTAGGTCCGAATTTGGGGGCGCAAGTTGGTATCAAACCTGTAGTTATAAACCTTAGGAGTGAGCATCCTTAGATTATAACTTAGGAGAACTTAGAAGTTAGGAAGAAGATAAAACTTGTAAAGCCCCCAAACTCGGGTACTTGAGACCCGAATTTAGTGCTTCACGATACCATTTCTATGAGCGAAATAATACTAATAATATAAATATTAAACTTAATTTACATAGTTATCAGAGTCTATTCCCAAGTATGCAACCTTTTATACGTTCATTACATGATAATATATATATATATATATATTTATATATATCATCCTTATCATAACAAAGAAAACTATTACATAACATATCATGAAAACTCATTCAGCAACCTTCTCTTTTCCTTTATTCTTAGTCGAGCCTTCTGCTTGTTCACACTTAGCTGAAAACATTTAAATTAAGCAAGGATGAGTATTTGAGTGCCCAACAAGTAATATCAATTATATATATAAGCTGAAAGAATTTAAATGTTTTCTTTATACTACCCTTCTACAACAAATCAATAGTTGTGAAGTAATTCTGAACCAATAATAATATCATAACTACCCTCTCTCAACTTTTTGGAACTACGCACTGAATATAAATAGGGTTAAGGGGACATACAATGAACATTGTTTTTATTTTCGAAAAGGTTAAACAGAACTTCATCTATAAACCATCATAACTTATGGGCACGAGGGTGTACATCCTATGGACCCTGTATTGATCAATACTACATTACAAGAACGATATTATCGTTCACTCTGGCTGCCTTGGGCACATAAATCTTTTTCCATGAATGGGATGTTCATACCTGTCAGGGTTCCAAACCAAAGCAATTCGGTTAGATAATATGTAGGTTTTATCTTATTCAAAAATAATCTATAATTCAACATATACATATGGGTAATTAACAAAGGTGTATCAATATGTGGTTAACTGCAATGATTATCCAAGTGGGGACACTTGTATAACCATTTTATAGAAATTAACGAACAAAGTATATATCTGAATTACCATATACTAACATGTTGATAATCAATGAGCGTATATAATATAGGGTTAATAATCTGTACAGTAATAATATAATTCTAAAATATTCTTACTCATGTCCATTACATAAAGGAAATGCAAAGGTAGGATACTTGTCTGATGCGCTGCTTACAATACGCAACTTAGTTTTATCTTTTATATCACGACCTATCATTAATCAGATCATTCGTTCGATTAGAACAATATACTATAACATATAGTACTACATTTCGCAGTCATCATATAACCTAATCACATTATCACGCATGTTCAACAGTCATTGGATCACAAACAAACATTAATACAGTCAAAATATCTAAGTCCAGATCAATTCCTAAAATATGTCCGCAAATCGACAAATTTTTTCGGTAATTATCGAGTCTAAGACTCTATTCTCAGAACTCAATATATGTAAATATCACCATATATTATTTTAAATGACTTCAATAAACATTTATTATAATTTATCATAAATTTTCAAACACCTAATCATTATCAAATGATTTAAATATCAAACAATTCTATTATCATTAATATTTAATTAATATTAAACTATTAATGAAACCAATACTAAGATTTTAAAGTTATTTATAATAACTTAGAATATTTTAAAGTATTAATATTACCCTTAAATAATTTTTAAAACATTTAAAATTATTTATAAATAATTACCATTAATATTTAAATATTAATGTACCATTTATCAAAATATTAAAAGTTGTTAAGTATAACTTAAAATTCATTTATATCCTTTTTAAATGATTTTGAAATCAATAAAACCATTTTTAAACTATTTATTTAATATAATTATTAAATAAATTTAATATCATTAATGTTAAATAAATATCATTAACATTAAATTATTAATGAAATTATCCTTTAAATATTAAAAGTTATATTTTATAACTTAAAATATCTTAAAATACCTTATTATTATTTAAAATGATTTTAATATAATAAAATTATTTTTAATCTACTTATTTAATTCATTTATTAAATAACTAAAATATCATTAATATTAATTAATTAATTAATTTCATCACAAAATATTAAAAGTCCTTAAAAATAACTTAAAATATTTTCTCATCCCATAATATAATTTTAAATGATTTTTCAAGTATTAAAATCATTTTTAAATAATTTATTTAATATAATTATTAAATAAATTAAATACCTTTATTATTCCAAAAATATTAAATATTTGTGAAATATATCCAAAATAATTAAAATATAATTTTCTTGACTTTTAAAATAATTTTTAGTAATTTATTTTTATTTTTAATAATTAAAAACTAATTTTCTATAATTATTTAATGAAAATATAATTTTTATAAACAACTGTCAAGAAAGACCACCTATAACGACGTAACTGCCGCTATAGTTGTTCTTCATGTTCATCACACAAACCCGCATCTTGAAGCCGCTTATCGAAAGCGGCGGGTTTGACCACGAATAATTCTTAGCACAAAGTGTTTACGATCATGTTGTTGATTAAATCGTGTAGAGCTAATGTCATTCTACAAGATCCAAAGAACAAACATAGCTAACAAGCATGAAATGAACTAGATCTATGCCTTCAAAATGATGTCAGATCGTTTCTTCATTTCGGTTACCCGAAATGAAGAAACGCACTCACGGGTCATACTTTGAGCCTCTCTACTACAATGTGATCGTTTAATGTTTTAGTGATCTATGACTTCTAGATTCTAGCCCACATGTAACACTATAGATCTATCACAAAACATAACCATAACAACAAAACAATAGCAATATATTGATCGGTCAAAGGGTGTCGAATATATGTACTTCGACGCTTCGGAAATTCCGTGAAATGCAATCGCGAATAAGTGGCCTCTTTGACCACTCACTACGCTCAATACGATTGATATTAAAGCTATTTTAAGGCATAATCTTGTAGTACTCATACCAAGCTACTATTATATTACAACAATGTAACCAAAACATGTATACACCGACAGATCTAGCCGATCAAAATCTTTTCGATTACGATCCGACCATAATTTGGTCCTTGATTTCTTTTCGGTCGATCTTAGGTCAACCAGATTTCACCGTTAATAACTTTCATTCTAGACATCAAATGATACATATTCTTTTTCCTGATTAAAGAACATATTACAAGCTACACATAACAACTTAAAAACAACAAAAACCATAATTGAGCAAGGATTTGTGGCCACTGACATTCGTTGTCAGACCACAGAACCAAATTTTTCCAGATTTTGTAGATCTTCAAATTCGAGCCCCTAGATGTTATGGATCTAACATCTAGCAACCCAGATCATCATTATACATCATATACAACATATTTAACACAAAAATTTTAATATCAAACAACAGATTATTGGACAGATTCTATGTCTAGGGTTAATACCTTTTCTTTGATCTATCTTGTATTTGGGCTTCTGATTAATGATATGTGTTAGTGGGGCTTGGATATATGACTGATATGCTACCAAATTTCGTTGGTGAGAAATTGAGAGAGATAAGGGGAGTGTTGTGCATAAAATGGCCTAACAAATGATTATTTCTCTCTCTTAAGTCTATTTATAGAACTTATGTGCAAATGTGGGATTTATCTATTATCCCCCATACTCTTGTTGTCCATTAGACAAAACTCCTTATCTTGATCTTAAGTATGCTTAGTGAGATTTCCACCAATGAGGTATTGACAACATTGTACCTTATGTAAGAAAGTAAGGTCATTAGCTATTTAAGGAAACTTGATTAGCCTAATTTGTTGCATTAAAAGGCCTATTGTGGCCAGCTATGTATATACTAACTAATTCTTTATTTAGATTTTATTTTAATGCATAAATTAGATAAATCAAAGGTCTAAAATACCCTTAATTATGTGGGCTAAGTTTGGACTTGAATTTGATTTCTTTTTGGGCTTCTCCCATAATTGTTTTGGGCCATTTAATAATCATAGTCTAACAGTTTTAATATTTATTACCCAAATTATTTATTTAGGGTTTAAAATAAAATATAATTAGTTTGCAAATTTATAATTAGGGTTTTCTTAATTTGCTTAGGGTTCTAATCATACATGATAATTAGGGTTTATTATATAATAATTATGATTATCCTTGCTAATTTAGCAATTAGGGTTTATAATTTTTTGTAATTAGGGTTACCAAATCATAATTAGGGTTTATACTTAATAATTAGGATTTCAAGAACTTAATATATATATAAATGCTAATTAGGGTTGACCTAGCTAATCGCAAAATCATACAACACAGTTATATAATAGACTTGAACTCACAATTGAGTTTCAAATTAGGGTTTCCCACAGTAAAACTAGGGTTTGACATAATACAACATTGGACAATGGTTTGGCATGGTTAATGAGATTTCTATAAATGGAACATTTCCCTTCACTCTTTGTGTTGCTTGAAATTGATTGAGAATTGCTTTAGTGTAAGATTGAGAGCATACAAGTGTTCTAGGAGCTTAAGAGTTCAAGTAGTAGCAAGTTCTTTAATATTGGAAAGGTATAAATTCCATTCTAAACTTTCAAGTTCATTCTCTGTAAAAATGGAGTTTTAGTCTTGAAGATTCAAATTCTTAAATTCATGAAATTGTATGTTAATGAGGTTGGGTAATGTTAATATAAGTGTTTTTTGATCATATAAGCATGTTGCAATTGATATATGAGTGTTTAGGAATGAAATCATGAGTAATTTTGAGGTTGGGCTGGAGTTCTCTGAAGCGCATCGCTCAAACCTCAACCAGTACCGACGCAACAATGCGCCACATTTGTCTTGAGGTGCAACGATCTCGCTACTGGTTACTAAATTCAATTGAGCAGTCTATTTTCAAGTCTGACCCATATGAGCTAGTAGTTATGACTTAAGCTAACATGTGAACATGTTTATGATGTATATATAGATATATGAGCATGTTTAGACTAGATTAGCATGAATACAAAAAGTGTATAGTTTAAAATGGATTCATGACCTTAGAAACAAACTTTATGAGTATGAATAATATGTTTATATACTGATTTTGCAAGCATATTATTATGGCTTAGGAGTACATGAATAAACCATTTGCTTGTGTTTATATAATTAGTAAGGAAGAAAGATAATGTTGAACCTATTAGTAAGCTTTGAATTTGAATATCGCCAAGCTACCTTGAGAACTAGAATCTGACATTTGTGATCATGCTTGATGATGCTCTTAGACTAACTCATGTAGTGTAACCATAAATATACTACGCTTGTGTAGCACATTTCAAGAAAAGCATGAACAAAGCCTATTTTTCAACTAAAGCTGTGTTAGTTTCACGTATGTGTTATGAATACACACAAGCATGCCTAATATGAGTTTTTATAACTATCTTGTATGTTTAGAAAGCAAACATGCTAGACTTTGTGGTTTTATGACCTTAAATTGTTGAAATAAGCAACTTAGAACCATGTTATGAAAGAAGGAACCTAGATTGATTTAAGAAGCATGTGAAAGCCTTTAACATGAAAAAATATAATGACGTGTTCAAACCAAACAGAAACCCCAAGGCAACAAATTGCATCTTGTCGGTCCAGAGGATAAAATAGAAATTGCATACGGCCCTAAAGTTAACCATGCAAGAAAAGGCCACCGAATTCCGTAAAGTGAGTTCTGATCTTTTGGACAGTAACTACATGATACTTATGATGCTAAATGTGATCTAAAACCTACTAATATATATATATATATATATATATATATATGAGTGATTCCTAGTTGATAAGTTGTTGTTGCATTGAAATGAAAAGTCCATGAGTAGGAGGTCTTAACCTTGAGCATTCTTGATTTGCTTGTGAAGTAACTAAGTAGTTGATTCATGATTACTTATAAACTGATTTTGTACCATATGTGTATACTTGAATCATGTCGAGCTTATTTAAAGACTATGTTAGCTAATGAATATCTTGATCATATAATGCGTTTTAAATAGGATTCGAAAGTGTTGATTTCTTAAAGTGGATAAACTAAGCTTAAGGCAAGTATCCGAACCCTATCTTACATTGTGCAAGTATCCTAAACCTTTGCACTACTTTATTCGATGAATACCATTAGCTTATCACTTTTGAATACAAGTTACCTTACTTTCTCATTTAAATGAGCTAGTATGTTAAACCCTTGTGAAAGCTATTATTCATGTTGAAATTGGTATTGACCTTGAATATTGTGAAAGAGTCGATGCCTTTTGATTCGGCTAGACTATATGCATAATTATAAAGGATGTCCAAACAAATTGGTTGGTGCGGAAATCTTGAAAACTGAGTTGGACAAACCTTTTGGTAAGGGGAGTGTATGTTGTTGGAAACCCCAACACATGAATAAATATTATTGTGGTGTTATGCATAACGTAAAGTATTGTAGACTAACCATCTATAGTACTTGATATTTTTGGTTATCATTTTAATATTGGTAACTCTAGTGAAAGTTCAATGGTCCTTAGTGACTACTCAGTATAAATTGCTTATCCAGTTGGATACATTGTTAGCCATTGAATTCATATATATCTGTTGATTTATATTGAATTATCATATCCCTTATTCATGATATTATTCTGACAATTTGAACTATCATAGAAATGACACTTCGATATTTCAAACCTTGTGGTATCATATCCTACACCCTTGTTGTATATTACTTGCTAGGCAATTTATGCTCATTCTTGCTTACTTAAAACCCTTCAGTTAAGGAGGAACAAGGTGGTGTCTCTGGAACCGACAAGGGCAAGGGCAAAGCTACCGACTAGCTTGTCCCTTTATGTTTAAAATCTATTATGTTGTACTAAGACTATGTTTAAGCTTAAGTAGGGTTATATAATAAGTCTTTATTCGATGTTATTATGTAATCTATTAAGCACTGTAGGTTGTGAGACTTAGGGGAATAATTATAATAAATCTTTGTATATTATTCTAAAGTAGATTTTCCATTGTGCATGCGTTATTTTAGTTATTATGGTTTTACCATGAGAACGTGATGAACCGAATTTGAGTGACCAAGTGGAGGTCCGAATTTGGGGGCGTCACAGATTATATGATATATGTACATATATAATCCCTAACTTTTCATTATGTAGTAGTATTAACACATTAAAATTACATTTTGGTAGTTCAAGGAACCAAACTAGCATTTTATAACTAAGTGCTGTGATTTAAAACCGTGTCCCAAAATCAGTGACCAACACACTATACAAATAGTAGCCTATCTTCCTCATTGCGTGAACTCCAGCAACTAGAATAGGTAATGATGATGGATATGAAATGGTGGTTAGCCAACTCTTTTATACCCAACATTTCCTTCCATTCTCAATTGAATCAAACCTTGGTACAAAGCTAGAAACTGGGTAGCCAATTCCTTTAAATGGAAGCCAAATTCTTCTCATTCTCTGTTGCTTGAAAATTTATCTGATAAGTGTAAGAAGAAAGCGAGTGTTGCTGAGCATTGAGGGAGTATAATCAGTGTATTGTGGATTCATTTAAGCTTTAAAGAGGTAGAAATTATGTTTTGTGTTCTTTAGTTTACGTTTTGTCAGATTCTTGCAATTACTTAAATTCTTTGTTAATTGATATAGAATAACATGCCATTATTTTGTCTGAATTTGTTTGCATGTCTAGGATCTTTGTAATTGGTCTGGTCACAGGTTTAGCATTGGTTTTTTGAGGCCCTACAGAAGCAGAGCCTTCATTTTTGTTTCTGCTCGAAGTGGCGCGGCCACGCCACTTCTATAGTACATAACTGCGTGGCCACGTCGTCTACCAGTCATGGGTACTTATTTTGTGATCTTGTCTTATTGTGAGCATGTTATATTAGTTAGTATATGCATATAAACAACCTTAACATGTGGGATGAAGTTTCTATGTATATAGAAGCCATTTAGTTTGTTTTAGTATGAACATTCAATGAAAATTTAATGATTTGGAAACTAGTTTGATAAACATTATGTAATACATGTTCTGACCTTATGTACAAATGTATCAAGCTCTGCTATGTTAATACAAACTATCCAAGCATGATTTGAAATGAGTTTTCACGAAAAAGACTATACTAGCTATGTGTAAACAAACTATGTATACACAAAGTTTTGAACTTGAAAACATGCTATCATGATCTAATTTCATATATCTTTAACCATGAAAGCGTGATTTAGACTAAATGGACTTATCTTGTATACTTGAATACGTTTCACTAATGGAGACTTAGGGTTTCAAAAATAAACTTAATAAACTATATACACTTTGAATTAAGAACTTGTGAGCATGCTTATGTGGTCTAACATGTATAGATGAGAGTGTGATGTATAGTAAGTGAAGTGGCTTTGCATGCTTGTTGGCTTCACATGAGATTTTCAAAAAAAACCTTGAAAACTAGTTTTGAGTATTCTAGAATGTTACTTCATGATTAGGTGTGTAGTACCTATAGACATGATTAACAAGAATGCGTAGTTAGTTATATGCATTATGAAACTAGTAAGTGCGGTTTAGAAGAAGCATCAATGAAGTAGAACTTCACAACATGAAATACATGACTAATCTAGTTAAACCATGTTTAATCGAGACCTATTAACCATGTAGCATGTGTATAACGACTAAACATGAAAGACTTTGTTAAATCAACACGTAAAGTCTTGATTTTGTGGGATTTGAATAACCAATACTGTAAAGGACAAGATATAGAAGGGACCAAACTTAATGATGAACATCATAACATGTATGATTCTGCAAGTGTCATCCTAAATGTGTTTGGGTGTGCATGTCTGGCCGAGCTTCATCTTAGCAGTCTTGCTTTGCACTAGGAGTAGCGTTGTTGTGCCACTCCTTAATACAAACCAAGCCCAACCGCGCCACCCTGCAGTGAGATCTGTTTTCTATAAATAATTTGGGAGTTTGTGCATGCCTATGTTGATACCTTAATCTGTAATACATGTCCAGTGCAGTGTTCATGTGCCAATAAGCATGTTAATGAAATAATTCTATGTTAAATTAGTGTTTACAAACTTAAAGTCAAAACATGATTTCTAACTATGGTCTTTAAATGACATAGTGTATTATAAACTGATTTCCATGTTATGTGATGACATATGCATGAGATCATGCGACTAAGAGAAAACTAGTAATATATGTTTAGTATTGATGAATTACACTTGTGTGTCATAGTAAATTAAGATAGTAGGTGTACATGTTGAACTTGTATAACTAATGTGATTATACATAAATAGAATATTATAGTTCATTGGAGTTTTATTAAGCGTTACTTTGGTAAACTACGCTTTTGGCAAGTACTCAGACCCTACTCTTTATTGAGCATTACTTAAGCTTGTACTATTATTGTTTGTACAAGTAAATAGTTGAAAGTATGATTCTTATCTTATGACATAATGCTTCGTAGTTAGAATAGAGTTGTTTATATTGCTTGAACTTTGATTTGAGTATTGAACTTATATTTGTTCGTATAAAGAGCGGGCTATGCCAATTTTTTCGACTAGCCCTAAATCATAAATTGAAAGAGATCCAAACCAATTGATTGTTGCGGAATCTTGTATTGACTGAGTTGAACAACCTTCTTTGAAGGGAAAACTATAATTGTCAGGAGTCCAACTTTTGCACTTGAGTATGATTAAACGATATGCATAACATAGGGTACTTTAGGCTGATCACCTGTTGTACTCTTTTTTGTTGGATTACCAATTTATTACTGTTAATTCTAGTAGAAGTTCATAGTCCTTAGTGACTGCTCAGTATTCATTTCTTTGAAATCTTGAATTGAATAAACGTTGAATCTTATTGATTTTTTTTGTCCTTAGCGACTGTTATTGAGAATCATTGATATTTCTTGCTATCCTTGAACTATCATTACTATTGTACCCTCAAGAAATTTAAAACTATATTGAACACCCTTATTGCTATATTACTTATCGGGCAAAATTGTTGCTCATTCTTGCTTTCACTAAGAATATTTCAGTTATGGAGAGCAAGGCAACCCCTCGGGTGTTGATAAGGGCAAGGGCAAGGCTACAGAGTAGCTTTATAACAAATTAGAATTTTTATGATTATGTTAAGAAATATTGTGTTATGTAATTAGTTATATCTAAACTATGTTTAAGGTATGTAAGATATGTTTAAGTTACAAAACCTTGGGACATGAATGATTATATTAAATAAATGTAATCTATTCTATTATTCTATTGAGATGATTTTTGTATGATATTAGAGTTAGCATGTGATACACCGAATTCGAGACACGTATCAAAGTTGTAGTTATAAAGAGCGAGAGTCCTTAGATTATAACTTAGGAGAACTTAGAAGATAGAGAGGGATGAAACGCATGTAGAGTTTTCCTAAAGAGAGACTTAATGTGTTAGGGAATATAATTTAATTATATACAATGAAATTATGTTTATTTAACATTCTAATGGAGTTGTTGTTTATTTTGTCTTATATGGGTGGTTGTAGGATGACTGACTTGGGAGGACCTAGCTGAGTAGTAGAGGAGGAGCCACGTGACATACACGTGGTATATGAGGCACCATTGATAGGTGAGCCCATATCGACAGGGGACCCTATCGATGATGACGATAAGGAGGAGGAGGAGGAGGAGGAGGAGGAGGAGATGGAGCCATTTCCCAAAGAGTCTAATCAAGAGAAGAAGCCTATGGAGGAGGAGCGTACGGGCGATGAGCCCATGGAGGACTCCGACGAGACTACTTTTGGGGATAGGATGTTGGGGGGAGTACGAGGAGCGAATTCTTGAGTTAGACTGCAAAGTCCAGGAGCTGGAGGTTGAGGCCCAAGATAGGGAGTCCAAGTTCCAAAATTTGAGGGACTAGGACCACCAGAGAAAGTTAGCGATGCAAGAGTTAGAGGTGGAGATTGCTCACCGCAAGGAGGCAGGGATCCAGATGGGAACCTTGTTTCACAGGTCGGTGGCTAGGAATGTCTACTTGGCAGGGAAACTTGAAGAAATAGAGCAGAGAGAGTTGAGCGAGAGAATGGAAAAAGAGGTTATCCGTACTCAATTAGAGATGGAGGTGATGGATAGGATCCACTTCAAGGAGAAGTGGGAAGAAGCTAATGATTGGGCTAATGATCTGGAGGATGAGGTGAGATGCAAGAGAAGGAAGATGAACAAGATGGGCTATGTTTTGTGCACGACCAAGGAAAGATTGATTGATGGGGTATATCATTACCCAGCGGAGAAAGGACAGACCTGACATACCATAAGCCGAGATTTGGTGGCACACATAACCCAGACCGTAAGTCCCCAAATTTTATGAAATGAAAGTATTCAATTTTCTTATAATTATTATTCTATTTAATAAATGGTCAAATTGATAAAAGGTTAATGTTAAGGGTGATATGTGAATTTTTTTTTGTAAAGTAAGCAAGTTGTCATAAAATATTCGTTGTGTCGGGGAATATTTGTTTGGTCAGGGAATATTCCTTTTAACAGGGAATGTTCGTACGACGACACAATCATTGGTGGACCTAATAACGAAATTGTTGTCGGAGTTAGAAAACGACAGAAATATCTTTTTATAAAAATAACGACAAAAGTTTTACCGTTAAACTGTTGAAATATCAGGTGGTAAAAGTATAGTAATACGCGTGATTACATAGTAGCACATGGTATTGATTATTGATTCTTACGTGAGAAGTCACTCAGTTATACTCGATTATTGTTACAGTAATTGTTGCATAATATCCCTCATATTATTGATTCAATTATTGTCATAGTATCATCTGCATAATATTTTATATTATTAAATCAATAATTTAGATGACAAAGTTATTTATATTATTATTTTCATTATTAACGATGTTTAGAAAGTTCTGTCGAGGAAAGGGGTTTAGTCACCTAATTGTGCGCCAATAGGAAGAAATCCTTATCGAAAAACCCCCGCTTTCCTGGGAATGATCTGGTTGTTAAATATTGTGAGTTATAATATTAATGAAGAATAAGTTCGTGTTGATTAAAGATGAAATTTTTGATAAAAAAATATTTCCATTGTGTTGAGATTATTAGTGTTAGTGGAAATTGACATTTATTTTGATAATAATTGATTTTTGGATATTAAATTGACCAAACGGGTAATTAATAGGATAAATGAGAAATTAATTGCTATTAGTTCACATGAAAATTACTGTTAGTTCACGTGTATGGAACTATTGATTCACATATATATACTATTAGGGGAGGTGGTGCAAGATTGATAATATATCAAGGTCTAAATTAAAAATGGAGGTATAGATGAAGGCATATACTATAATAATTTAAGCCTCTAATCGTGTAATTATCAAAACTATATTTTCCTATAAATAAAAGTTCATTCTTCTTTCATCCTCACAAATTCACTAAGCCTCACAAGAGCAATTATAAAGAGAGAAGCTATAAAGAAAAAGAAGAAGAGTAATCTGCTACTTTATTATTACAATATCCAATGTAACGACCGAGAAAAATGAATAATTTGTAAAATAATTTTATTTGATTAAATAATGAATAAAATTAGATTATAATGAGTAAGAAAGATGAATGTTATTTTATAACCTAAACATGTTGTAATATCGTAGTATTTTGGCTACGTGGTAGAATTAAAGTGTTTGAATTTCCAAGAAGAAAATAAAAGCTTTCCGACAAATTTTTTGAAAAATACTATTCATCAATATCTGCTAGGGAATTATTTGTGAACTTCCAAGAAATACGTAAAGATAGAATAATAAGGAAGGATGCATTATGTAATAATAATTCAAGTATGATTAACGCAGTTTTTTAGCTGCATACTAAATTAGAGAACGTCGGGGAAACTGAAGCGTTAATGAAGAAACGATCGTATGATACGCAAGTATTGTATAAGGTAATGAATACGAGTATGATACGAGGTATTATATGAGTATGTATAAAAGAGGTTATGTCGTATATGATAAATGAGTATATGAGTTAGTGTATGAGAAGAATACGTAGACTATACGTTATAAGCATTAAGCTAATGGTATTGGACTTGTAGGATATGTGTAGGAATTGTGCAAACCCAAATGAAATAATGTTAAAGCCCAATGTTTGATAATGCAAGCCCAGAGGTTAAGTTAAAGTTATTAAAACTTAAGCCCAAACTAAGAACCGGATCCGTGGATCGAACCGATGCGTAAACGGGTAAGAAAAACCCATTTGGGTCCCATGGATAACATGACAACCATCTTGTTGACCAAGTAAACTTATTTACTTGGTGACCAAGGTTGGAATAGTAAGGATTTGGAGAAAGGATGCGGGATGGCCTAAGTTACTATTGTGCCCTCACTTTGAATTTCCTATAAATATAAGAGACTTGCTAGATTATTTTTCTTGTTAAATTTCCACCAACAACTTATAGCTTTCATATTGAGAGAGAAAAGTGAGAAAAGCTAGAACTTTGCTATATCAAGAAGGAAGAAGAAGAACCAAGCTAGAACATAAAGGATAAGAATCTTAAACCATGATTTTCCATCTCTTCATTTGATAGAGAAGTGAGTATTGATGGAGTATATATGATAAGGATGAACAAGGATGGTTGTTAAAAGACTTAAAATTTAATAAACCAATGAAAGACATTGAAGAATTGTAATCTTGTTGTTGATGGACAAGTTTAAAACCATCATTTGTAGACTTAGATAATATATGTTGTGATAATGAAATGAATCCATTTGGAATGGTGTAAAAAACTCAAGTAACGAAGTTATGGCGAAATTTATGAGATTAGACAATAATCGTCGAAATCGTTAAATTCTCGGAATGAAAGTCAAAAGTTAACATTGAACTTAAAAATGTTTATTTTTGATAGAGAATAGTCTAAGTTTGCATTTTAGAGTTGCAGACTCAAAAATGGTCAAATTTTGACTTAGAACGAAGAAACGAGTTATGAACGTTAACGAACGTTTATCATTTTTGTAATAACGAACTTAAATGGTGAATTCTGTGTTAACAGATTCAAAAATGTAAAATTTTATATGAACACCTGGTTCATGTGATTTGTGAGGTAATGTGTTTTGAACGAGCCAATTCGGACTTAAAATGAACAAATTATGAGTCCGAGAAGTTCACCAAGCAAGAAGTCTGTCAAAATTTGTTGAGGCTCATGGTCGGCGCTGCAGCGCGGCCCAGAGAGGGAAAGTCGGCGCTGCAGTACTAGGCCAGACCAACATCTATTGGGAAGTGGCGCCGCAGTGCGGCCACCAGTACTAAGAGTGGCACCGCAACGCCAACTTTGGGGTTTGTATACTTGGACCTCGCGCCGCAACGCGAGACTTGTATAGGGAGTCGGCACCGCATCGCCATCACTAGAAAGGAAACAGTAAAGAAAGCTTATGAATGTAAACAGTGTAGTAGTTGATTGATGATGAATTATTCACTTAATTAACTTAAAGTAACATCCTTTAGGATGATAACAACCTTAAGAATTACAACTAAAGGTTGAAGAAAGTCTACTTGAACTTAAATGTAAAATAATGCGATAACCGTAACTAATGTTAAACAAATGTAATGAACGATTAGATTGAGAAGAAGGGTAAGATACGTTAGGGACCATACATGTTTGATTATGACCTAATATGGTATATTTTGTGATTATACATTGTAGAATCCTTAAAGACTAAAAAGGAAAAGTATTTAATCTGTAGAAGACGCTAAAGGCAAGTATTCTAACCCTTGTCTATGTTCATTCTGGACAAGCTTTGTGATTCATGTTTCTTACGCATGAATTGATGTGAAATGAAGTCGAAACCAATTTCTTCGGCTAGACTCAGTATATTTTATGGATTTCTTTATACTCTATCAAAATGTTATCAATGTTGTTATCTTTTGCCAAACTGTTTTGGTATGGATTTCAAAGAAAGACTAAGTATGAATAAACAAACATTTTGTCGTTAAACGACAAGCACGTAAGATTGACAAAACTTAAACATAAATATGCTTAAAGAAGAAGTGTTGTACAACATAGAGTACTATAGGCTGATCACCTAGAAGTGCTCATAAGATATAGCAGACTTAGGGAGTTAGTATTGGGTTGTCCTTTTCAAAGAAAGAACGAAATGCTCAAGGTCTTGGACCAAAATTGATAGTTAGTGAACATGGTTTATTGTGAAATGTTTTAAAGTAAAAGAAGTGCTATTTTGATTTGTCTATAGTACTTTGTAACTATTTCTTCAGTTATAGAAGATATACGATTTGTATGATTCAAGCATGTCGTTTAATGAAATTGTCATACTTGTTGAGCTAGTTATGCTCACTCTTGCTTGAACCATATGAATGCAGCTAAGACTGAACGACCTGAAGGATCGAATAAGTATAAAGGAAAGGCTAAGTCAGAACAATGAGCTGTCTATATAATAGTATAGGATTATTGTTATAAGTATTTTATATTATGACGAGAAATATATGTAATGGTTTTCAAGAACTTGGGAAAAGGGAATATTGTTTTGCAATATAAATAAGACATATTCACTCTTTTGAGTTATTTCAATTGAATGTATGTGTGAATGGTAGTACCATGTAGCACCATTTGTTAGGTTGGAAGATACCCAAATTTGGGGCATCACAAGTTGGTATCAAAGCAATAGGTTATAAAATTTAAGTGGGGAAGGGGGAAAGAACCTTAAGTCATAACCTTAAAAAGAGTTAAAGAATTAAAAAATCAAATTAACCCTAAGTCATAAGCTTAAGTCATAACCTTATTCTAATGATGTTTACTAATAAAATTAAATTGTTTTATTGTAGATGTCAGGAGATAACGTGATGTATAGAGATATACATGTTGATAGTGAGGAGTTAGTAAACCAAGTAGAAATCTTACCGACACCTGTAGTAGAGTTGCCAGAAGTGGTTGTGAATGAGTCAGAAGACTCGAAAAACTTAGACCTCGTGTCTTTGTTTGATGCGATGTCAGAGGAGGAGGTGGAGGTGGTATCGTTTAACCCGGTAGCACCTACAGAAGAGATGACTCCAGGGGAGTGAATGTAGGCGTTGTTTATGACTGTATTGGATAGAAACATCCAGTATGGGAAGGAGGTGAAAGAGTTGAAGGAGGAACTCCATGCTATCTTTGAGGATAAGAAGATTATGGAGTCTATGTGGGAGGAAGGGCACGACGAGAAGGTTTTAGCCAAGGACAAGGTCTATAAGTTAAAACATGAGGTCTTTGAGATCATGCAGAAGTTAAAGACTAAGAAGCAGAAAGTTAGCAGAATGTCCTATATACATAGGAGTTCTCATGGGGATTTTCAGCAGCAAGTGGCTGAGTATCCTGTGGAGACAGGGAAGACCCGGCATACTATCAGCCGAGATGTGATAGCCGGTCTTGCCAAGGCAAATTATGAGAATGCCATAATGTAGATGTAATCTAGTTAATAATTAGAGTAGAATAGATATGTAAATATGTTGTATCTAAGTAGTGATGCAAAACCCTCTTTTGTATATTAAAGGGTAGTCTTTTGTAAATCCCAATTTTTGGAAAGCAATGGCAGGAAAGTAATGTAATCAGCTTAGGCTGTGTAATAATGAACGATGTAGTATTATACTACATGGAAGAACGAATTAATATAAGCCTTTTATGGAACATGTTGTGCAATGAGTTTGACTTATTATTTAACAACTGAATAATAACTAATTAACAGGAAGGAAATAATAATGAAATGTAATTTATTTTAACAGAAAGTTGCTGCCAAGAAGAAGACAATGAAATCAAGGAGCGAATGTGAATCAACCGGAGGGGGACCGGTTAACTCGATGTAGGAGTTCGTTAATTTATTAAAGGCTGCATTTAACCAGAATAAAGTAAATGTACCGATAAATCCTACGGTAGTACAGGCTACTACGTTTAAGGATTTTAGGAGTGTAAGTCCGTCGGAGTTCAAAGGAACTACGGACCCCATAGAAGCCCAGACTTGGGTGAAAGAAATCGAGAATGCATTTGTTATTGCAAATATCGATGAGGGGCAAAAGGTTACTTTTGCTATTTATATGATGAAGGTAAAGGCCAACTTCTGGTGGGAGGCAAACCAGGCTAGGGCTGAGATAGAAAACTTAATGTGGACGTGGTTCAAGGAGTTTTTCTTCGAGAACTACTTTCCCACGAGTATGCAAGGGAGGATGGAGATGTGGTTTCTGTAGTTAAAATGAGGGGAAATGACTGTTCCGCAATATGCTGCCAAGTTCAATGAACTGGCGAGGTTTGCTCCACACCAAGTGGACATAGAGGTGAGAAAGGCTAGGAGATTCGAGCAGGGCTTGAAACCCTGGCTCTATAGCCAGATATTAGTGTTCCAAAGTCCTTCTTTTGGAACCATTCTAGAGAAGGAAATAATCATCGAGGGTGGGAATGAGGCTCTAAGCCAGTGCCACAAGGAGAAGAAAAATAAGAATA
Organism: Panax quinquefolius; assembly: GCA_020205615.1. Taxonomy (NCBI): domain Eukaryota; kingdom Viridiplantae; phylum Streptophyta; class Magnoliopsida; order Apiales; family Araliaceae; genus Panax; species Panax quinquefolius. Next base: position 104,212,465 of record CM035152.1, read on the forward strand.
AAGTAGATGGGGGAGTGAAGACAGAAGGAGAAAGTGGTAGTGGCATTGGCCAGAAGAGGAAGGGTTTTATCTTTGGGAATACCAAAGTAAAGCAAGGAGATCCTAAGAAGAGGATGGAGGCATGTAAGAACTGTGGGAAGACTCATTTAGGAGTCTGTCTCAAGGGGAAGTCGGTGTGTTATAATTTTGGACAGGAAGGGCATATTTCGCCTAACTGTCCAAGTCTGAAGAAGAACCATGGATGCTTCGTATGTGGATCAACTGACCACATAGCGAAGAACTTCCCAAAGAAAGGGATGGACGGGAATAAGGGCACTAATAGTGGTAAGTTAGCTATTAGTGGTCCAGCTCGGACGGGTAGGCTGATGGCCCGTACCTTTAACACGATGGTCCAAGATGTAGTTGCATCAAGGGATGTAGTTGCAGGTATTATCCTGATCAATGATATAAATGCTTATGTGTTGTTTGATTCGGGTGCTACTTGTTCTTTTATAGCATGTGATTTTGATAAACGATTAGAATTACTTCCCGAAAGATTACATGTACCTTTGAACATCAAGGTAGCAAACGAGGAAATAATTCATGTTAAAAACATTCATAGGAGTTGTTGTGTAAATATACGAGGTTGTAAATTATCGGTAGATTTGATACCGATAAAGTTGGGAGAATTCGATGTAATTCTCGTTATAGATTAGTTGTTTAACCATGGTGCAATAATAGATTGCCAAAAGAAGTGTGTAAACATTAGAACATTAAGACATCCTAGGGTAGTGTTTTACGGTAATAAATCACCGAGACGTTCGTGTTGTCTTACCATGACACAAACTAGGAAATTGTTGAGGAATGGATGAGTAGGTTATTTGTGTCATGTTGTTGATACCCAGAGAGTGGGACCAACGATGGAACAAATACCTATCGTCAAAGAATTTGTTGATGTATTTCTAAGCGAATTACCAAGTCTTCCGCCAGATAGGGAGATCAAATTTGTAATAGATATTGTGCCAGGATCGGCACCAGTTTCAAGGGCGCCATATCATATAGCCCCAGTAGAGACGAATGAGCTGATGGTTTAGTTACAAGAACTATTGGACAAAAAGTACATTAAACTGAGTGTTTCGCTATAGGGAGCACTGGTACTGTTTGTGAAAAAAGAAGGATGGATCATTGAGACTTTGTATCGACTACCGAGAGTTGAACAAGTTAACGATAAAGAATAAATACCCACTGCCCAGGATCGATGATCTTTTTGATCAATTGAAAGGGGAAAAGTATTTTTCTAAGATAGATTTTCGCACGGGGTATCATCAGTTGAAGGTTAGGAAGGAGGATGTACCTAATACAGTATTCAGGACTCGTTACGGCCATTACGAGTTTCTAGTGATGGTAGTTGGGTTGACAAATGCACCAGCTGCATTTATGAATATGATGAACATAGTGTTCAAACAATATTTTGGACAAGTTTGTTGTAGTGTTTATTGATGATATTCTAGTCTATTCTAAGAAGCTGTAAGATCACACTGAACACCTAAGAATAGTGTTGGAGACCTTAAGGAAGGAGAAGTTGTATGTGAAATTCACTAAGTGTGAATTTTGGCTCGAAAGGGTATAATTTTTAAGACATATTATAGACTGGGATGGAATTTCAATAGACCTAGCGAAGGTGGAAGTAGTACTGAATTGGGAACAACCGAAAACGCCGACTAAGGTATAGAGTTTCCTCGGGTTAGTGGGATACTATCGAAGATTCATCCAAGATTTTTCCAAGATAGCTACTCCGTTGACTAACTTGACAAGGAAGACAGTGAAGTACGTATGGACTGAGAAGTGTGAAGATAGTTTTCAAGAACTGAAGAAAAGATTGAGTGAAGCACCTGTATTATCTTTACCCGATGATACAAGAAATTTCGTAGTTTATAGCAATGCTTCGCATGGAGAACTTTGTTACGTGCTCATGCAACATGGCAAGGTCATTGCATATGCATCAAGGTAGTTAGAGGATTATGAGAAAGTTTACCCTACTCATGATCTAGAACTAGCCGTGGTAGTATTTATCTTAAAGATATGGAGACATTATCTTTACAGAGAGAAATATGAGATATACACGAACCATAGAAGTCTAAAATATATCTTCACACAAAAAGATTTAAATATGGGACAAAGGAGAGGGTTGGAGTTGATAAAGGATTACGATTTTGATATCATGTATCACCTCGGAAAAGCCAATGTAGTGGCCAACGCCTTGAGTATGAAGGGTCAGGAAAAGTTGTCTGTCTTAACGGCTCAAATTGAGTTAATAACAGAGATGGCTAGAATGGAGTTAGAGGTGAAGTTGCCGAGTGAATCGGGACAGAGATTGTTTACAACGGAGATTCGATTTACCATTGTAGAAAGAGTCATGGAGTTATAACTCAAAACTGATGAGTGTGACCAGATGAAAAAGTGGCTAACAAAGGAAAATGATATAAAGTATAGTCTTGATAACGAGGGGTTATTAAGATTTGAAAGAAGAATTTGGGTTCTGAATGAGACAAAATTAAAGGAGGAAGTGTTACAAGAATCTCATAGTTCGAGGTACTTGATTCATCCTGGTAGTACTAATATGTATCAAGCCCTTCGACAGAATTTTTGGTGGCCAAACATGAAGAGAGAGATAGCAGAATATGTGAGTAGGTGCTTAACTTGTTAAAAAGTTAAGGCCAAACATCAATGACCAAGTGGCTTATTACAGTCATTGGAGATTCTGGAGTGGAAGTGGGAGCATAGGCATGTCGCCTTACGAAGCTTTGTATGGAAGGAAGTGTAGAACACCATTATGTTAGGACGAAGTGGGAGAACGCCGAATGCTAGGACCTAAATTGGTGCAACAAACATCAGATATATTCAAGCTGATACGAATGCATCTAGTAGCAGCTCAAGACAGACAGAAGAAGTTTGCAGATTTGCATCGAATAAACCGAGAGTTTGAAGTAGGCTCATATGTATTTCTAAAGGTATCTCCCTAAAAAGGAAAGATACTCTTTGGAAAGAAGGGAAAGTTAAGTCCTAGGTTTATAGGACCTTTTGAGGTATTAAAACGGGTAGGAGAGGTAGCTTACATAATAGCATTGCCTCTAGACTTAGAAAGAATACACAATGTATTTCATATATCTGTGTTATATCCTTATAAGCCAGATTATAAGTACGTAATAGAGTATGAGCCTATTCTTATTGAAAAGGACTTAATGTACGAAGACATGCCAATTCAAATCATCGATAGAAAAAGAAAGTTATGAGGAACAAAGTTATACCTTCGGTAAAGGTGTTATGGAAGAACCACGATGCCGAAAAAGAAACGTGGGAACTTGAAGAAAAGATGAGGAAGAATTATCCTCAATTGTTTGTTTAATATTTTAAGTGAGATTCTGGGGACAGAATCCTTATAAGGAGGGGTTAATGTAACGACTAAGAAAAATAGATAATTTTTAAAATAATTTTATTTGATTAAATAATGAATAAAATTATATTATAATGAGTAAGCAAGATGAATGTTATTCTATAACCTAAACATATTGGAATATCGTAGTATTTTGGCTACGTGGTAGAATTAAAGTGTTTGAATTTCCAAGACGAAAATAAAAGCTTTTCGAGAAATTTTTTGAAAAATATTATTCATCAATATCTGCTTGGGAATTATTTTTGAACTTCCAAGAAATACGTAATGATAGAATAATAAGGAAGGACGAATTATGTAATAATAATTCAAGTATGACAACCGCAGTTTTTTGCCTGCGTACTAAATTCGAGAACGTTAGGGAAAGTGAAGCGTTAATGAAGAAATAATCGTATGGTACACAAGTATTGTATAAGATAATGAATACGAGTATGATATGAGGTATTATACGAGTATGTATGAAAGAGGGTATGTCATATATGATAAATGAGTATATGAGTTTGTGTATGAGAAGAATACGTAGACTATACGTTATAAGCATTAAGCTAATGTTATTGAACTTGTAGGATTTGTGTAGGAATTGTATAAGCCCAAATGAAATAATGTTAAAGCCCAATGTTTGATAATGCAAGCCCAAAGGTTAAGTTAAAGTTATTAAAACTTAAGCCCAAACTAAGAACAGAATCCGTGGATCAAACCGATGGGTAAACGGGTAAGAAAAACCCATGTGGGCCCCATGGATCACATGGCAACCATCTTGGCGACCAAGTAAAGGGATTTACTTGGGAACCAGGGTTGAAATAGTAAGGAGGTGAAGAAAGGAGGTGGGATGGCCTAAGTTACTATTGTGCCCTCAATTTGAATTTCCTATAAATATAAGAGACTTGCTAGATTATTTTGCTTGTTAAATTTCCGCCAACAACCTAGAGCTTTCATATTGAGAGAGAAAAGTGAGAAAAGCTAAAACTTTCCTATATCAAGAAGGAAGAAGAAGAACCAAGCTAAAATATCAAGGGTAAGCATCCTAAACCATGATTCTTCATCTTATCATTTGATAGAGAAGTGAGTATTGATGGAGTATATATGATAAGGAAGAACAAGGATGGTTGTTAAAAGACTTAAACTTTAATAAACCAATGAAAGATATTAAAGAATTGTAATGTTGTTGTTGATGGACAAGTTTAAAACCATCATTTGTAGGCTTAGATAATATATGTTGTGATAATGGAATGAATCCATTTGGAACGGTGTAAAAATCTAAAGTAAGGAAGTTATGGTAAAATTTACGAGATTAGACGATAATCGTTGAAATCGTTAAATTCTCAAAATGAAAGTCAAAAGTTAACATTGAACTCGAAAACATTGGTTTTCGATGGAGAATTCTTATATGAACACCTAGTTCATGTGATTTTTGAGCTAATGGTTTTTGAATGAGCCAATTCGGACTTAAAATGAACAAATTATGAGTTTGGGAAGTTCACCAAGCAAGAAGTATGTCAAAAAAATTTGAGGCTCAGGGCCGGCACTGTAGAGCATCCAAGAGAAGGAAAGCCGGTGCCGCAGTGCCAGACCGAACCAACATCTACATGGAAGTGGCGCCGCAACGCGACCACCAGTACTAAGAGTGGTGTTGCAGCGCCAAGTCTGGGGTTTGTATACTGGGAACTCACACCGCAGCGTGAGACTTGTATAGGGAGCCGACGCCGCAACGCCAGTACTAGAAAGGAGACGGTAAAGAAAGCTTATGAATATATATAATGTAGTAGTTGGTTGATGATGAATTATTCACTTAATTAACTTGAAGTAACATCCTTATGGATGATAACAACCTTATGAATTACAACTAAAGGTTGAAGAAAGACTACTTGAACGTAAATGTAAAATAATGTGATAACCGTAATCAATGTTAAACAAATCTAATGAACGATTAGATTGAGAAGAAGGGTACGTAAGATAAGTTAGGGACCATAAATTTTGATTATGACCTAATGTGGTATGTTATATGAATATACATTGTAGAATCCTTAAAGACTCAAAATGAAAACTATTTAATCTGTAGAAGACGCTAAAGGAAAGTATTTTAACCCTTTTCCATGTCCATTCTGGACAAGCAATGTGATTCATGTTTCTTACACATGAATTGATGTGAAACAAACTCAAAGCCAATTCCTTCGGCTAAAATTAGTATATTTTGTGGATGTCTTTATACTCTATCAAAATGTTATCAATGTTGTTATCTTTTGCCAAACTGTTTTGGTATGGATTTCAAAGAAAGACTGAGTATGAATAAACAAATGTTTTGTCGTTAAACGACAGGCACGTGAGGTTGCCAAAACTTAAACGTAAATACGTTTAAAGAAGAAGTGTTGTACAACATAGAGTACTATAGGCTGATCACCTAGACATGCTCATAAGATATACCGAACTTACGGACATAGTGTCGGGTTATCCTTTTCAAAGAAAGAATGAAATGCTCAAGGTCTTAGACCAAAATTGATATTTAATGAACATGGTTCATTATGAAAAGTTTTAAAGGAAAAGAAGTGCTATTTTGATTTGTCAATAGTACTTCATAACTATTAATTCAATTATAGAAGATATACGATTCATATGATTCAAGCTTTTTGTTTAATGAAATTGTCATACTTGTTGAGCTAGTTATGCTTACTCTTGCTTGAACCATATGAATGTTGCTAAGACTGAATGACCTAAAGGATCGAATAAGGATAAAGGAAAGGCTAAGGCAGACCAATGAGCTGTCTATGTAATAGTATAGGATTATTTTTATAAGTATTTGATATTATGACAAGAAACATATGTAATGGTTATCAAGAACCTGGGAAAAGGGAATATTGTTTTGGAATATAAATAAGACATATTCACTCTTTTGAGTTATTTCAATTGAATGTATGTGTGAATGGTAGTACCGTGTAGCACCATCTGTGTAACAATCCAGAATTCCAAATTGTAATTTTAAATATTTATTGGATTAAATAAATATTTAGTTGATGTGTTTATTGTTGAAATTGTTGAATAAATATTTTATTTGATGTGGTTGGTGTTACTAAATATTTATGAATTAATAAAATTCTAAATTTATGTGATTTATAATTGAGAGAGTTGTAATATAACATGAGATGTTATATTGTTGTGTTGATTTAATAATTTAAAATGATATGTTAAATTATTAGATAAAATCATAATGAAATTATAATTTTGTGATATTTGTTTAAGTGGAATATTTATTTAAATAAAGTATGTATAACTAATTTATTTGATTAATGTTGGATATGGAAATCCAAATAAATAATATGTGATTATAAATTATAAACTAAATGGTTTATTGAAAAATAAATTAAAGGTGTCTAATTTAGTTTTGCCAAACAAGGTTTAAAAATATTAAGTTTTTAATTTTAAAGGGTTTTGCCAAACAAAGCCTTATGGCTTTTGGATTTTTTAAATTTTGAATAATAAATAAAATAAATTAATTAATAAATAAATAAAGTATAGTTATAATCTAAACATTATTTTGTAACTGATAGTCTAATAATGTGTGTATTAAGGTTTATCAGTTCTAAATTTTTTTTACGCTCAAGTTAGCCTATGTTGGTGTTGGGAAAAGAGAAAAGAGAATTCAGAAGGAGTTGAGATAGAGCTTAAGAATTTCCAAAGCAATTTCCAGCGATTTTAGGAAGGATTACAAGCTAATTGAAGGTATTTTGACATAACCATAGTATTGTGTGTGTGTGTGTATATATATATATATATATATATATATATATATATATATATATATATAAATATGAGTTATTGACAAAAAAATTTCATGTTCTGTGAATTTCGTCTTTTCGAATTGTTGCTATACAATTGGTTACTTGTGATTATACGTGTTGTGATGGTTAAGTTTATATGTAAACAAGAATTTGTGATGCTAATTATAGTTAAAAAGTAGGAAAAATAATAACAATGTTTATATTTTTCATATGGCTTGTGAAAGTACCAATTTTAGTGGTCAATTAGTATGATAAACTATAAATTGAGGCTTGATTATGTTATTCATTAAGAAACGAAGACAACGTAGTTTGAACGAAGTGATTTGGTATAAAACTGAGATTACAGTGATGATTTTTGTGAAGGATGTCAAAAATTGAGTTTTTATATGAAAACATGAAATTTAAGGAATTAAATTAGTTAAAATGGTTGTTAAATTGTTCTATATTGATGAATGTGTGAGGAAACATGTTTGTGATAGTTTAATATCAATTGTATGGGTTAATATTACTGTTTGGTGGGTGAAATTCGTGTTAGTTGGCCTAAAAATGGCTATTGTTCATCCATTTTCGGTTTAGTCCGCGCTACGATCCCGGGCTTTTGTATGGCGCATAGCAATACGCCATACCACCGTCTCCGAGACAAAGACTTCTACTATCACTTTAAACTATGGACTACCACTATAACTTAGTCTAAGGTTATGTTAACGTGTCAAATGTGTAACGACAAGGATATTGTGGTTCTAATACTATGTGTAGCTGAACGTGAGTTTTAATATTATAGGTTACGCTCGAGGCAAGTTTTCTAACTCTACACTTTCGTTGAGCTAGTTCTATTATTACATTGTGTAACTTTATTCTCATGATTGAGCAAGTTTCTTATCTTAAACTATTATTGAACAAGTCATTTGTTCCTAAATTTCATTTGAGTAAGCTTTAACTCTAATTTTATTGGAATTCTCATTATGGTTGATTCATTCTAACTTGTTTATAGCTAAGCAAGTTTCTTAAGTTCTATTCCTATATAATGAACACAGTTTTTGAACTCTCGTCTCTATTATTGAGTTGTTTTATTATTTGCATGAGTTATTATCATGTTGTGCAAGCTTTGTTTTTAGCTTGCTATCAATTAGTGTATATTCAGTAATTAACTTTCTAATTTGACAAGATCATAGACCTAGCTTATTATTGTTCAAGCAAAGGTTTATCATTTTATTCATTTAATGCTTATGCTCTCTAGTTATTTTCAAGCATAGGTTTAGTATATAGTCAATTCACCTATGATTCTCAATTGTTCTATAGTATGTTGTTATTAAACAACTGTTGTGTTATCAAACATTATTGATTCAACTAGTCCTCTAGTTGATGATCGTTAAACTTTAAATTACCCTTGAAAGCTTATCCAAACCAAACTTTCGTTGGTACGGACTTGTACTCTAAAACTGAGAAGAACAACCCTATTATAGGGGATACACTATGCGTTAAGATTTTTGTGCATAATACATGTAACAACCCGATATTTTCTATATAAATAAATCAAAAATTTTGCATATAATTTTTTTTTATTAAAATACATTTGGGGAATATGTATAAGTCAAAGCGTATGTATTTATGTGATAAATAAAATATATTTATTACATGAATAATTATAAAATGATTTTATTTTAGAAATATTGATCATTATAATCTATATTCTTATAATAATTAATTTTATAATAGAAATGCTTTTATTAATTATTTTTCATGCAAATATAAATATATATTATTTAAATAATATATGAATTTATTATTAAATTATTATAATAAATATTTTGTTATATGAATTTGTTTAGATTATTTAAGTTAATTATTTTAAATTAATTAATAAAGTTAAATATGTAAGATAAATCAGATATGGAATCTAAACCCTAATTTTTGATTTTGATCAAGAAATGAGAATAATAATATAATATTAATTATATTTTGATTTTTCAGTGCTATAAATATATACTGTATGCACGTATTGATAATGGTTTGTCAATTATGGGTATAATGTCAAAACTTTAGCATTACTTGGTTAAACCTTATTTTGAAACTCAATTATGAGTTCGAGACTGTTAAATAACTGTATTATATGAATTATGTTGTGCGTTATATAATTGTATGATTAATTAGGTAGACCCTAATTAATATTTAAAAACCCCTAATTTCAAGTTGTTAAACCCTAATTTATTGTTTAAAAACCCTAATTTGAAACTTAAACTGGAGTTTGTGAGCAGTAAGAAATTGTGTTAATGTGATTAATATTATGTATGATGGATTTTATTGCTAATTAGGGAAAACCTAATTAGTAATTTAAAACCCTAATGACTAGAACCCTAGTTTAGTAATTAGAAACCCTAATTATGATTTTGTAACCCTAATTATCAAAATTATAAACCCTAATAACCAAAATTAGCAAGGTTAATTATAATTAGTAAATTTTAAACCCTAATGTTCATGTATAATGTAATTAGAAACCTAATCTAATTAAGGAAACCCTAATCACAAATTTTAAAAACTAAAATTTTATATTTTCAAACCCTAATTACTAAATCCTACAAATTCTATATACTAAACCTAAGGGTTAAACCCTGAGGGTCAAACCCTAAGGGTTAGGGCAAATGACAAAATGGCCATTAAAAGTACAAGCAAAAAGACTAAAATGCCATTTATCACATTTTTTATTAAGCTTACTTGCAAATCTAGGAAAATTGGAGTGGTTGGCCAACTCTTGACCAACCATGTGACACATATCAACTCAAATCTCGAACAAATCAGTCTATGCTCAGCCAATTCATGCATCTAACACTTGTATATATAGGAGAAGAGAGAGAAAAGTGTTCTTAGTTTCCCATTTGTTCACATTACACATCAAAGTCCTTCTCTCTCTCTCTAACCAACGAAATATATATGTATATCAGCTCACAATTCAAGCCCCACGAACCCCTTTAACAAATCAGAAAGCTAGAATCAAAATTTTGTTAAAGTGAGGTATAAACCCTAACTTATATTCTGACCTTTGATCTGTTGTTAGATGATATTTTTTTGTGATTAACATGTTATATATAGGGTATAATGATGATCTGGATTGACACATGTTAGATCCATAACATTTGGAAAAAGTTCAAACTTTGGTCTGACAATGAATGTCAGTACCTCTAGATTCTTGTCTGATCATTATTTTTGTTGTTTTATGATTTAGATATGTAGTCTCATATGTGCTCTTTGATTTGGATCAAGAATCAGGCTTAGATCGGGTCTAGATTGCGTGTTATTATTGGTCAAACCACGTTGACCAGCATTGACCGAAAGAAATATGGGCAACCCAGAACATGCCCAGATAGGTCTGAGAAGACGTTCATGGCCTTTGATCTTTCTGGTTGTTGTTTTTTTGTTGTTTTTGTTACATCTAGATTGTAGTCTAGTATATGAACTCCATGTTTATGCCTTAAAATCTCCTAATAATCAAATAAGTGGATCGTAGTGGACGGTCAAATCAAGCCGGACGAACATGGAAGCTATTTTCTGGGTAACCCAAAAAACGCTTGAACATGTCGTCTGACATGGTTTGACCAACTTATATCTGTTTGATCTATTGTTGTTTTGGTGATTTAATGTATTAGATCTCTTCCTTGTCATGCTGGCTACACATTTAAACCATTAGATCACTATAACATAACACATAAAGTAAGTTGTGGAAGCCCAAAAGTGATCAGTCGAACTGATCTTATTTTCTAGGTAACCCACAAAACGAAGAACAGTTCTGACAAATAGTTTGAGCTTTCATATCATGCTTGTATGTTGTAATCTAACCCAGAACTTGATTAATACCTACAGTGCTACACTAACACTACAATATTAGATCAATAGGTATCCCAGAAACTCAATACACAATAAATAATTCATGGTCAAACTTGGTCACTCGTTCACTGACATGAATGTTCTGGGTTTGATGAAGAACATGAAGAACACCTATAGCGACGGTTCTTTCGTTATAGACAGTCTTTAGCGACACTTAATTTCTAAAAATTATATTTTTAATTAAATAATTATACAAAATAAGTTTTTAATTATTAAAAATACAAATTAAATTACTAAAAATTATTTTAATGTCTGAAAATTAGTTTTTAATAATTTTTAATATATTTCATAAATAATTAATATTTTTGAAATATTAAAGGTATTTAATTTATTTAATTATTATATTAAATAAATTATTTAAAAATAATTTTAATACTTGAAAATCATTTAAAATTATATTATGGTATAAGAAAATATTTTAAGTTATTTTTAATGACTTTTAATATTTTGTGATGAAATCCATTAATAAATTAATATCAATGATAATTTAGTTATTTAATAAATGAATTAAATAAATAAATTAAAAAATTAATTTTATTATATTAAAAATCATTTTAAATAATAATAAGGTATTTAAAAATATTTTAAGTTATAAAATATAACTTTCAATATTTAAAGGTAAATTTCATTAATTAATTATTATTAATGATATTAAAGTTATTTAATAATTATATTAAATAAATTAGTTTAAAAATGATTTTAATATTATAAAAAAAATCATTTTAAATGAAAATAAAGTGTTTAAAGATATTTTAAGTTATAAAATATTCTGACGCCCACAAAATAGGTCCACACAACCCATTCTGAGTCGCCAGATATCACACTATAAAAATCAAATACAAACTTCATTTATACAACTGTTGAACTGTTGTGCAAAATACGACAACACATAAGCTGTGAGTTTTAATACAATATTGTCTCATAGACAGTATCCAAACTCAAATTATTACAATGCCATATAAAATATAGTAGCAAATATTTTAGGACCCCAACGAAGAATGAGAAGATTACTATCATGTTCTTTCTAATGAGGTGCACTTTTGACGCTTTCAAAGTCGGGTTCTCATTACCCTATTGTTGTTCACCAAAATTAATTATTAAGTGAAGTATAAAATACGACACACGAATCTTAGAAACTCAACACAATTATATATTGCATGTCATGCCGTTTTATAATATATTGAGAAACTTCGACAGTCTCGGAGCATCACACTATTCCCCCCTGTTATCCCCACTCGACCTAGCTACACTCTTATTACCTTAAAGGAATTGTGAAGCAAAATGGTGAGCACAACTAGCCCAGTAAAGAATATCATGACTAAAGATAATTAAATTATCAATAGTCTTCATCAGTAATAAATCAGAGATTTAGAACATATGGTATATGATAAAACTTTTCAACCATAGTTGCAGCGGAACGAGCAATCCATTAGAAGAGTCAAATAGACCATAAAGTCTATTATCTTCTACATGTTAAAAGTCCACCAACAATGTTTTATCCCTATAACATCAATCAACAGTTTATATGCACAATTATTCATAATCATAATTGTGATTCTAAATTCCTCTTCACACCCAGGACGAAGATAATTTTCATCACCTATCTTTACCTGAAACATCAAAGATCATGGTTATACCAAATCACAGTTCCTGTTCATAATCATAATAATAAATTCATCTTTGCACTATGGGCCAAATATATTCATTAACAGTTCATCTTTGCACTACAGGCCAAAGACATGCAACTGTATTTTTAGATGAGTCAAGTAGATCATGATATCTACTATCTTCTACGAATTAAAAGTTTATTATCAATATTTTATTGCTGAGACTCAACTTAATAAATAATCCACTTAATCGAATCATCCTTGCACTACGGCTAAGGATATTCATTAGTATCACGACCATGAATTATCCGTGTACTACGGGCCAAGGATATTCGTGTTTTCACCAATGGTCATGATTATACTGAATAATCCTTGGTCATAATCATACCAACAACTGTCCATCAATGCACTACTGGCCAATAAGGACTTTCACCGCATCATTTGTAACATTACGGGTCATGATTATACCGAATGATCCCTGGTCATAATCATACCAATCAACAGTCCGTCTATGCACGTAAGCCAAAGATGACTTTCATCACAATATAAGCATAAGGATGATGACAATGATACAAGCATTAATCAAATGACATCAAAGATAAGTATTAAAGACTTTAAATTTATTTAGAGTTTAAAAATATCCAAATTGTCAACATGATACTACTTTGTGGAGTAAAATTCAAGAATAATATCCATGTACTAAAATAATTGGACAGAAAAGAAATAAATTTTTTAAGTGAATAGTACCCCGTGAATAGTACTTTAGGAATAATACCCCATGAATAGTAACCTCGGCAAGAAAAGTTCCCTGAATACCCGGGTAAATAATACTAGAGCGAAAAGTAACTGGGTGAATAATAACTCACTGAATAGTAACTCGTGAATAGTACTCCAGCATAAAAAGTGCCCCGAATACCAGAGTGAATAATATTTAAGTGAATAGTAATTGGGTGAATAGTAACCCGTGAATAGTAACTCGTGAATAGTATCCCGACATGAAAAGTGCCCCAAATACTCGAGTGAATAATATTATAATGAATAGTAACCGGGTGAATAGTAGCCTGTGAATAGTACCCCGGGTGAAAATATTGATATTTAATAAGAAAGTTCATATCAATATTCCAATAAAACGATACTCGATGAAGCGCAAAACTCAAGGATATTCCACTAATTTCAAGGATTATCGAAGCAATATTTACCATAGTAAGTTTAGATTTAAGAATATGAAAAGAAATAACATACGAAACTGCAAATGGATTTTCACTTATCATACGGTACGTAATCCGCGTAGACAGGTTATTCCTACATATTAAACGATGAATACGAAAAATAGTATTGCTTATGAATACGAAAAAAATTATACCCCTTACGAATACAACAAATAATATCCCTTACCAAACGAAAATAACATCCCTTACGAATACAACAAAAAATATCACTTACCAAACAAAAATAACATCTCTTACGAATGCAAAAAATAATATCCCTTAACAAACGAAAATAACATCCCTTACCTTAGTAGAAGACTGGATATTGCAATAGTGAAGTAGCAGAATACTCTTCTTCTTTGGCTTTATAGTTTCTCTGTATATAGCTTCTCTTGTGAGTCTCAGTGAAATTGGTGAGAATGAAAGAATAATTAAGTTTCTATTTATAAGAGAATGGAGTAAATAGTAACTTATTCACGAACGGTCCAGATTGATTTACTATTAGAACGGACGGTCCAGATTGATTACTATTAAAACCACAACCGATGGTCCAGATTAATTTACTTTTAAAACCACCAACGAATGTCCAGGTTGATTACTTTTAAAACCACCACCGACGGTCCAGATTGATTTACTTTTAAAACCACCATCGATGGTCCATATTGATTTACTATTAAAACCACCACCGACGATTCAGATTGATTTACTATTAAAATCACCATCGACGGTTCAGATTGATTTACTATTAAAACCACCACCGACGGTTCAGATTGATTTACTATTAAAACCACCACCAACGATTCAGATTGATTTACTATTAAAACCACCACCGACAGTCCAGATTGATTAACTATTAAAACCACCATCAATGGTCCAGATTGGCTTATTATTAAAACCACCATCAATGGTCCAGATTAGTTTACTTATTACACTTTAGTACCCCTAAAGTTTTCCAAGTTTGCATAATTCCCCCCTAACTTTTGAAATTCACTTATCTTCAATAAACACATTTTTAATACTTCAACAATTATTCATCATTAATATTATAACTTACAATATTGACAACCAGATCATTCCCATGTAAGAGGTGGCTTTCCGATAAAGATTTCTCATTATTGACGCGCAATTAGGTGACCAAACCTCTTTCCTCGACAGAACTTTCTAGCCATTGTCAATAATGTAAATAATCATATGAATAAATGTGTTTACTCAATTATTGATTTAATAATATAAAATATTATGCAGATGATACTGTGACAATAATTGAATCAAATAACGTGAGATACTATGCAAAAATTACTGTAGCAAAAATTGAGTAAACTGAGTGGATTCTTATGTAAGCATAAATAATCAATACCGTGTGCTACTATGCAACCACGTGTATTAATGTACTTTTACCACCGGGTATTTTAATAGTTAACGGTAAAACTTATGTCGTTATTTTTATAAAAAGTTATTTCTGTCATTTTCTAACTTCGACTATTATTCCGTTGTGGGTTTCACCAATGATGGTGTCGTCGAACGAATATTCCCTGACGAAAGAATATTCCTCGACCAAACGAATATTCCCCAACACAACGAATATTTTATATCAACTTGCTTATTTGCAAAATTTTCTAATATCACCCTTAACTTTAACCTTTTATCAATTTAACCATTTACTAAATAAAATAATAATTATAAGAAAATTGAATACTTTCATTTCATAAAATTCGGAGTCTCACAATCTCCCCTCCTTATGAAATTTTGCCCTCGAAATTTACCTACATGGTAGTTCGAAGAGATGAGAATACCTTACTTTCTTTTCGGATTGTACATTCCTAGTTATTTCCTCTGTATCATGATTCTCCCATTGCTCATCTCCTAAATTTCAGATATCATTCTAGAATACATCTTCAAAACAAAGGTTAATTGACATATCACAATTTGTTAACTTAAGTAAGAAAATTAAGCTTAGTTAGGACACACATTAGCGAAGGATATTATTCGTCTCTCCCCTCCTAGTTCTAATCTCAGATCTCCGCCAGAGACCATATCCATAACTCTAATACCAATTTTGACGCCCCCAAAATAGATCCACATGACCCATTCTGAGTCGCCAGATATCACACTATAAAAATCAAATACAAACTTCATTTATACAACTGTTGAACTGTCGTGCAAAATACGACAACACATAAGTTATGAGTTTTAATACAATATTGTCTCGTATACAGTATCCAAACTCAAATTATTACAATGCCATATAAAATACAGTAGTAAATATTTTAGGACCCCAACGAAGAACGAGAAGATTACTATCATGTTCTTTCTAATGAGGTGCACTTTTGACGCTTTCAAAGTCGGGTTCTCATCACCCTATTGTTGTTCACCAAAATCAATTATTAAGTGACGTATAAAATACGACACATGAATCTTAGGACCTCAACACAATTATATATTGCATATCATACCGTTTTATAATGTATTGAGAAACTTCGACAGTCTCGGACCATCACACTATTCCCCTCATTATCCCCGCCACCCAATTACCACACTCTTATTACCCCAAAAGGAATTGTGAAGCAAAAGGGTGAGCACAACTAGTCCAGTAAAAAATATATCATGAATAAAGATAATTAAATTATCAATAGCCTTCGTCAGTAATAAATCAGAGATATAGAACATATGGTAGATGATAAAACTTTTCAACCATAGTTGCAGAGGAACAAGCAATCCATTAGAAGAGTCAAATAAACCATAAAGTCTATTATCTTCTCCATGTTAAAAGTCCACCAACAATGTTTTATCCATGTAAGATCAATCAACAGTTCATGTCCACAATTATTCATAATCATAATTGTGATTCAAAATTCCTCTTCGCACCCAAGATGGAGATAATTTTCATCACCTATCTTTACCTGAAACATTAAAGATCATGGTTATACCAAATCACAGTTCCTGTTCCTGTTCATAATCATACTAATAAATTCATCTTTGCACTACGGGCCAAAGATATTCATTAACAATTCATCTTTGTACTACAGGCCAAAGACATGCAACTGTATTTTTAGAAGAGTCAAGTATAGCATGATATCTACTATCTTCTACGAATTAAAAGTTTATTATCAATATTTTATCGCTGAGACTCAGCTTAATAAATAATCCACTTAATCGAATCATCCTTGCACTATGGCTAAGGATATTCATTAGTATCATGACAATGAATTATCCATGTACTACGGGCCAAGGATATTCGTGTTCTCACCAATGGTCATGATTATATTGAATAATTCTTGGTCATAATCATACCAAAAACTATCCATCAATGCACTACGGGCCAATGAGGACTTTTACCACATCATTTGTAACATTACGGGTCATGATTATACCGAATGATCCCTTGTTATAATCATACCAATCAACAGTCCGTCTATGCAAGTAAGCCAAAGATGACATTCATCACAATATAAGCATGAGGATGATGACAATGATATAAGCATTAATCAAACGACATAAAGGATAATTATTAAAGACTTTAAATTTATCTAGAGTTTAAAAATATCCAAATTGTCAACATGATACTGCTTTGTGGAGTAAAATTCAAGAATAATATCCATGTATCAAAATAATTTGGACAGAAAAGAAATAAAATTTTCAAGTGAATAGTACTTCAGGAATAGTACCCCGTAAATAGTAACCCCGGCATGAAAAGTGCCCCGAATACCCGAGTAAATAATACTAGAGTGAATAGTAACTGGGTGAATAGTAACTCTTGAATAGTACTCTGGCACGAAAAGTGCCCCGAATACCCGAGTGAATAATATTTAAGTGAATAGTAACTCGTGAATAGTACCTTGGCATGAAAAGTGCCCCAAATACCCGAGTGAATAATATTATAGTGAATAGTAACCAGGTTAATAGTAACCCGTGAATAGTATCCCGAGTGAAAATATTGATATTTAATAAGAAAATTCAGATCAATATTCCAATAAAATGATACTGGATGAAGCGCAAAACTCGAGGATATTCCACTAATTTCAAAGATTATCGAAGCAATACTTATCAAAGTAAGTTTAGATTTAAGAATATAAAAAGAAATAACATATAAAACTGCAAATGGATTTTCACTTGTCATACGGTATGTAATCCACGTAGACAGGTTATTCCGACATATTAAAGGATGAATACGAAAAATAGTATTCCTTTTGAATACGAAAGAAATAATACCACTTACGAATACAACAAATAATATCCCTTACCAAAAAAAAATAACATCCCTTACGAATACAACAAATAATATCACTTACCAAATGAAAATAACATCCCTTACGAATACAAAAAATAATATCCCTTACCAAATGAAAATAACATCCCTTACCTTACTAGAAGACTGGATACTGCAATAGTGAAGTAGCAGAATACTCTTCTTCTTTCTCTCTATAGTTTTTCTCTCTATAGCTTCTCTTGTGAGTTTGAGTGAATTGGTGAGAATGAAAGAAAAATTAAGCTTCTATTTATAGGAGAATGAACTAAATAGTAACTTATTCACGAACAGTCCAGATTGATTACAATTAAAACCACAACTGATGGTCTAGATTGATTTACTTTTAAAACCACCACCGACGATCCAGATTGATTACTTTTAAAACCACCACCGACGGTCCAGATTGATTTACTTTTAAAACCACCATCGACGGTCCAGATTGATTTACTTTTAAAACCACCATCAACGCTCCAGATTGATTTACTATTAAAACCACCATCGACGGTTCAGATTGATTTACTATTAAAACCACCACCGACGGTTCAGATTGATTTACTATTAAAATCACCACCGACGGTCCAGATTGATTAACTATTAAAACCACCATCAATGGTCCAGATTGGTTTACTATTAAAACCACCATCAATGGTCCAGATTGGTTTACTATTAAAACCACCATCAATGGTCCAGATTGGTTTACTTATTACACTTTAGTACCCCTAAAGTTTTCCAAGTTTGCATTATTCCCCTCTAACTTTTGTAATTCACTTCTCTTCAATAAACACATTTTTAATACTTCAATAATTATTCATCATTAATAAATAACTTACAATATCGAAAACCAGATCATTCCTAGGTAAGAGGGGGCTTTCCGATAAAGATTTCTCCTTATTGACGCGCAATTAAGTGACCAACCCTCTTTTCTCGACAGAACTTTGTAGTCATTGTCAATAATGTAAATAATCATATGAATAAATGTGTTTTCTCAATTATTGATTTAATAATATAAAATATTATGCAGATGATACTGTGACAATAATTGAATCAAATAACGTGAGATACTATGCAACAATTATTGTATCAAAAATTGAGTAAACTGAGTGGATTCTTACGTAAGCATCAATAATCAATACCGTGTGCTACTATGCAACCACGCGTATTACTGTACTTTTACCACCGGGTATTTCAACAGTTAACGGTAAAACTTATGTCGTTATTTTAAAAAAAGTTATTTATGTCGTTTTCTAACTCTGACTGTTATTCCGTTGTGGTGTTCACCAATGATGGTGTCGTCGAACGAATATTCCCCGACACAACGAATATTTTATATCAACTTGCTTATTTGTAAATTTTCAAATATCACCCTTAACTTTAACTTTTTATCAATTTAACCATTTACTAAATAAAATAATAATTATAAGAAAATTGAATACTTTCATTTCATAAAATTTGGGGTCTCACAAATATAACTTTTAATAGTTAAAGGATAATTTCATTAATAATTTAATATTAATGATATTAAGTTTATATTAATGATTTTAAATTTATTTAATAAGTATATTAAATAAATGGTTTAAAAATAATTTTATTAATTTAAAAATCATTTAAAAAGGATATAAATGAATTAAAAATTTTGAAGTTATACTTAATGACTTTTAATATTTTGAGAAATAGTACATTAATATTTTAATATTAATGGTAATTATTTAAAATGATTTTAAATATTTTAAAAATCATTTAAGGGTAATATAAATGTTTTTAAAATATTTTGAGTTATTATAAATAACTTTAATATTTTGGCAATGGTTTCTTTAATAGTTTAATATTAATTAAATATTAGCGAAAATAGAATTATTCAATATTTAAATCATTTAATAGTGATTCCGGTGTTTGAAAATTCATGATAAATTATAATAAAATGTTTAAAAATTATTATAAGTTATTTAAAAATAATATGACTGATACTTACAGATATTGAACTTCAGAATAGAGTCTTAGACTCGATAATTACCCAATAAAGTCGTCGGTACACCGACATGTTTCAGAAATTGATCTGGACTTAGACATTTTGATTGTATTAATATTTGTTTATGATTCAATGAATGTTGAATATGTGTGACAATGTGATTAGTTTATGTGTCGTTCAGAAATAGCGATTACTATATGTACTACTGATATGTTATTCTAATTAGTAAAATGATCTTATTACTGATAGGTTGTTATACGAAAGATAAAAACTAAGTTGCGTATTGCAAGCAGCAGACCAGGCAAGTATCCTTACTTTGCATTTTCTTTATGCAATGGACATGAGTAAGAAAGTTTCAGAATTATATTATTATTGTACCATATTATATCTGATCATTGATTATCAACATGGTATTATATTATTATTCAGATATTTATTCAAAAATTGAAAAGAATATTCATAGTATGTCACCTTAACACTATTTTTAGTCAGTAATGAGTTTAAAAAATTTGATATTGAGTGGTTATGTTATTATTATCGGTTCAGTTTACTTCACAATTATTGGTTTGTTGTAGAAGGGTAGTACAAAAAAAACATTTAATCCTTTCAGCTAATATTTATAATCTTTATTACTTGTTGGGCACTCAAATGCTCATCCTTGTTTAATTTAAATGTTTTCAGCTAAGTGTGAACAATCAGAGGGCTCAGCCAAGAACAAAGGAAAAGGGAAAGTTGCTGAATGAGTTCTATATTATCTTATGTAATACTTAGACTTTATTTAGATAAGGCTGATATCTATTTATTATCATGTTTTGTAATGAATGTTTAAAGGTTGCTTACTTGGGAATAGACTCTGATATGTAAATTAATTTTAATATTTATATTATTGTTATTATTATTAGTATTATTCCGCTCATAGAAATGGTATCGTGAAGCACCGAGTTCGGGTTTCAAATACCTTGATTTGGGGGGGGGGGGGGCTAACCATACATGGTACGATGGGCTAATCCCCCTAAGTACGTGAAGTCCCTACAATATAACTATTAAGGTTAAAGTTGAAAGATTACATGTAACCGTGGACAAAGTTTGTGGTCTTATGACCCTCAGATATATATTTCATATTTTGATTCCAGTCTTTGGTAATCACTGATAGAGTACTATTTAGTTTTGATAGCATATTCATTGGCAGTTATTATTATTATTCTCCTGTTGGTTCATTGTTATATCTAGTGGGCAATTGTTTTGCTCACTCTTGCATAAATATTATTATTGCAGCTAAAGTTGAGAAGGTAGATGAGCCTTCAACTAGCAAAGGAAAGGGAAAAATGTGCAAGTGATGAAGACTTGTAATTTCATTTATTATCTTGATGATAGACTTTTTATTTAATGATGTAATGTAATTTCTGCACTTGATTGATGTTTAGGTTAGACAACCTGAGATGTTTTTGGATTTAATGATGTAACCCTTTTATAGGGAAAAGTTATGGTTTATATGTTATTTTATTTGGGTAGATAGTATGAATGAATGGAAAGTGAACACCGAGTCTTGTGGGAATGAAGTACCTAGATTTTGGGGTGTCACATCCTCCCTATAAAAGGGTTACATAATTAAATCCAAAAGCATCCCAGGTTATCTAACCTTAACATCAATCAAGTGCGGAAATTACATTACATCGTTAAATAAAAAGTCTATCATCAAGACAATAAATGAAATTACAAGTTTTCATCACTTGCACATTTTTCCTTTTCTTTGCTAGTTGAAGGCTTATCTACCTTCTCAACTTTAGCTGCAATAATAATATTTATACAAGAGTGATCAAAACAATTGCCCACTAAATATAACAATGAACCAAAAGGAGAATAATAATAATAACTACCAATGAATAGGCTCATCAAAACTGAATAGTACTCTATCAATGATTACCAAAAATTGGAGTCGAAATAAGAAATGTATCTGAGGGTCATAAGACCACGAACTATATCCATAGTTACAAGTAATCTTTCAACTCTAACCTTAACAATTATACGGTAGGGACTTCACATACTTAGGAGGATCAGCCCTTTGTACCATGTATTGTGCACAAACATCTTAACGCTTAGCGTATCCCCTATAATAGGGTTGTTCTTCTCAGTTTTAGAGTACACGTCCACACCAAATAAATTTTGGTTTGGAAAAGCTTTCAAGGGTAATTTAAAGTTTAATGATCATTAACTAGGGGACTAGTTGAATTTACAATGCTTTAATAACACAACAGCTGTTTAATAACAACATAACATAGAACAATTGAGAACCATAGGTGAATTGACTATATATATTAAGCTCATACTTGAAAATAATTAGAGAGCATAAGTATTGTATAAATTGAATAATATGATAAACCTTTGCTTGAACAATAATATGCTAGGTCTATGATCTTGTCAAATTAGAAATTTGATTACTGAATGTACACTAATTGATAGCAAGCTGGAAACAAAGCTTGCTCAATATGATAATAAATTATGCAAAGTGATTAAAGTACGAAAATTCAACACTAGGAATAAAAGTTCAAGAAACATCTGCTATAAAGGAATGAACAAAAGAAACTTGTTGAACTATAAACAAGTTAGAGTAAACCAACAATGATTAGAATTCCAATAAACTTAGGGTTATAACATGCTCAATGTAAAGAGATAAGTTTTTGGAAACTTGCAGCCTCATAAACAAATTAGATACAAGAACTTATTCAATCATAAAAATAAGCTCAACGAAAGTGTAGAGTTAGAAAACATGCCTCAAGCGTAAACTATAATATTAAAACTCACGTTCACCTACACATAGTATTAGAACCACAATACCTATTAGATATACTAACATACCATAACATATACATTTCTAGTTAAACTTGTTATTTTAGTACAAGTCTTACATTACAATTTACATTTCAGAAATTCCAAATGTTGACTTCACAACACTTGTCTAACACTCATTATGTATACTAAGTTATCACATAACGCGTTCGTAACTTACTAATCATTTTTACAACTTTGAATTTACTAACCACATAACACGACTCTGTTTTAACATTGTTATTACATATTTATTATACTAACACATCATTATGTTTTTAAATATTATGAATAAGTAAAAGTTACTATTTATTCAAGATATTGTGTTTTATGTGGTAATTTTTGCGGTGTGCAAGTTGAACATATAATACTTAAAAGCTTGAATAAGATCTAATGGATGTATTTTAACAGAAAATGCCTCAAAGGCGTCAACCATGACAAAGGAACCCTGAGAATAACAACAATGATGAGGATAATCCAGTTCAACAATTTATAACGCTACTGACGGGAGCATTACAGAATCAGCCATAGAATCAAGCTATGACTTTTAAGGATTTTAAGGCGGTTGGGCCACCAGAATTCCATGGGTCCATGAATCTGGTTGAGGCACAGACCAGGATCATGGAAATAAAGAAGGTTTTCAATGTTGCTAGGGTAGGGGATAACTAGAAGAATACTTTTGCAACATTCATATTGAAAGCAGCGGCTAGTTATTGGTGGCAAGCCAATAAAACCCAAGGAGGTCAAGGGGTAATGACTTGGGATAGATTTAAGGAAATATTCTTCGAGAACTATTTCCTAGAAAGCTCAAAGAATCAGATGGAAGTGCAGTTTCTAGAACTAAAATAGGGCACCATGAAAGTGTCGGAGTATGCAGTGAAATTCAACGAGCTAGCGAGGTTTGTACCATATCTAGTGAATACAGATGAGCGCAAGGCAAGGAGCTCAAGCAGGGACTAAAGCCATTGTTGTATAGCAGAGTCTCCCTGTTCCAGTTAAAGACGTTTGCGGTGATGCTTGAAAAGGTGATTCTCGCTGAAAGTTGAGGTGAGGCTGTAACAAAGCACAACCAAGAGCAGAGAAAGAAGAAGAATGAAGGTGAAGCTAAAAATGGTGGTGGTGGTAACGGTGGAAATGGAAACAATAATTTGAAGAGGAAATGGAATGCAAATGTGGGAGCTGGAAATCAGCAAGGTAACTAGCAGAAGAAGAAGATTAACACATGTGCTACATGCGGGAAGTTTCACACGAGAATGTACTTAAGGGGGAAGCGGGTATGCTTTAACTGTGGCCAGGAGGGTCACATTGCCCTAAATTGCAATTAACCCATGAAGAATGCTTGTTACACCTGCGGGTCAAAGGATCATTTTGCTCGTGAGTGTCAAAAGAAGAAATTCGGTGAGACAAATGGAAGCAAGGGAAATGCTAGTGGAGGTACACTGACTATTGCTGGACCAACGTCATCAAATAAGCCCACAACTAGAACCTTCAACATGACGGTGCAGGATGAGGTGCAATTAAAAGATGTTGTGTCAGGTATTATCACAATCAATGATATTGATGCTTATGTATTATTTGATTCAGGTGCTACTTGCTCATTTATATCTGATGAATTTGCTAAGAGGTTGGGATTACCTAGTGAAGATTTGAATTTCCCTTTAAACATAGAAATTGTGAATAGGGAGGTAATTCCTGTTAGATTCGTATACAAGAATTGTAGGGTGAATATAAAGGGGAATGTTATGAAAGTGGATTTAATCCCGATAAAACTTGGAAAGTTTGGCGTTATATTAGGAATGGATTGGCTATTCAATGATGGAGCGATAATTGATTGCCAAAAGAAGTGTGTAAACCTTATGACTTCGTCAAAGGTTGTTTTCCATGGTAGCAAATCGCCTAGACAAATGAGATGTCTGACGTTTATGCAGGCCTGGAAGTTGTTGAGTCAAGGCTATGTAGGATACTTAGCCTACATAGTTGATACTCAAAAGGAGAAATGTGTAAAATTGGAGGAAATACCAGTGGTTAGGGAATTCGTGGATGTTTTTCCAAAAGATTTGCCAGGACTTCTGCTTGACAAAGAAATCGAGTTTGTGATCGACTTAGCGCTAGGAACCGTTACGATATCGAAAGCCCCGTATAGAATGGCTCCGATAGAGATGAAGGAATTGATGGTACAACTACAAGAGCTGTTAGATAAGAAGTACATTCAACTGAGCGTATCACCGTGGGGAGCGCCAGTGTTATTCATAAAGAAGAAGGATGGATCAATGCGTCTTTGCATTGATTATAGAGAACTAAACAAAGTCACTATTAAAAATAAATATCCGTTGCCAATAATAGATGATTTGTTTGATTAATTTAAGGGTGCTAGATATTTCTCGAAGATAGATTTGAGAAGTGGGTATCACCAACTGAAATTAAGGTAGGAGGATGTACCGAAGACGGCATTTCCGAACTCTGTATGGACATTACGAATTTTTAGTGATGTCTTTTCGTTTGACAAATGCCTTTGCAACGTTCATGGAGTTGATGAATATGGTGTTTAAACTATTTTTAGACAAGTTTGTGGTGGTATTTATCGATGATATTCTGGTGTACTCTAGATCTCAAGAGCAACACGTGGAAAACTTACGTCTAACGCTGGAGACGTTAAGAAAAGAAAAGTTATACGCAAAATTCTCTAAATGTGAATTTTGGCTGGAACGTGTACAATTTCTTGCGCATGTAATTGATAAGGATGGGATTTCAGTGGATCCATCAAAAGTCGAAGCTGTGATAAATTGGGAACAACCAAGAAAACCTTCGTAGGTGAGGAGTTTCTTGGGACTGGCCGGCTATTATAGACGGTTTACTAAGGACTTTTCCAAGATTTCCACTCCGTTAACAAATTTGACAAGGAAAGCTGTAAAATTTGTTTGGATGGAGAAGTGTGAAGAATGTTTTCAAGAATTGAAAAAGAAGTTAAGTGTGGCACCTGTGTTGTCATTACCAGATAATACAAGAAATTTTGTGGTGTATAGTGATGCTTCACATAAAGGATTGGGTTGTGTTCTTATGAAAAACGGCAAGGTTATTGCATATGCATCAAGACAACTAAAGGACTACGAGAAAGGGTATCTGACTCGTGATTTAGAGTTGGCTGCATTAGTATTTGCTCTGAAGATATTGAGACACTGTCTCTATGGAGAGAAGTGTGAGATATACACAGACCATAAGAGTCTGAATTATATTTTCACACAGAAGGACCTAAACATGCGTCAAAGGAGATGGATGGAATTGATAAAAGATTACGATTGTGAGATCTTTTATCATCCAGGAAAAGAAAACGTGGTTACAAATGCCTTAAGTAGAAAAGCGCAGAGAAAAGTTGATGTTGTTAACCGATAAGAAGGAGCTCATTTCAGTAATGGCAAGGCTAGAGTTGGAAATTAAATTTTCAAAAGAATCTGACGAAAAATTATACCAGATGGAAGCTAGTCTAACTTTGGTGGACACGGTGAAGAGCACACAACTATATGATGAAGAATGCAAAAAAATAAAGGAAAGTGTGGTCAAGGGTAAAGAAGTGAAGTATAAGCTTTATACAGAGGGAATGCTAAGATTTGAGGGATGAATTTGGGTTCCAGCAGTACAGGATATTAAAGAAGAAATCTTGACAGAAGCTCATAGTTCAAGATATTCGATTCATCTAGGAAGTACGAAGATGTATCAAGATTTGCGGCTACATTTTTGGTGGCCGAATATGAAAAGAGACGTTACAGAATGCGTTGCAAAGTACTTGACATATCAGAGAGTGAAGGAAAAACATCAAAGGCCAAGCGGATTACTTCAACCATTGGAAATATCAGAATGGAAGTGGGAGAATATCACAATGGATTTTGTGGTAGGTCTTCCAATAACTCAGAAAGGATACGATGCGATATGGGTGATAGTGGATAGATTAACGAAATTAGCACACTTTTTGCCAATAAAGATTAGATTTAATCTTGATCAACTGTCAAAACTATACGTTAAAGAGATCATGACTAGACATGGAGTTCTAGTATCAATTGTATCAGACAGAGATCCGAGATTCACATCAAATTTCTGGAAGAAACTACAAGAATGCATGGAAACGCAACTGAAGATGAGTAAAATATATCATTCGCAAACCGATGGTCAAAGCGAACGAATAATCCAGACGCTAGAAGATATGCTTAGAGCATGCATCATGGATTTCAAAGGAAACTAGGACGATCATTTACCATTGGTGGAATTTTCAAACAACAACAGTTACCATGCAAGCATTGGTATGTCGCCATATGAGGCATTATACGGCAGACAATGCAGAACTCCACTATACTGGGATGAAGTTGGCGAACGTCAACAGTTAGGCCCAGAACTGGTATAACAGACCGCTGAAGTTATAAAACTCATCAGAGCAAGACTGGTAGCTGCTCAAGATCGACAAAAGAAGTATGATGATCAACACAGGTAGAATAGTGAATTTGAAACAGGAAATTTTGTGTTCCTGAAAGTTTCTCCTTTGAAGGGGAAAATTTATTTTGGCAAGAAAGGAAAGCTCAGCCCAAGGTTTATTAGACGTTTTGAGATACTGCGAAGAGTGGGAGAGGTGGCCTACGAAGTAGCTTTACCTCCAGAATTAGAACATGTGCACAATGTTTTTCATGTGTCGGTGTTGCGACCATATAAACTAGATTATAAACATGTGATCGAGTATGAATCTTTGCAGTTCAGTAAATATTTGTCTTATGCAGAGCTTCCTATCTAGATAGTCAACAGGAAAGAACAAATGCTCATGAATAAAGTGATACCTTCTGTGAAGGTTATATGGAGAACCACAATGTCGAAAAAGCTACGTGGGAATTTGATGCTGTAATGATGAAGAATTACCCTGAGTTATTTGTTTAGTATGTGTCTTCGATTCTGGGGACATAATCTTTGTAAGGAGGGAAGAATGTGACAATTTGATTGTTTGAGTTGTGATCCTGGGGACAGAATCCTTGTAAGGAGGGAATGATGTAACAATTCGGAATTTCAAATTATAATTTTAAATATTTATTGGATTATATAAATATTTATTTGATGTGTTTATTGTTAAAATTCTTGAATAAATATTTTATTTGATGTGGTTGTTGTTACTAAATATTTATGAATTAATAAAATTCTAAATTTATGTGATTTATAATTGAGAGAGTTGTAATATACCATGAGATGTTATATTGTTGTGTTGATTTAATAATTTAAAATGATATGTTAAATTATTAGATAAAATCATAATGAAATTATAATTTTGTGATATTTGTTTAAGTGGGATATTTATTTAAATAGAGTATGTATAACCAATTTATTTGATTAATGTTGGATATGAAAATTCAAATAAATAATATGTGATTATAAATTATAAACTAAATGTTTTATTGAAAAATAAATTACAGGAGTCTAATTTAATTTTGCCAAACAAGATTTAAAAATATCATGTCTTTTATTTTAAAGGGTTTTGCCAAACAAAGCCTTAGTGCTTTTGGATTTTTTAAATTTTGAATAATAAATAAAATATAATTATAATCTAAACGTTATTTTATAACTGATAGTCTAATAATGTGCGTATTAAGGTTTATCAGTTCTAAATTTTTTTTACACTTAAGTTAGCCTATGTTAGTACTGAGAAAAGAGAGAAGAGAATTCAGAGAATTTAGAGAGAGTTGTGAGAGAGCTTAAGAATTTCCAAAGCAATTTTCAGCGATTTTAGCAATGATTACAAGCTAATTGAAGGTATTTTTACATAACCTTAGTATTATATATATATATAGGGAGCAGATCCTATCCGGACTCCCACATTTTAACAAAATGCGGACCGTTTTTTTTTTAAAACAACTAGAAAAAAAAGTTTAATATTTTATGGAACTGGAATTTGTCCATAATACAGTGTTTTAGATGTGATTTGGATACGTTAATAAAAAAATAGAGTGCATGCATACCATGCGCATCGTATATACATTTTTTGGTAAAGGTATCCAAATCATGCCCAAAACATTTTATTATGGAAAAATTCAGTTCCATAAAATATTAAATTTTTTTTAGTTGTTTTTTCTTAAAAAAAAAGTCCGTCTTTTACTAAAATTCGAGATCCCTGATAGCATCCTGGTTCTCTATATATATATATATATATATATATATATATATATATATATATGAATATATGAGTTTACAGCCAAAAAAATTCATGTTCTGTGAATTTCATCTTTTCGAATTGTTGCTATACAATTGGTTACTTGTGATTATACGTGTTGTGATGGTTGAGTTTGTATGTAAACAAGAATTTGCGATGAAAATTACAGTTAAAAAGTAGAAAAAAATGATAGTGTTTGTATTTTTCATATAGCTTATGAAAGTACCAATTTTAGTGGTCAATTAGTATGATAAACTGTAAATTGAGGCTTGTTTATGTTACTTCGTTAAGAAACGAAGAGAACATAGTTTGAACGAAGTGATTTGGAATAAAAATGAGATTACAATGATGATTTTTTTGAAGGATGTCAAAAATTGAGTTTTTATATGAAAACGTGAAATTTAAGGAATTAAATTAGTTAAAATGGTTGATAAATTGTTCTATATTGATGAATGTGTGAGGAAACATGTTTATGATAGTTTTATATCAATTGTATGTGTTAATATTACTGTTTGGTGGGTGAAATTTGTGTTAGTTGGGCTAAAATGGCTACTGTTCATCTGTTTCTAGTTCTGTCTATGCACCAAATAGCAGTCCTAGTTTGTGTATGGCTTAGTCACGCATACCCCAATCCTAAGACAAATGACTTTTTATTGTCACTGCAAAACTATGGACTACCACTACATCTTGGTCTAAGGTTATGTTAACGTGTCAAATGTGTAACGACGAGGTTAAAACAACATAGTGTAATGTGGTTAGTAATTCTAACGTTATAGGAAGTTAGTAAACTATGAAAATGACATGTTGTGATTTATTGAGCATGATGATTAGTAAATAAGTATTATAAAGGTTAACAATTGAAATTTCTGATATTTATATAGTAGCATAAGACTTGTACTAAATTAACAAGTCTAAAAAGAAATGAGTGTTATGTTGGAAATTGAATGTTAGTATATCTAAGAGATATTGTGGTTCTAATTCTATGTGTAGGTGAACTTGAGTTTTAATATTATAGCTTACACTCGAGGTAAGTTTTCTAACTCTACACTTTCATTGAGCTAGTTCTATTATTACATTGTGTAACTTTATTCTAATGATTAAGCAAGTTTCCTATCTTAAATTGTTATTGAACAAGTCATTTGTTCCTAAATTTCATTTGAGTAAGCTTTAAATCTAATTTTATTGGAATTCTCATTATGGTTGATTCATTCTAACTTGTTTATAGTTGAGCAAGTTTCTTAAGTTCTATTCATGTATAATGAACACAGTTTTTGAACTCTCGTCTCTATTATTAAGTTGTTTTATTACTTTGCATTAGTTATTATCATGTTAAGCAAGCTTTGTTTCTAGCTTGTTATCAATTAGTGTATATTCAGTAATTAACTTTCTAATTTGACAAGATCATAGACCTAGCTTATTATTGTTCAAGAAAAAGTTTATCATTTTATTCATTTAATGCCTATGCTATCTAGTTATTTTCAAGCATAAGTTTAGTATATAGTCAATTCACCTATGATTCTCAATTGTTCTATACTATGTTGTTATTAAACAACTGTTGTGTTATCAAACATTATTGATTCAACTAGTCCTCTAGTTGATGATTGTTAAACATTAAATTACCCTTGAAAGCTTATCCAAACCAAACTTTCTTTGGTGCGGACTTGTACTCTAAAACTGAGAAGAACAACCCTATTATAGGGGATACTGTATGCGTTTAGATGTTTGTGCACAATACATGGTACGAAGAGCTGATCCCCCTAACTACGTGAAGTCCCTACAGTATAACTGTTAAGGTTAAAGTTGAAAGATTACTTATAACCGTGGATATAGTTCGTGGCCTTATAACCATCAAATATATATTCCATATTTTGATTCCAGTCTTTGGTAATCACTAATAGAGTACTATTTAGTTTTGATGAGCCTATTCATTGGCAGTTATTATTATTATTCTCCTATTGGTTCATTGTTATATCTAGTGGGCAATTGTTTTGCTCACTCTTGCATAAATATTATTATTGCAGGTAAAGTTGAGAAGGTAGATGAGCCTTCAACTAGTGTACAAGCGACGAAGACTTGTAATTTCATTTATTGTCTTGATGATAGACTTTTTATTTAATGATGTAATGTAATTTCCACACTTGATTGATATTAAGGTTAGACAACCTGGGATTTTTTTGGATTTAATGATGTAACCCTTTTATAGGGAGGATTTATGGTTTAAATGTATTTTATTTGGGTAGATAGTATGAATGAATGGAAAGTGAACATAAAGTCTTGTGGGAATGAAGTACCTAGATTTAGGGGTGTCACAATCTGTCAGGTTCGAAGATACCCAAATTTGGGGGCGTCACATCAAACCTTCTACTAAGGTAAGGGGTATTATTTATTTGATATTCAGAAGAGATATTATTTTTCGTAATCGTATGAATATTATTTTTGTTCAATATTCGTATGAAATAATATTTTCTTCCATACTCTGTAGTATGTAAGTAATATTATTTCGTTTCGTATTCCTAATCCTACACTCATTTTGTTAAAGTATTGCTTCTATACTACGTGAAATTAGTAGAATATACTTGAAATTTGCGCTTCATCTAGTATCGTTTCACAAGGATAATTTTCTGAATATTCTTGTTAAATTTTAAGTTTTTCATGCCGGAGTACTATACATTTATATGGCACTATTCATAGGTACGGTACTATTCACGAGTACTATTCATGGGCACTATTCATAAATACGGTACTATTTATAAATACGATACTATTCAAAAAATACTACTAACAAAGTACTATTCATGAAGTACTCACGAGGTACTATTCATGAAGTACTACTGATGGGGTACTATTCACTTAGGTACTATTCATCTGTAGTTATATTCATGAAAAAAATTGATTTCTTTTCGGTCCAAATCATTTTTGATACAATATTATTCTTGAATTTTACTCCACAAAGCAGTATCATGTTAACAATTTGGATATTATTGAATTCTGGATAAATTAATTAATAAATCTTTAAAATTTATCCTTGCTTTCATTTAGTTGAATTCTTATATCATTGTCATCATCCTCACGCTTATATTGTGATGAAAGTCATCTTTGGTCGTAGTGCATAGATGGACTGTTGATTGGTATGATTATGACCAGGGATTAGTGTGACAACCCGAAAATTCGAATTGTCCAGAATTTAAGATTTAAAGAATTTGTTATTAATAAAATAAATTTTTATTAATAATATTATGTGTTATGTGTTTATTAATCATTCTAGAACCTATGATGATTATAAATTGGGAGGATTCTGGCTACGAGCTAGACTGAACGAGTGAGAATTTTCAATACGAAAAATAAAATTTTTCCGGGAACAAAATATTTCTTAGGAAAAAGACGAAATAGGCACTATTCACCTGACAAAACCTAAGGGTTAGGGTTTGAATAACCTAAGCCTTTTCTTAGAGTTTGGTATGTCAAAATGACATTCCGTTGAAAGATTTGACGATAATATGTCGTGAAAAGTTAATTAAGCCGATTAAAGTATTTCTCGAAAAACGTGAAAAAATCAGACGAAATAAAAATGACAAAAAGTATTGTTATGTACTTTTCACTCGTTTAACTATGTTAGGGGAAACCGTGAAGGAAAACGCTTGACACAAAAAAAAGTTTTTTCAGTTTTTCAGAAATCCGAAGAATACGTAAAAGTTAATCGGTAAAGGAAAGACGAAATATCCAATAATATTTGGATTCTGAGAATCGTAGTTTTTAAAACTGTCGGACGAAACGCGAAAGACGGAACCACGAAACTTACAGGCTAAGTCTCGTGAATAGTAAAGAGGTTAACTAAGGAGGTGGAAGTAGTAAACTTAAGGGTTAAGTAAACTTAAGGGCTAAGTAAACTTAATGGCTAAGTTAACTTAAGTCATGAATAGTAAGGAGGTTTGGGGGGTGAAATGACTAAAATACCCCAAGCCTTGGTTTTCTATAAATAGGAAGCTTAAATCATTTGTTTTAGGATTTTGAAAATCCTACAACTTGAGAGAGAGAGAGAGAGAGGGTTCGGATGAAGAGGGAGAAGGAAGAGAATGAGCATGAATGATTGGATCAAAAGTGTTCGTGAAATAGAAAAGCTAGTGAATCGTCAGTTTTGTCTAAAGGAAGAAAAATAAGGAAGGAAGGTATTAAAACCTAACTTCTATATTAGATTTTCTTTAAGTTTTATATGTTGAAAAATAAGGTTAATGAGAATAATAAGTAAAAGACGTTAGAAATGATTTCATATGGTTGAAATCGTAAGAAAATAAAGAAATAAGAATTAGAAGTTTAGTAAATAAATTTCTTAAAAAAGTGTAAGATTTGTAATGAATTAGAACGATCCGAGTTGTGACGCCCCCAAAATAGGTCCAAACCACCCAACCTATTCTGAGTTGCCAAATACATGGTACAGAAACAACTACAACTTCATTATTTCAATTGTTGTGCAAAATACGACAACACATACTGTGAGTTTAAATACAAATATTGTCTTCTAGACAATATCAACACTCAAATGAGTCCTCATTAAAAGTATTGATACACTATTTTACAAAATAGTGAGGACTACTATAACCACTTCCTTGGAACATCACTCCACACCCCGACTACTCCCCTTTATATTCTCGCTTCCTGAGAAGAAAAATGGAACAAAAAGGAAAAGGGTGAGCTCAACTAGCCCAGTAAAGAATATTATGACTAAGATAATATAGATCAAATTATCGTTAGTCCTCAACAAAGAAAAATCTGATAGAATACAATAGAATATAAGTTTTAGATCAACAACTGCAGCTGAAACAACAATTCATTAGAAGAGTTAAGTAGAGAATGAAATCTATTATCTTCTATGAATTTTAAAGCCCATCATCAATATTTTATCCCTGTAACATCAATAGATATACATCTTGAATCAAATAGTCATCTTTGCACTATAGGCCAAAGATATTAATCAGTCGGTCATGTTCATCTCAACACCTGTTCATCTTTGCATTACGGGCCAAAGAAATTCATCAAGAAATCATTCATCTTTGCACTACAGGCTAAATATATTAAGTTATATCATCATTTAGGACTGAGGATGATGAAAAATATTTTAAAGAAAATGAATCCAGTGAGACAAAAGAATAAATATTAAGGATTCGTATTTTAGACAATCCAAGTTCAAAAATACTCCATAATAAACTATTGTGGAGCAGGATTCAAAATGAAAATCAAAACATAGATCCAATCAAAGATAGGAATCATAATAGACAATCTTGGACACAGAAAAGAAAATTTAATTTTTCTATGAATAGTGTCATATTCGTGAATAGTGTCGTATACGTGAATAGTGTCGTATAAGTGAATAGTAAGTCCGACACTAAAAGGTAGAAATTCCACAAGAAAAATCATTATGCTTCGTGAATAGTAACTCATGAATAGTAACTCATATGTAGTAACTCATGAATAGTAACTCGTGAATAGTAAATCGGACACAAATCTCTAATAATAACCAATTAAGCCTAGAAAGCTACGTATTTCGATTACTGACTTAGGTTGCTCTCAATTGTGACTCATATCCCAATCTTGGATAGCACGTCACAGTGGCACCTATCAGTTTACTACCGCATGAATATGGCATCCCCTATGCAGAGTCTAGCTTAGGTGCATTCCACAAAGGAAGTCATCAGATAGAGGCTCGGGTACCAACTTTTACAGTTAGGTTTTTAACTCCTGAAGTTCAATATGAGTCATTCAATATGAGATTTTAGAAATGGGTTTCTACCGGGTTCAAAGTCAATACAAAATTTAATATCACGCTCTGGGAGTAGGCCAAGAAATTCTTCAGGAAATACGTTAGGAAATTCACTAACAACAGAAATATCATTCAAATCTAACGTATTTTTGTTCAAGTCCATGACATGGGTTAAGAAAGCTTGACATCCGTTTTTCAATAAACGAATAGCTTTATGGCTTGATATGAAAGAGTTTGACTTCAATGGTTTGGGTGCTTGAATTCGAATAATAGGTTGCTTAGGAATATGAAAACTAACAACCTTACGAAAGCAATCAATTTTGGCATGATGAGTAGTTAACCAATCAATCCCTAAAATCACATCAAAAGCATGTATCTTTAAAGAGATAAGATCAACATGTAATGTGATGGTGCCAACATGGATTAAGCAAAATTTATAAATAGTGGATGTAAAGAAAGTTTCTCCTAACGGAGTCTCCACAGATAGGTCAAAGTCTAATTTCTTAGGAGTCAAGTTTAAACGTTGAGTACAAGAAGGACAGATAAGTGAATGAGTAGAACTGGTATCTAATAAGGTGTAGACCTCGCAAGAATTAATAATTAACTAACCCATGCTAACTTCGTTTGGGTTTCTCGTATTTTGGCCAGTCACAACAAACGCTCTTCTAGGAACCGCCGACTTTGACTTTTCTGGGACAGCCTTTTGAGTCACCATCCCCGTTGGGCTAGGTTTCGTTACCGTACAATTTCAAGCGATATGACCTTCTTTTCTACAATTATAACATACCTTGAACTATTGTGGACAGTTTGGGCTGATGTGTCCCTCTTTTCCACATTTATAGCATGTGACTGGTGGTCGTTCTCCTCCCTTAGAATTTGTTGCTAGTGCTGGTGATGCTGCTGACGTCTTCCCGTCATCGTTAAATCTTTTCTTCTTGAAATTTCAACTTGAATTATTTCTTCTATTATCTTGGCCATGCTTACCAACGAAGTGGTTACCATTTCTGGCATGATAATTTCCTCCACGATGATTATCATTGTCTCGATGGTCGTTGCCACCAGTACGATTATTATCGTGTTGATGGTCGCCCGATTGAACAGACTCATTATCTCGCTTTAATAATTGAGCCATGTTCACAACATCTGAATATAGAGAAAATTTATGAGAAATGAGGTATTGACGAATTTCGAGTTTCAAACCTCTCAAAAAAATCCACGTCATACGTTCCTCATTCTCTACCAAATGAGGTGCAAACCATGATAACTCCTCGAACTACGCCTCTTACTGGTACACTGTCATGTTCTTATGTTCTATTATAGTAAACTCTACCTCCTTTATATGATGAATACTTTTAGGAAAGTACTTGTCGTTGAACAGTTTCTGAAATGTCTCCCAAGACATACTAAGTGCGGCTGGATGGGTACGCTTCACAAATTCCCACCAGTAATCTGCCTCATTATGGAACATAAAAGTGGCGAATGGAACCTTCTGTTCCTCCGTGAATCCCAAGACAACGAATATCTTGGTAATTTGATGACCCACGTCTCCGCCTTAATCGGATCCGACTTTCCCCAGAATTCTGGTGATCCCAACACTTTGAACTGCTTGGTTGTGACAAACCGTGCGTTGATATCATTTCCACTTATATTTTGTACATGAGTCTCCCTCATCTGATTTTGCATGAACTGCAAAAATTTTCTAAACATCCCGTCGTTCATCGTCTGATCAATGGTGTTATTTACAGGAAGAACATTGTCGTCCTATTGCATATTCTCCTGATTGGTGAGTAAAGGTGTCTCCACGGTCTCATTTACTCCACTGTTAACATTCTCGGTTGTCATTCTTAAAAAATGCTATAAAACAAGGGTTAATTAAAGGAATTGACATGCAACATAATAATCCTATACTCTAACCAATCAATAAATAAGCTTAGGTAGGACATACTAGCGAAGGATTTACTCATCTCTCCCCTCCTACTTCTATTCCCCGATCTCCACCAGAGACCATATCCCTAAGCTCTGATACCAACTGTGACGCCCCCAAAATAGGTCCAAACCACCCAACCTATTCTAAGTCGCCAAATACATGGTACAGAAACACCTACAACTTCATTATTACAATTGTCGTGCAAAATACGACAACACATACTATGAGTTTAAATACGAATATTGTCTTCTAGACAATATCAACACTCAAATGAGTCCTCATTACAATTATTGATACAATATTTTACAAAATAGTGAGGACTACTATAACCACTACCTTGGAACATCACTCCACACCCCGACTACTCCCCGATATATTCTCGCTTCCTGAGAAAAAAAAATGGAACAAAAAGGAAAAGGGTGAGCTCAATTAGCTGAGTAAAGAATATTATGACTAAGATAATATAGAACAAATTATTGTTAGTCCTCAACAGGGAAAAATCTGATAGAATACAATAGAATACAAGTTTTAGATCAACAACTACAGTGGAAACAACAATTCATTAGAAGAGTTAAGTAGAGAATGAAATCTACTATCATCTATGAATTTAAAAGTCCATCATCAATATTTTATCCCTGTAACATCAATCAATATACATCTTGAATCAAATAGTCATCTTTGCACTACAGGCCAAAGATATTAATCAGTCGGTCATGTTCATCTCAACACCTGTTCATCTTTGAACTACGGGCCAAAGATATTCATCAAGAAATCATTCATCTTTGTACTATAGGCCAAAGATATTAAGTTATATCATCATTTAGGACTGAGGATGATGAAAAATATTTTAAAGAAAACGAATCTAGTGAGACAAAAGAACAAATATTAAGGATTTGTACTTTAGGCAATCTATGTTCAAAAATACTCCATAATAAACTATTGTGGAGCAGAATTCATAAATGAAGATCAAAACATAGATCCAATCAAAGATAGGAACCATAATAGACAATCTTGGACACATAAAAGAAAATTTAATTTTTCTGTGAATAGTGTCGTATTCGTGAATAGTGCCGTGTACGTGAATAGTGTCGTATACGTGAATAGTAAGTCGGACACTAAAAGGTAGAAATTCCACAAGAAAAATCATCATGCTTCATGAATAGTACTCGTGAATAGTAACTCGTGAATAGTAATTCATGAATAGTAACTTATAAATAGTAACTTATGAATAGTAACTCATGAATAGTAAACCCGACATGAAAAGATAAGAATTTCACAAGAAAAATCTTACCAATATTCTGTCATAATGATATTGAAAGAAATAATATCATTTTAAAAAAATAACATCCCTTACCTCGAAAAAAACAGTACTTCTGACTGGAATACTGGATATAGTGTTGAAGGAACTTGCACCGTATAGCAACACTCAAAATATCTAAATACTCACAAAAATACGCTCGATAATATAGAGAGAGAAAAAACTTCAGTTTCTGGTGTGATTTTCAATTCTAACCTAAGCACCCTATTTATAGGAAAATGCTTAGAACACCGAAACAGAAAATTTAATAAAATAATAATATTTATAAAAATATTATACACACTCTTTGAAATCTAAAATTCAGCATCTAACACATGGAAGTGGGGTCCACCAAAATGAAAAACATGTTTTTATCATTTAATGCAACAAATCAATTCAGACCTAATACTCCGGAACTTTAATAATTCATAATAAATATCCCTTTTATTAGAAAAATTCAAATCTTATGTCCATTCCATAGGAAATTTAATTCTCTACAACTTTGGAGAAGAAAGTTTTTCCAAATTCTAAATAGAAATTGACCGAAATCCACATACGGACGATATTACAGGCTATAATCAAATTTCAGTCAAAAATTGTGTCCACCAACATGTTTAGCATGTGTTTAGCATTTATAGTAACAAAAATAATCTTCCTCATTTATTCATATATCACACATTCATTGTAAAAATATCACCATTATTATATTATTAAAATATAATAATATATTTAAATGAATTATTTTATCAGAAAAGATAAAATATCAATTTTAAACAATTGTCATATTAAAAGTTCCTCCACATAAAATGAATATTTTCCTTATCATATAAATTAATAATTAATTATTCACAAATAATATTACAGAACCACAATATCGGGCAACCAAATCGCTCCTGTGAAAGAAGGGCTTTCCACAAAGGAAGTCATCGGCTTTACTACTCATTTAATATGGCGTCCCCATGGAAAGTCCGGTCAGTTCCACAAAGGAAGTCATCGGTTTACTGGTAGTTCTCCAAGAAAAGAGGGGGCTTTCCAATAAGAATTTCTCCTTACCGGCGCGCAATTAGGTGACCAAACCTCTCCTTAGAAAGAACTTTCTAGACATTGCCAATAATGTTATCTAATAATATTATTCAAATAATATGAATTATTGATCTGATAATGGAAAATACTGTGTAGTGACAATTATTGAAACAACAATAATATAAAATATCAACGTAGCAATTATTGAATCAATAAAATAAAATATTGAACAGTAATTACTGTAACAATTATTGAGTAGTGCCTTCTTACATAAGAATCAATAAGGTGCAATACCGTATGTACTCATGTGTTTTAACCACCGGGTATTCCAACAAGATAATCTGTAATAACTACGTCCAAGTTATTTATAAACAACTTATACTTGCTGCTTTCTTCATCCAATCGCTTTCAGTTATGGGGCCCACATTAAGGTCACAAGCGTCGCATTTAATATTCTCCGACAAAGAAGAATATTCCACGACCAAACGAATATTCCCCGATAATAATGAATATTTTATAACCACGTGTTTGTTTGAAATATTTGTGCATTTTACCCATAACTAACCACAATAATTAAATCAACCCTTACTAAATAATAAATAGAGGAAATTTCATTTTATTAAAAAAAAAATTGGGGTCTTACAACCTCCTCCTTATGAAATTTCATCCTTGAAATCGACGACGACTGCACAGTGTTTCAAAAGGTGAGGATACCTCGCTTTCATTTTCGTTTCCAACTTCCAGGTCATTTCTTCAATAGCACGGTTTCTGCACAAAACTTTGACTTGTGGTATAACCTTTGTGCGTAGGACATGCTCCTTTCTATCCAAATTCTTGACTGGTACTTCCTCGTATGTTAAATCTTCGGTTATCTCGTCTGGCTCTAACTCATTCACATATTTTCGTAATCATCGATACGCAAAAAACGTTATGAACACACGACATACTTGACGGTAAAATGAGTCTATAGGCCACAGCTCCTACTCGATCGAGAATTTTAAATGGACCAATAAATCGAAAGTTTGAGCTTTCCTCACATCGCCGATTCTCGCTTTTGGAATAACAACTTCTTGCACCTCATTCTTCATATTCATCAGCTCCGGTGTGTAGCTTGAGCGGTTTTAACTATCGATTAAAGTCGATTCTACTTGTATATCATCACGTGGGTCCCTAGAGTCTTTAACTCTATCTCTATCATTTGTAAGTTATAAAAAATGGGTCTGTGACAATATCGCACTTGCACTCGTATACGATCTTCTACTCAACATGTCAGCTACCACGTTCACTTTTCCAAGATGGTATAGTCAGAACATGTGCCGAAATGAGTCTCCTCTTGAGTTCTTTGAAGCTCTTCCCACATTCCTTGCTCCATTCGAACTATGTATCTCTATGAGTAAGCTGAGTGAATGGAGTAGCGATTCAAGAAAATCTTTCCACGAATCTTTGATAATAACCAATTAAGCCTAGAAACCTACGTATTTCGATTACTGACTTAGGTTGCTCTCAACTATGACTCATATCACAATCTTGGATAGCACGTCACAATGGCACCTATCGCTTTACTACCGCACGAATATGGCGCCCCTATGGAGAGTCCGGCTTGCATTTCCACAAAGGAAGTCATCGCTTATGTACCAGTAGCTCCAAGGAAAGAGGGGCTTTCAATAAGAATTTCTCCTTCTTCAAGCGCAATTATTAGGTGACCAAACCTCTCCTTAGAAAGAACTTTCTAGACATTGCCAATAATGTTATCTAATAATATTATTCAAATAATATGAATTATTGATCCGATAATGGAAAATATCGTGTAGTGACAATTATCAAAACAACAATAATATAAAATATCAACGTAGCAATTATTGAATCAATAAAATAAAATATTGAACAAGAATTATCGTAACAATTATCGAAAGTAGTGCCTTCTTACATAAGAATCAATAAGGTGCAATACCGTAAATGCTATCGTGTTTTAACCACCGGGTATTCCAACAAGATAATCTGTGAATAACTACGTCGTTATTTATAAACAACTTATACTTGTCGCTTTCTTCATCCAATCGCTTTCAGTTATGGGGCCCATATAATTTGGTAGCCGTCGTCTTTAATATTCCCCGACAAAGAAGAATATTCCACGACCAAATGAATATTCCCCGACAACAATGAATATTTTATAACCACTTGCTTATTTGAAATATTTGCGCATTTTACCCATAACTAACCACATTAATCAAATCAACCCTTACTAAATAATAAATAGAGGAAATTTCATTTTATTAAAAAAAAATTGGGGTCTTACACATGTGGATTATATGAATGAGTAGGTGAAATAATTAAGGAATGGTGTTCTATAACATCAAATTCCAAGAAAAAGTGGAATCGTAATCCAAAATATCGATTAAAAACAAAGAACGAGAAGAACACGAAGAACATTGTTGATGGACAAATTTAAAACCATTGTAGGATAATTGTTGTTGATGGACAAGTTTAAATCCATCGTGTATAAGATAGATGTTTATTGCTTGGTTAGGAACGGTAGAAACATTCATGAAGAATGGATTAAAACTTAGCTATGACAAATTTATGGTGAAAATTTTGTAAAAGACAAATAAGAATTAGAAAGATAGTAAATTAACCCAAACGAGTAGGGTTTCATAAGAATGTAAGAGAACATAGAAAACATGAGTCGTGGACTCAAGAACGAATGAATTTCGAGTTCAGATGACCAAATTAAGGACGAACGAACGAAGATCGTTAAAAACGTAAAATGAACGAAGGTGAAGATTAAGCTAATCTAATGGCACATTAATGGATTCAGAATGAAGTTCTATCTGAAGGGGATTTATGTACGTAAGATAAAGAGGAGAATGGCTTTGGAACGACCTCGTTCTGAGTTATAACGAATAAGTTATGGAAGCGTGAAGTAAGCATCTTAAATTGGATTTAAGACTTAGAAAATTTTTCAGGGATGAAGGCTTGGCGCCACAGCGCGAGCCGTGCCTTTGGAGTTGGCGCCGCAGCACCAGACTCGGCAGTTAGACACTACAGAGTGGCACTGCAGCGTGAGTGATAAAGAGGGACGGCGGCAATAAGTCACGGCAGTAAAAAAGCCAAATGATGAGCTTTTAAGTGCTCAATTACTGGGGGATGTGCAAGAAAGAAATATGAACATGTAATTAACCTAAAATAACACTTAAACAAGTGAATTAAACCTTTATTATAGGTTGAACGAAATGGTCAAAAGAGATTAAAAGATCAAGAAGAGAATAAACATAAACATAAACGTAACACAGTTGCAAGCGGTCTTAGCATACAACGAACAATATGGCTTCGAAATAAAGAAAGAGTAATGAACATGGGGTTCAGGTAATGGATAAAGAAAGTATTAAGTAAGATAAAAATGGTAACAAGAAGCCGTAACGAACGGTAATAAGATTAATAAAAGCGGTCGTGATTCGGATAGAAAAATGATAGAATGAATTGTAAGTATGGAACATTTTAACCAATGAAAGTTGAGTGTACACAAATATTAAGCGTATAGAACCGACACCCCGTGTATGGTTTAACCGTATGATAATGAAGACCAATGATTAAACCGTGAACGGTAAAGAAGTTGAATTAAAGACAATAAATGGAATGATCGCTCTGAGTATACAAAAGACTGTATGACTTAGACGATAAAGAGTGAATCCTAAGGTGTGGCATTTAGTTTCCAGGAAGCCATAAGGAATGAGAAATTAACTTAACAAAGATTATTGTTTAATAGTTCGGATAAGTTAAGATAAGATAGGTTGTGGTGCAATTGTAACCTTTGATGGTTGATATATGGGAGCTGGGCTAAACAATTCCTTCAGAGAGCGAAGGTATATACAAAACTTGCAATTGATCTAACTCACTGTGATGGCAGTGTAGACGAGATGGGAACTTGTTTGTTGGTTATTTGTGGGAAACAACTCAGAGTACCATATGGACTACTAGCGAAGACGCGATGTGTGCTGAGTCCTAGAGAAGTTATAAGAAGAAGATAAGAATGTAAAACATCAAAGATGATGAACGTATAAGTAAGACATCTCCGTATGTCATGAAGCCGTAGAACGGTATTGAAAGTGGTCGCGTAAACTTAGGTTGCAAGAACGCGAACCCTAAGAAGTAAAGTTAAGCAAATTAATGCATAAGTCAAATATACATGACTAATTGGTGTATGTGTTGTTTTTCTTATGTGCTACATAGGAATTGGAATGAGCAGTTCAGCGTAAGCTGTAGCTGGGCGTAAGGAAAGTTTCCTAACTTCATTCATATTCTAAATGAATGCTAGTTTCTAAAACTTCTCAGATGTTGAACTTGAGAAGTTCTGTCTATGTACGAATGTGTGATATTTGTACAAGGTGGTAGAACGTATGAGACCTTGTGCCACAATGTGAACACTTCAGTGTTTCTATGAGCTGAATTGTTCTATTATTTATCTGTTCAATAATAGAATGCTCTGTTTATACATGATCTATTATTGTTAAGTCTGTGCTAATGATTCTAGCCAGACAAAATGTGTATGAAAAAGGTAGAAGAATGAAAGTATTTTAAAATAAAAGTGAATATTGTTTTAAAATGATAGAAATTGAGATTATTCCTATTATTCAAGTTGCTTTATAACCTATGTTCGGTTATTGAAGTTCTAAAGGAATGTTTAAACTCTTGAAGTTGTTTGTTCAACTGCTATGACTTGCTGAGCAATTGAATGCTCACACTTACTTTAAATGAAAATTATTTTCAGCGTACGATGTTAGAAGAACTTAAGGATCCCATAAAGATCAAGTTGATCGGTATCTAGACGAAGTGCCATTCAGCATGTGAATGAGCGAGAAGATCGAGTGAAGACTTGTAATGTAGAAAAGTGAAATTTAACTATAGACTAGTTTAATAAACTGAATGTATCCTTGGTGGCAGATAAAGGTCACTCTTGTAAGATGGAATGAATTATTTTGAATGAAAGGAGTTATAAGGTTTTAGAACCTGGGAATTTAGAATGTATGTTGTTATATTTCAATATGTAATAATGCATGTTTGGATGAATGATGTACTCATGACGTACGGAATCCGGGTGTGAAGATAGACCGGATTTTGGGGTGTTACAATTATTCGGTGTAATCATGACATGTAATGTCACAAATGATGTGGTAAAATTCCTCATTTGCCCGTAGTTCATTAATGGACAGATGTTTTTATGATCATGACCATACATTCTCTTCGGCCAAGGGTGCAAAGATGAATTGTTGTTTGGCATGTTCATGACCATTGGTGAAAACACGAATATCCTTAGCCCGTAATGCATGGATAATTCAGTGATGTGGATTATTTATTACACTGA
Organism: Panax quinquefolius; assembly: GCA_020205615.1. NCBI lineage: Eukaryota > Viridiplantae > Streptophyta > Magnoliopsida > Apiales > Araliaceae > Panax > Panax quinquefolius. The sequence continues at coordinate 104,256,936 of CM035152.1, forward strand.
GTCTCAGTGATAAAATTGATGATAAAATTTTAAATCATAGAAGATAGTAGATATCATGCTCTGCTTGACTCTTCTAATGGATTGCTTGTTCCGCTGTTGTTGTTGATCTAAAACTTGTTGTCTATTGTATTCTATCAGTTGTTATATTGTTGAAAGCTAAAGATAATTTATTCTGCATTATCTTAGTCATAATATTTCTTACTGGGCTAGTTGAGCTCACCCTTTTCTTTCACTGTTCTCTTTAGGAAGTGAGAATATAGCCGGGACTAGCCGGGAAATGGAGTGACGGTCCAGATGGTTGTTTCAATAGTCCTCACTATTCTGTGAAATAGTGTGATAATAATTGTAATGAGATTGAATTTGAGTTTGGATATTGTCTAGAAGACAATATTCGTGTTAAAACTCTAATCTATGTTTTGTCATATTTTACACGACAGTGGCATAATTAAGTTGTAGTTGTATTCTGTACCATGTAATTGGCGACTAAGAATGGGTGATGTAAACCTATTTTTGGGGCGTCACAATTGGTATCAAAGCTTAGTGATATGATCCCTGGCTGAGATATGAGACTAGAACTAAGAGGGGAGAGACGGGTTAATCATTCCCTAGTATGACCTACCTAAGTTATTTGTTATTTAATTGGTCAGTTAGAGTATAGGGATAATATGTGGAATGTCAATTAACCCCTATTTTGTGACAGTGTTTGAGAATGGCATCTAAAAATGTTGAGATAAGCAATGAAGCACAGGAGACCGTTGAGTCACCGACGATCAATAACCAGGATAATGTGCATCAAGAAGGCAATAATCCTAGTGTAAACAACAACACCGACCAAATGACAAACGATGGTATGTTTAGTAACTTTTTAGAATTTATTCAAAACCAAACGAGAGAGACTCATGTTCAAAATGCAGGTGTAAATACTGAAAACTCACGGCTGGTCACTGCTAAGCAGTTCAAGGAGCTGGGACCACTGGAGTTTTTGGGAAAGCCAGAAACAGTTAAGGCAGAGACGTGGATAAAACAAATCACCAAGATATTTGATATCTTGGAATGCTTAGAGGAGCAAAAGGTTCCCTTCGCCACCTTTATGTTTCGTGAAGAAGAAGATTACTGGTGGGAATCTATAATAACCCGGGATTTTGAATAATCCAAACTTTATGAATAAATTTTTTTATTTAATATTGACATTGACTGTTAATATTGTATTATGCATATATGATACGAGTCTTGGGAATTAGTCAATATATGTATTGACTGAGAAATTAGAGTAGAGTTGTGCTTAACAGCTTTAGAAACCCTAACCCTAATTTCTGGATAGGAATTTGATAGAAAATGCAATTAAAATAATTGTATCGATGAATGTGTTTGTACTGTATAGGAATACTGATCAATGACTGATCAGATAAGGTTTAAAATTAATAAACCCTAATAAGAGATTAGAAATCCTAATCTCAAGATTAGAAACCCTAATGCGCAGTTAAAAACCCTAATCGAAAGTCAGGAAACCCTAATTTCATATCTAGGATTCCTAAACCCTAAATTAGGAAACCCTAATCCTAATTCATAAGCTTAATGTGTTTATTAAGCGTTGCTGTGATTAGGAAACCCTAATTTAATTAGGAAACCCTAATTATAGTTTTAAAATTTTAATTTTTCTAATAAAACTCTAATTAGAAAATAATTGTAGAAACTAAAGTTATAAAACTCTAGGGTTAGAACCTTAGGGTTAAACCCTAAGGGTTTGGATAATATCTAGAATGCCATTAAAATTTCATGTACAATGACCAAAATGCCCTTTTTGGATATTTTAATAAGTAACTTAAAAAAATTAACAATAACTTTAGTTGTTCACCAACTAAAGCTAGAATTTTTGACTCTTATCTCAGCCAAATCTAATCTAGAGGGACACCTTGCATATATTACATACATTGCATCTAATTATAAGAGAATAAAGAGAGAAAAAGTCACAAAAAGTTACTCATTTTCTAACTTTCTCTCACCAACTCATTCTCTCTCTAAACCTCCGAATTCCTCAAGTATTTCAGTCACATATTAGCTCTCTAAAACACCATTAACATATAAAGAGATCTAAGATCAGGCATATTCAAGAGAAAGTATAAACCCTATCTCATTCTAGATCTTGTATGCAACGTTCAAAGTTGTGTTTTTGTGTTTATGTGTGTGTTAAAATATGTTTTTAGTTGATCTATGTTGATCCATGATTGATCCATAATATCAAATGGCTTTAAAATGGTGCTTTTCAAAAACTGCCCAAGAACCAAATTTGTGGTCTGACAAGCTAATATTAGGAGCCACAGATTCTTGTACGTTTATGGTTTTTGATGTTTTAAAGTTGTTATGTGTAGCTTATAATGTGGTCTTTAATCTGCAAGTGGAATCTGTATCATTTGATGTCTGGATTTGAAGTTATTAACGGTCAAAACCCGTTGACCGGGCATGACCGGGCCAATTCTAGGTAACCCAAAAAGCCATAATCAAAGTCTGACAACGTTTTGTGGGCTTAAGATCTGTCAGGTTTTATACTGTTTGGTGTTGTTGTTGTAATAGACCTATAGCTTGTTGTATGCACTTTAGATTCATGTCTTTAGATCCTTTAAACAAGCAATAGATCGAATGGAATGAGCGGTCAAAGTAGCCATCCGAACCTGATTTGGTATTTCTGGGAATTTCCAGAAACTCTATGAACACCTGTTCTAACAGAGTTTGACTAAGCTGTAATTTGTGTTTTGGTTGTTGTTTAATTGATCTATTGTTGAAGTATTGTTCCTTGTCATGTCTACTATATGTTTGAACCCAGAAATCAACAAACGAATGAACAGAACCAAATTAATTGATCTGGAAAGTGCTTACTTGAATGTACTGGGTTTCGGAAAAACCCGAAACGTTCGACATGAACTTTGAAGACTCGGATCTTCCTAGTGTGATGTTGTATGACCTTCTATCTAGTTGTGGGAAAATGTAATGTTACAATAGTACTCGATCTATAAGCATTACTTGGTCCATAACATGCCTGACCTGAAAATTAAATTTGGTCAAAGTAAGGACCTTGAACACTGACTTTGTCAGTGTTCTTGAGCCAAGAACACCTAAGACTACAGAATGTGTCGCTAAAGGCCTATATCGACGGTTTATTTAATTTTACCTTCCTAATTTCTGAAAAATGATTAAAAATAGAAAATAAATTATAAAAATTATTAAAAATGGTTTTAAAAATTATTTTAAATTATGAAAAATAATTTTTGACCAATTGGAATATTTTTCTTTAATATTTATAATTATTTAAATATTAAAGGTATTTTGTGATGCCCCCAAAATAGGTCCACACGACCCATTCTGAGTCGCCAGATATCATACTATAAATATCAAATACAAACTTTATTTACAAAACTGTTGAACTGTTGTGCAGAATACGACCACATTTAAACTGTGAGTTTTAATACAAATGTATGTAACTCTCATGGTGCCTCGACCACAACCTTACAATGGTAAGTCTTCTCTTGACACATAACTATCTCCACCGTCTACAATTGAACATTATGTTTCAACCAAACTCCAAGATCATATAGGTAGTGCTCGTAGATATAATCAACAAGTGGATGTGCACAACCCTGTCTTATGATAACACGAGGTTGTATGTCATTAGACATCTTGTATGATAGTGGCAAAACACCCTTCCAAAGGTGGGTTCACCTCACACTTTTCGGTTCACCAAAATTAAATATCAAATGACGTATACAATACGACACACTTATCTAAAGTTCTCAATAAAATTATTTTCATACTATTTAGGGAGAACCTCAACAGCTATAGACCACCGTTATATTCTCCTATTACCCCCGCTCGACTCAGCTACACTCTTATTACCTGAAAGGAATTGTGAAGCAAAAAGGGTGAGCACAACTAGCCCAATAAAGAATATCATGACTAAAGATAATTTACGTCATCAATAGCTTTCATCAATAATAAATCAGAGATTTAGAACATATGGTAGATGATAAAACTCTTCAACCATAGTTCCAGCGGAACGAGCAATCCATTAGAAGGGTCAAATAGACCATCAGGTCTATTATCTTCTCCATGTTAAAAGTCCACCAATACTATTTTATCCCTGTAACATCAATCAACAATTCATGTCCACAATCATATGAATAACTCATAATCATAATTGCGATTCTAAATTCCTCTTCGCACCTAGGACGAAGATAATTTTCATCACCTATCTTCACCTGAAACATCAAAAATCATGGTTATACCAAATCACAATTTCTGCTCATAATCATACTAATAAATTAATCTTCGCACTACGGCCAAAGATATTCATTAACAATTCATCTTTGCACTACAGGCCAAAGACATACAACTGTATTTTAGAAGAGTTAAGTAGAGCATGATATATACTATCTTTTACGAATTAAAAGTGTATAATCAATATGTTATCGCTAAGACTCAGCTTAATAAATAATCCACATCATCGAATCATCTCTGCACTACGGCCAAGGATATTCATGTAATCATCAATGGTCATGATTATACCGAATAATCCCTGGTGATAAACATACCAATAACTGTCCATCAATGCACTACGGGCCAATGAGGACTTTTACCACATCATCTATAACATTACGTGTCATGATTATACCGAATGATCCCTGGTCATAATCATACCAATAAACAGTTCATCTATGCACATAAGCCAAAAATACTCATCAATCAATAGTTCATCTTTGCACGTAAGCCAAATATATACAAATGTAAAACCAATAATCAAAAGTCCATCTTTGCGCGTAAGCCAAAGATATACAACTGTAAAACTAATAATCAACAGTCCATCTTTGCACGTAAGTCAAAGATACTCATCAATCAATAATTCATCTCTGCACGTAAGCCAAAGATATACAACTGTAAAACCAATAATCAACAGTCCATCTTTGCACGTAAGCCAAAGGTCACTTTCATCATAATATAAGCATGAGGATGATGATAATGATATAAACATTAATCAAACGAAATCAAGGATAAATATTAAAGACTTTAAATTTATCCAGATTTTAAAAATATCCAAATTGTCAACATGATACTCCTTTGTGGAGTAAAATTCAAGAATAATACTCATGTACCAAAAATAATTTGGACAGAAAAGAAATATATTTTTCGGGTAAATAGTACCCCGCAAAAGTACTCTATGAATAGTACTTCAAGAATAGTACCCCGGCATGAAAAGTACCTCAAATACCCGAGTGAATAATATTCGAGTAAATAGTAACCCGTGAATAGTAACTCTTAAAAAAAATACCAAAGAAAATGATATTCCATAACGAGTACAAGAGAAATGATATCTTATACGAGTATAATAGAATATACGAAACTGCAAATGGATTTTCACCCGCCATGCGGTAATCCACGTAGACAGATCATTTCCACAATTTAATAAAGAATGAATATGAAGGATCATTCACCATTCTGCGGTAATCCACATAGGCAAAAGTTATTCCAATGTAATAATAAAGAATGGAATAACGTAAGAATTCACCATACATCACGATAGACCACACGCATAACGAGTTATTCCAACCGAATAATAAAGAATGGAACCAGTGTCATGCGTAATTACGCATGCATGTGATATTCTAACAGAATAATAAAGAATGGAACTAGGTCATGCGTAATCCGCACGCACACACAATATTCAAATGTAATAATAAAGAATGGAATAACAATAGAATTCACCGGGCATGCGATGTAATCGCATGCATGAAAGTTATTCAAACAAAATAATAAAGAATGGAATAACAACCCTTACGAGTATTGAAAGAAAATAACTCTGTTCATGAATACGAAAGAATAATACCCCTTACTATAATAATAATATCCCTTACCTTAGAAGAAAATTGGATACTGGAATAGTGAGGTAGCAGACTTCTCTTCTTCTTTCTCTCTATAATTTCTCTCTATAATAATTGCTCTATAGCTTTAGTGAATTGGTGAAAAATAATGAAGGAATGAGCTTCTATTTATAGGAAAATATAGTTTCCATAATTGCACATTTTGGAGCTCAAAATATTATAGTATAATACCTTCATCTTTTCCATCATTTTTAATTTAGTCATACAAGTATTATAAAACTTGCACCACATCCCCTAATAGTAAATCATGTGAATCAATAGTAAATCATGTGACTCAATAGTTCTAAACAAGTAAAAAAATTAATTATAGTATAATACCTTCGTCTATACTTCCATTTTTAACTTAGTCATGCAAGTAATATCAAACTTGCACCAACTCCCTAATAGTAAATGAATGTGATTCAACAGTACACACATGTGAACAAATAGTTATAATAATGTGAATTAATAGCAATTAATTGCTCATTTATCCGATTAATTACCCGATTGGTCAATTTAACTTCCTGCCATCAATTATCATTGAAATAAATGTCGATTTTCACTAACACCAATAATCCCAACGCAATGGAACTATCAATTTCATCTTTAATCAACACGAACGTATTCATCATTAATATTATAACTCACAATATTTAACAACCAGGTCGTTTTCAGGAAATAGGGGGCTTTTCGATAAGGATTTCTCCCTATTCGCGCGCAATTAGATTATCTAACCTCTCCTTGACAAAACTTCAAGACATTGTCAATATTACAAATAATAATATGAATACCTTTGTTTTCTCAATTATTGATATAATAATATATCATATTATGTAGATGATACTGTGACAATAACTGAATCAATAATATGAGAGATATGATGCAGCAATTACTGTAGTAATAATTGAGTATAACTGAGTGACTTCTCACGTAAGCATCAATAATCAATACTGTGTACTACTATACAACCACGCGTATTATTGTACTTTTACTACCGAGTAGTTCAACAGTTTTAACGGTAACACTTTCGCTGTTATTTTTATAAAAAGATAATTCTGTCATTTTCTTACTACGACAATACATCCGTTGTGGGGTCCACCAATGATTATGCCGTCCTACGGATATTCCCCGATAAAAAGAATATTCCCCGACCTAACAAATATTTTATAACAACTTTCATACTTTGAAAAATTTTCACATATCACGCTTAACTTTAACCTTTTATCAATTTAACCATTTACTAAATAGAATAATTATAAGAAAATTGAATACTTTCATTTCATAAAATTCGGGGTCTCACATATTTAATTTATTTGATTAGTGTATTAAATAAATTCGAGGAAAATGATTTAATATTATAAAAATCAATTTAAATAAGAATAATGTATTCAAAAATATTTTGAGTTATAAAATATAACTATTAATATTTTTGGAGAATTTTCATTAATAATTTAATATTAATGATATTAGATTTATTTAATTATTATATTAAATAAATGAGTTAAGAATGATTTTAATATTTTAAAAATCATTATAAATGAGAATAAAGTATTAGAAAATATTTTGAATTATAAAATATAATTTTCAATATTTTTGGAGAATTCTCATTAATAAATTAATATTAATGATATTAGATTTATTTGATTAATATATTAAATAAATAAATTAAAAAGATTTTATTGATTTAAAATAATTTAAAAATGAGAAAATGATTTGAAAATATTTTAAGTTATAATTAATGACTTTTAATATTTGGATAGTAACTTCATTAATATTTAGATATTAATTATGATGATTTAAAATGATTTTAATTATTTTAAAACCATTTAAGTAGAATATTGATGATTTAAAAATATTTTAAGTTATTAATAATAACTTTAATATTTTGACAATTATGTTATTAATATTTTTATATTATTAAATATTAATGATGATAAAATTATTTAATAATTAAATCATTTAAAAATGATTCTGATGTTTGAAAAATTATTATAAATTATAATAATTGTTTGATAATTATTAAAAGCTTTCGAAAAATATTATAAATGATATTTGACTTATCAAATATAATATTGAAGCTTAGAAACCGAATTTGCTTGACAATAATTGTGTTAATTGTCAGATCGGGTGACCAGAACACCGAGAATGGACCGAAGTCTAACCAGACTGAAATAGTTAGACGTGATAAGTGTTTATATAGGTTATAAACACTGATGTGGCTATATGGTATGTGCCTAAGAGAAGTTTGACTGTAGAATACAGTGATACATGTTGTGAATTATTGTGCTAATTGTGAGACCGATATTATTGGTTATAGGTCTTACGAAAGCAGATAAGTTTATTGTGTAGTTGTAATCAGCGGAAGAGGCAAGTTTCCTTACTCAACCTTGAGTTAATATTGTTTAAATATTATAGTGGTTAATTATTGTTAATTATACCACGTCCAAGAATTTATTGTTAATTATTCGTAGTTAGTGCATGAGTAATAATTCAAATTGAATTACTGATTCAAAAAATATTCATTCGTAGAATAACTGTTGTTGGATATTCATATATGTAGAAGATAGTAGTGACAGTATAGATTATTCCTGTTTATTGTCGAATTGTGTTGAAGAAATGTCTTAGCCAATTATTATGGTTAGACAAAAATTTGTTAGAATTTGATAGGTTCGAGAAGAGAATTCAATTATTATTGACAGATCAATGCCAGTTATTTCGGCTAGATCGAGAAGTTAATAGAAATTGAAATCATAGTATTTTGTTGTTAAATCATAACCTTGATTCTGAGACTAAGAAGAACAACCTTTTATATAAAGGGAATACTTTATTGGTCGTATATTCGACCTTTGCGCACGATTAAGTATTATGCATAATATAGGGCATAATAAAGCTGATCACTTCATATACTTACAGAGGGGTATGATTTAATCTTTATGGTTATCTATACACCTGGGTATATCAAAGTATAACTTTGATAGTTACTCGAGAAAAGAAGTTCAAGATCCAATGGATCGCTCAGCATAAATCTGGACAACATTCCACTTTACTATTTCGTAGAATTAATTCTTGATTATTTATTTGAATATCATAGAAAACCTTGAAAGCGTTGTACTCTTTCATATACAGATTATTGTTGCATAAAATGCGAGAACACTTGTTATCTATCATGTTAGTTCCCGAGGCACAATAGTTATCTAGAAGGGGGGGCTGAATAGATATTAAAAACTTTTCTTTGTATTAAGATAGTTTTGATAATGATCTTAAGCACAACAGAATTAAGGTTTTTTTGAAATCCCATTTAGATAGTGAGTTAATGAGAGTGAGGCAGTTATAGCAGTTACAACAGTTGTAACAAGAATGAAATAGACACAATAGTTTTTAAGTGGTTCAGAGCACTTAAAGCTCCTAGTCCACTCTTCTACTCCTCGAGTAGGAAATCCACTAAGGATGTCTTTTACACTTTACGAATCTCAATCGATTCCTTCTGCACCAGCCATGCTGAGTAACTTCGTAGTTCACACTTGAACTCTTTAAGTCCAGCAGACTTAGCTCTTCACAGTTCACTTAGAACTCTTCAAGTCCTTCTGACTTGGAACTCTTACTTCAGATTGATTGATAGTTGTTAACTTGTGATTGAGGCTACTCAGTTGTAGTTAAGCACTTGTTCGAAAGAACTGAGTAGCTTAGCAAGCTTCCTCTTTTTCTCAGATCGTAGAGTTGAGTGTTGAGTGTTCTTGTGCATTTTTGTCCAAATGCTTGCTTAATCTCTCACATCTGTATGTATTCTTTATATATGTGATCTTTGAAATCTATCCGTTAAAGTCATCTAATGAGGCATTAAATGTGTTTGACATATCTGAGCTTTGATGGAGACTTTTCTGCACATCTTCTGAATTTCAATCTGGCCCACTGACACATCAGACTACTTTCTCACCTAACACCTGAAAAGGTGTTCTCCTCTGCCCTATGGTCCTTTCCTAGGCTTCTTGAACACGTTCCTTCTGTTAAATACAAAGGATATCTATTGTACTGTTGGGACTGGTGAGTGCTTCAACGTTAAAAACCCATTCCACATTTATTGAAATTTGTCTCCAAACAAAAGGTAGGACTCGATGCTTTTGACACAAGACAGATGGTACTCTACGATCCATATCGTGGTGACTTGTTACATTGGTACATGGTCTAAAGAGAACACTACAATTTCTTTCAAGGGTTTTTACACTACGATCTTTGCTTGCTCGTCTTGCAGACTCTACATTTCTGAGAGCACACTACGATCTCTGAGTTAGCTTCGGCAAACGTCTGGACCACTCTACGATTTTTGAAGAGGTCCTTCAAGGCAGATACACTACGATCTTCTAAGCTCTATGATCCTACCTTGGCTTCTGCAATCTGTTGATCAGCTTGATAGACTATGATTCTTGTTGAAGCCTGTCTATACATTTTAAGTCATAGATCAACCTAACATCTTTGATCTGTTTATCTATACATTCGTTTATAGAATGATGAACACTTAAAAGTTAAGATCAACCTAACAAAGTTGATCTATCACTAAGCCCTTGTACATATATTCCTTGAAGGGCTTTATATATAATCATGAGTATTTACTTTAAACATCAAATAAAGATATGCATTCTTCCAACAATCTCCCCCTATTTGATGTTGACATAACCAAGGAGATTTGTTATCATGATTATGAATATCTAGATGCATTTTCAGTAAAGTGAACATGACTTAATATTTCAGTGAGTAGCTGAAATTTCTAGAGAATAATCATGAATTTATTGATGTCTAAAGAGTAGATATTATAGATAAGCTTTACATCAATAAGAATTTAAGTTTCAACTTATCTCTATTTCTTCGACCTTTTGCTTCTCCGAGGATTTGCATATTCCTCAGCTCTCCTTTTTTTTTTGCTTTGTCTCTCCTAGCTAGATCTTCCAGCTCACTTGGGCTTAGTCTTGGATTGTGATCATGTCTATCCATGAATGCTGGATCTCCTATTGGCATTCTTAGACCTGTTTGTGTCACCTCATAAGAGGTGGTAGAAGGCCTTTGACTTGTTAATGGTTGAGCTAGTAACACTTCCTGCTGATCTCCACGATGTGCATCAGATCATTGAGGCCGATAGCTAGATCGTAGAGTCTCTTGGTGAAATTTCTTTGCAGGACTTCTTCTTGATGATTGAGCTGAGAATGTGCCTCTTCCTCTTCCTTTGCCTAGACCCCTGTCTTGACCTACCTTCCCTTTATTCTTCCCCTTTATGTCAGCATCAAGGGTTCGAATGTCGTCTAAGAGGTGATTCAGCCCTTGGATAAGCTCGTTGAGCTGACTTTTGGTCTGAGCAATGTCCTCTCCATTTTCTTCGATCAAAGCTTCAGACCTAGCTTCCTTTTGCTGTAGGATATATAGAATGTTGTCTGTTTGTTGGCCATTGTTGACATAGAATTGTTGGAATTCTTTGACAGCAATTTGTAGATTGAGGAAGCTTTCCAACATGCATTTATTCTGATTTTCATGAGTTGTCTGTAGGGCAAGGACAGCTTCTTTGTGTTTCTCAGCTGCTAGAAAGTGAATGTCATCCCGGTCCTTTATGCTTTAAATCATTTGCTTGACGAACTCTTTAATTGTCTTAGAGAGCATAGAGGTTAAGGATTTTGGGAGACCATTTACATCATTTATCATTGATGTCAATCTCATCTGAATGAGTTCAGTGTGTTCTTCAAGACTGTCATCGAATTCCTTGATCACTTTCTTAGATATTTTTGATAAATCAACTTTTGTGGACAACTCTGACAGAAGTTCATTGAGATGGGAAATTTGAGAATGAGGTGGTGTGCTCTTGAATTGATCTTGCAATGAGTAGAGGGAAAGATCAAGGTTGAATTATTCGTTTAAGGATGAGGAGGGAATGTCTGATGGAGGGGCTTGTGTTTGGGTGTTTAGATTCGGTAGCTCTACGATTTGAGGTTGAGACTCTATAATTGAGCTAGAGTCAGTGATCGTAGAGATGATGGAAGGTGGGAGTAGTATAGACTTGGTTAGATTTGGTTCATCAGTTGCAAAATTTTGGGATTCTGCAACTGGAAATTGATTTAGTGGATGTGGAATTACTTCCAACCATCGTGGGAATTCATAAAATTGACTGAATGAGGATTATGACAAGTGATTAACTCTATAGAGGGTTGGGATAGACAGTACCTCATGTTCATTCTTTGAAGAGGAGTTATTTGTGAGTAACTTCTTGGCAAAGTTGAATCTTCTTGGGAATCCAGTGGCTAGCATAGAGATGGCCGGATATTCTTTGAAGCTCCAAAAAATGTGATTCCAGGAGTTTAGAATTTGAGCTTTATGGAAAGGCGTCATGGGTAGATATGTAAATAGTTTCTCATAGTTAGCTTTTCTGTACCCATCAATGCCCACAACAATGATCTCGACCTCGTCACTCTCATCCCCTTCTCTGTTTTTGTTTGAGGATTCCATTATATCAATGGCCTCATGATGGTCTTGCACTGATTTTTCCTCATTTCCTGCTGGAACCTCTTCTTCTGTCATGGGGATATCATGAGCCTCCCCCTCAATGTAGTCATCTTTCTGCAATATTAAAATCTCCCCCTCAACTGGAGCACCTTCTTAGATGAGAGCTTCAGGCATCTCCCCCCCAGCAGGTGTATTCTCTATCATTATAACTTCAGGTGTCTCCCCCTCAGTTTGAGCTTTGACTTTTTGTCTTTCGTTGGTTGATTCCTTTTTAGCAGCCAATTCTTTGTCTTCCCTCTTTAGTGCTTTTTCATTGACAAGAATATATTTCTTGACCAGTTTTCTTCCTGGTTTTCTAGGTTGAGTCACAGCCTCAGGACTTTCTTGAACTCCAGTTTTGTCCTGTTGTTCAGCCAAAATGTTTGATGTAGCTACTTCCTTGCTTGATGTGTTTGGTCTTATCTTCACGATCGGTAAAGACTCTACGATCGAAGAGATAGATGGCCTTTTGGATTTGTGGTTGACTTTATTCTTCTTCAGTAGCTGAGATATGGTAGCTCTATCTTCTTCTGCCTCAGCATACTGTTGCTTCCTTCTGAGGATCCTTAGAGTCTCAATGTCTGAGGACTCTACAGGCTTATCGGTAGTGGATCCTTGAGGCTCTTCTGCAGTTCTGTCTTTCAGCTTTCTTTTGCCCTTGCTTTTTCTGAGCAGAGCAATGGGTTTTTCTTTGTTAGCTTTTCTTCTTCTTCTTCTTCTTCTTCTTCTTCTTCTTCTTCTTCAGTTTCTCTGACAATTGACATTTTCCCTGGAATCCCTAATTCCTTTATATCACCAGTTCTTCCACTGGACTCAGACATCATTGGCACATTTTCTACTGGATTCCTTTTCTAGTTCTCGAATAGTTGTTGGGTCATTCGACGGTTTGGATTAATGGCTTCTCCTTCATCATCCCCAATTAAGTCACCCAGAGCAGACTATTGGATGATGCTTATAAACCGTTTATAGAGCATCTTTTAAGAGCTCTTTGTCTTCTTTGAGCTGATTAGCCACTTCCCAATCCATTCAAGCAATAGAGCCCTATAGTTAAGTTGTATTTCATAACATATGGCAATCATGAGCTTGAGTTGCACCTCATTTATAGAGTCATGACCAGAGCTCTTGCAACATATGCATTTTCCAATAATGTCAACTAGAAATTCATACCTTTATGGAAACTCCTTCTTCTTGTATCCTTTGACAGAGGGGGATTTCTTGTGATGCATCTTTTTGAGTCTCTTATGGAAGTCTATGCCATCTATGGATGAATATCCTTTAGGTTTTAAACCAAGGGCTAGGTTGATATCCTCAGTCTTCAGCTTGATTTCCACGTTTTTGGCTTTGGCAGTGATGGTGTCGCTTTCAAACACGCCATTATTGTACAACTCTTTTACTAGCTTAGGGTAGATCAATGTGTCTATACCCAGAGATTCTTTGAGTTCAGCCTTTTTAATATAGTGACAAAGTCTTGTGAAATTTGGGTTCAGCTGTTTTGAACTCATCAAAATAGAGTCTGTAACCAGAGATAACATTGGAAGCCGCCATTGATTTTCTTACAAGAAGTGTGATTAACTGAGCTTTCTTCTGATTTAGGGTTTCTATTTGAGAGAGGATGAGAGAGATAATCTTTTGAAATTCTGATTTCAAAAAGACGATTTCAATTTGTACTTGTAGCTTCCCTCTCTCTATTTTGCTTAGAGGGACAGGTGTCAAGTTTTACTTGGCTCTATGAATCTGACTTAGGAGGATTGTACTAATTTGCCCCTTAATTTCTTCTGAGCTAATATCCTTAACAAGGACTACGATCGTTGAGATGGTCCTCGTCATCATCAAGTCTGTTCTGCGTTCGTTGAGTCTGCTCAGTAGTCATTGAACCTGAGCTACAATCGTCGAGTCTGTTCAGCAGTGGTTGAGTCTGAGCTACTATCGTCGAGTCTGTTAAGTAGTCTTCGAGTCTGAGCTACAATCGTCAAGTCTGTTCAGTAGTCGTTGAGTCTAAGCTACAATCATCGAGTCTGTTCAGCAGTTGTCGAGTCTGAGCTACAATCGTCGAGTTTGTTCAGCAGTCGTCAAGTCTGAGCTACAATCGTCAAGTTTGTTCAGCATTCATCGAGTCTGATTTATTCTTTGTGATGAACTTTTTGACTTAGCATTCTTCTCGGTTCAAGGTAACTCAAAATGGGCCAACCTCATAGAGTGAATCAAGGGTTAGGTTTGTTCTTAAGGTACTTATTAGAGAAATTGCTTTTGTTTTGAACTTCATCATCACAGTATGCTCCTTTATTTTGTTGATGGAACTCTGCTATCGTTTAGTATGCACCGCGATCGTTGAGTATGCACTACGATCGTTGTCTTTTATGGCACTTCGGTTCTATGATTGTGGACTTCCTTTGTTCATGTCTATGATTTCGAACTTAGCCTTTAAATCTGTATAGTTAGCATAAACTAAAGCATATTTTTCATGTTTGTAAGTTAAGCATGCCTAGCTCACTTATTAACTTGTTAAATCTGGATTCATCGAGAGGTTTTGTAAAAACATCAGCAAGTTGATTTTCAGTACGGATATATTGTAAAGATATAGTTCCATTTTGCTCATGATCCCTAATGAAGTGATACCTTATTTTTATATGCTTAGTCCTAGAATGCATGACAGGATTATGAGTTATAGCAATTGCACTTGTGTTATCATAGTGAATAGGAATGGATTTGAATTCAAACCCATAATCTGCTAGCTGATTTTTTATCCATAGGATCTGAGCACAACAGCTTCCAGCAGCAATGTATTTAGCTTCTGCAGTTGAAGTAGATACTGAATTTTGCTTCTTGCTAAACCAAGACACAAGTCTGTTTCCTAGCAATTGACAGGTACCACTGGTACTCTTTCTATCTATATTGTAGCCTGCAAAATCAGCATCTGTGTATCCTTTTAGTTCAAACGAGGACTCCTTGGGATACCAAAGTGTAAGACCCCAACTTATTATTAATGAAATTTAATTTTCTCTATTTATTATTTTGAAATAGTAAGGGTTGATTTGATTAATGTGGATAGTTAAGGGTAAAATACGCAAATACTTCAAAATAAGCAAGTAGTTATAAAATATTCATTGTTGTTTTGAATATTCGTTTGGTCGTGGAATATTAAATCTGTTCGGGGAATATTCGTGATGACGGTAGCGAAACCATGTGTGGGCCCCATAGCGGAAAGCGATTGGATGAAGAAAACGACAAATATAAGTTGTTTAAAAATAACAACAGTAGTTGTTACTGCTATTTAATCTTGTTAAAATACTCTTGGTGGTTATAACACGAAGGTACACCTGTATTGCACCAATTATTGATTCTTACGTAAGAAGGCACTACTCAATAATGGTTACGATAATTACTTTATTCAATATTTTATTGATTTAATAATTCTTTGCGTTGATATTTTATATTGTTGTTGTTTCAATAATTGTCATTACACAATTTTTTCATTATCGAAGCAATAATTCATATTATCTGAATAATATTATTAGATAACATTATTGGCAATGTCTAGAAAGTTACATCTAAGGAGAGGTTTGGTCACCTAATTGCGGCGCCAAGAAGAAATTCTTATTGAGAAGTTCCCCTCTCTTTCAAGGAGAGGTTGTCGATATTGTGATTACGTAATATTATTTGTGAATAATTAATTATTGATTCATATGATGAGGAAAATATTTATTTTATGTGGATATAGATGGAGAAAATTTTTAATGTGACAATTGTTGAAAATTGAAATTTTATCTTTTTCTAATAAAATAATTCATTTAAATATATTATTATATTTTAATAATATAATAATGGTGATATTTTTACAACGAATGTGGGATATATGAGTATATGAGGAGGAAGAGTATTTTTGTTGTAATAAATGTTTAAAACATGTTAAACATGTCGGTGGACCCCATTTATTGACTAAAATTTGATTATAGCCTGTAAAATCGCCCGTTTATGGATTTCGGTCAATTTCTATTTGGAATTTGGAAAAACTTTCTTCTGCAAAGTTGTAGAGAATTGCATTTCCTATAAAAACTCGCAAGATTTGAATTTTCTGATGAAAGGGCTATTTATTATGAATTATTGAAATTCCGAAGCTCCGAAATAATTGATTTTTGGAAGTTTAAAATATTTAAAATTAGAAAAACATTTTTTCTTACTTTTTCTAGAATGTGGCATGTGTTTGATGGCTGAAATCAGATTCTAGGCATGCGTAGGAAATTTATATAATTATATTATTAATTTATTAAATTTTCTACTTTGGTGTTCTAAGCAATTTCCTATAAATAGGGTGCTTAGGTTAGAATGGAAAATCACACCGAAAATGAAGTTTTCTCTCTATATTATCGGCGTATTCTTGTGAATATTTTGAGTATACTTTGAGTATTGTTAGGCGGTGCTGAGTTCCTTCAAAGACTATATCCCAGATTATTCGGCTAGAAGTACTAATCTTTCGAGGTAAGGGATGTTATTTTCTTCTCAAATGATATTATTTCTTCAATATCATTATGCTGAAATATTGGTTGAAACTTTTTATCAAATTTGGAATTTTTTTTATGTCGGGGTTACTATTCATGAGTTACTATTCATGAGTTACTATTCACGAGTTACTATTCATGAGTTACTATTCACGAGTACTATTCATGAAGCGTGAAGATGTTTTTTTGGGAAATTTCTATCTTTTGGTGTCGGAGTTACTATTCACGTATACGGCACTATTCACGTATACGGCACTATTCACCGAAAAATAAAATTTCTTCTTTTTGTCCAAAATATCTATTCTGGATACTAGCTTTGATTGTATCCATGTTTTGATCATTCTTGAATTTTACACCACTATGATTATTTTTGAGGTATTTTGAACATGGATAAAACAAAGTACGAATCCTTAATCCTTAATCCTTGTCATTTTGTTTCACTGGATTCGTTTCTTTAAAAATATTTTCATCATCCTCGATCTTAAATGATGATATTATTGAATATCTTTGGCTCAGTAGTAAAGATGAATGATTTCAAGAAGAATATCTTTGGTAGTAGTGCAAAGATGAACAGTGTTTAGATGAACATGACCAATCGATGAATTTCTTTGGCACAGTAGTGCAAAGATGAATATTTGATTCGGATATATATTGAATGATGTTACAGGATAAAAGATAGACGATGAACTTTTAAATTCATACATAGAAGATAGTAGTTTGCATTCTCTACTTAACTCTTCTAATGAATTATTATTTCATTGCGAATATTGATTTAAAATTTGTTGTCTATTGTATTCTATTAGATTTTTCCTGTTGAAGACTAACGGTAATTTGTTGTATATTATCTTAGTCATAATATTCTTTCTACCGGGCTAGTTGAGCTCACCCTTTTCCTTTTTGTTCCATTTTTCTTCTCGTGGAGGCGAGAATATAGCGAGTACGCAGCCTCTGGAATATGGAATGAAGGTTTTAAAAAGAATTGTTTAGTAGTCCTCACCATTTTTGTAAAATAATGTATCAATAAATGTGATGAGGATTTATTTGAGTATAGATATTGTCTAGAAGATAATATTTGTATTGAAACTCACAGTTTTTCGGTTGTAATAATAAAGTTGTAGTTGTTTCTGTACCATGTATTGACAACTCAGAATAGGTGATGTATACCTATTTTAGGGGCGTCACACAAAGTCCCAAGTGAGGTGTACCCTTGAGATACCTGAAAATCCTCTTGACAGCAGTTAAATGTGATTCTTTAGGATTAGACTAAAATCTAGCACAAATGCATGTTGCAAACATTATATATGGTCTACTGGTAGTAAGATATAAAAGAGAGCCTATCATACCTCTATATTGAGTTATATCAATACTTTTACCTTTTTCATCTTTGTCAAGCTTGGTTGCAAGAGCAATTGGGGTTTTCATGGGAGAGGCTGATTCCATGCCATACTTCTTAAGTAAGTCTTTAATATACTTGGCTTGGTTTATGAAGATTCCTTCATCAGTTTGCTTTACTTGCAGTCTAAGAAAGAAGTTCAGCTCACCCATCATGGTCATTTCAAACTTTCTCTGCATAAGCTTGGAGAATCTCTTGCATAACTTTTTATCAGTAGATCCCAAAGATAATATCATTAACATATATCTGAACTAATAAGACTTTATCCTTATGCTTTCTAAGAAATAGTGTGGTATCTACTCTACCTCTAGTGAATTCATTTTCAATAAGAAAGTTAGTTAGTGTTTCATACCATGCTCTAGGTGCTTGTTTAAGACCATATAAGGCTTTATCTACTCTGAAGACATAATTGGAAAGAGATTGGGTTGATGAAACTTGGAGGTTGCTCTACATAGACTTCTTCTTGAAGTTCACCATTCAAGAATGCACTTTTGACATCCATTTGAAAGTCCTTGAATTTCATACGAGCAGCAAAGGCAAGGAATATTCTGATGGCTTCTAGTCTGGCAACATGTGAAAATGTCTCATCGTAGTCAATGCCTTCCTCCTGAGAGTAGCCTTTGGCCACTAGTCTTGCCTTATTCCTGGTGATGACTCCATCTTCATCCATCTTATTTCTAAAGACCCACTTGATTCCAATAAAATGATAATTATTTTATCTTGGAACCAATCTCCATACTTTGCCTCTTTCGAACTATTTAAGTTCTTCCTGCATGGCCTCTATCCAGCTGGAGTCTTCCATAGCATCCTCTATTTTATTCGGATCTATTTGTGACAGGAAGCTTAGGTAAAAGCATTCATTTTGAGTGGCAGCTCTTATTTTGACTCTTGCACTCGGATCTCCAATGATTAGATCTTGAGTGTGATCTCTTGCCCATCTGCTTCCTGTTGGGACATCTGTCCATATGCCTTCTTGTCTTAGATCTTCAAGATCTATTTTTTCTTCTTGATGTGGAGGTTCGTTGTCTGGCATAGGTCTCTCTACGATTTCATTTCCTTGCTCAACGATTTCACTATCTGGTACTACGATCGTAGTGTTAGGCTTGATGACCTCATTCGTAGTGTCTGAACTATTGGTCATAGTGTCTTGAAGCACTATTTTGTCTAAGTCTGTCTCATCAAAGATGATGTGAATCGAAGCTTCAACACTCAGTGTCTTCTTGTTGAACACTTTGTAGGCCTTACTATCTTTGGCGTATCCAAGAAAGATTCCTTCGTCTAATTTTGGTTGGAATTTTGTCAAGAACTGTTTCCATTATTGAGAATGTAGCATGCACAACCGAAAACATGAAAGTAGCTGACACTTGGTTTTCTTCCTTTCCACAGTTCATAAGAAGTCTTCTTAATCGTAGAGTGTATGAGTGATCTGTTCTGTGTGTAGTATGCAGTGTTAACCGCTTCTGCCCAGAAATACTCAGGCAGATGGGCTGCTGCTAGTAGAGTCCATCCAGCCTCTATTAATGTCCTGTTCTTTCTCTCAGCAACTCCATTTTGTTGAAGAATTCGTGGAGCTGAGAAGTTGTGACTAATGCCATTGTCTGTGCAGAACTGGTCCATTTCTGAGAAGTTGAATTCTGTGCCATGATCACTCCTTATAGCCTTGATTTTCTCTCTTTTTTCGTTCATCACCAGCTTGAACATCTTGATCAGCTAGGAGCTTGTTTCATCTTTTGAGGTTAGAAAGAACACCCATGTAAATCTGGTGTAGTCATCGACTATGACCAGAGAGTATCTCTTTCCTCCAAGGCTTGTCGTTGGAATTGGCCCAAAAAGATCCATGTGTAGTAATTGTAGAGGCTTGTCAATTAAATTGGCAGTTTTGCTCTTGAATGTGCTTCTGGTCTGCTTCCCAAGTTGACAGGCATTGCATGGCCTTTCTTTAATGAAGTTGAACTTGAGTAACCCTGCAACTAGATCTTTTGAAGCTAATTTGGACATGCTCTTGAAGTTGAGATGATATAATCTTCGATGCCATAGCCAGCTCATTTCTTCAGATGCCTTAGCCAGAAAGCATATTGTCTCGTCTGAGCTTAGTTGTCCAAGATTTACTATGTAGACATTTCCTTCTCTTATTCTGGTTAACTTTATAGCATATGTCTTCAGATCTCGGACTTGACATTGGTTGTTGAGAAATGTTACTTGATGACCCTTGTCGCAGAGTTGGCTAATGCTTAGGAGATTGTGTTGTAGTCCTTCCACATAGGCCACTCTACTGAAAGACACTGCACCATTTCCAGCTGACCCATATCCTCTTGTTTTGCCAGAGTTGTTGTCTCCAAAGATGACCGAGGGACCCTCCTTCTACGTGTAGTTAGACAAAAGGGCTTTATTTTCGGTCATGTGCCTTGAGCATCCACTGTCGAGATACCGGGTTGTGATTATGGAGCTCTTTTCCTGTAACAACATTAAGCCTTCATTTTGGTACCTATACTTGCATGGGTCCTACTTTGTTAATGCTCTTGGGGACCCAAACATGCTTGATTTTGGGTCTCATGTGCATGAACATTTAATGACAATTTGCAGCCTTGTGGCCAACTTTGTAGCACATAAAACAACTGATATGATGCATGTTTGTGTGTGTGTGAAAGTTCTTCCTCCATTTGGACTTTTGTGGGTTGTTGGTCATCCTCCTGTTAAGATGACATTCCTTATTCCATGTGTCCTTCGGTTTCATAATTTGTGAGGAGTATACATTGCCTCTACTGTACCTTCCTAGTTGGTTCGTAGAGTTGATCTTACTAGACTCTACGATCCTTCGAGGTTGGTGAGTAGTGGTTAGGTTACTCTTCTCTTATATGAAACCTAAACCAACATGAAATCCCTTACTCCTGGGAATATGGATTAAATCAGCTGAGCAGGGTTTGACAGGCTCATCCTTCTGTGAGGATTTCACAAATATAATGTCTCTACTAAAACCTAAAGCATTACTAGTGTTAGTTTCCTTTACTTTTTCCACACACGGCTCTGAGGTAGATTCCCCAAAACCTAACCATGTTCTGTTAGAGACACCTCTCTGGCTAGTGATTAAGGAGTCCATGGATGAAGAGGATTTATTCCTTGTAGAGATTGTCTTTTGTAGATCCTCAATTTTAGAGGTTAAAATTGACTCTCTTTTTGCATTGAGCTCATTTGTTTGTTTCAAGAGCTTATTCTCAGCTTCAAACTTAAAGAGAGAATCAGTACTGAGAAGGGCTGTTTCCAGTTCTTCTTGAACTTTTTCTTTCTCCTTTTGAAGAAGTGAATAGTCTTTAGACAGAACTCTAAACCACTTCATGTATTGATGCAGATCAGAGGTTATACCATGCAGTGCAGTTCTTAAGTCATCAATATCTACATCATGAGAGTTGAAGTCAAATACCTCATCGATACTTACTTCGTGTATGTTGGAGTTCTGTTTGTCCCTTGCATTTTTGGCCATCAGGTAGAAATTTTCCATTTGAGGATCTTCATCATCTCCAGATTCCGTAGTTGAGTCTTTGTTTGAGTCACTCCACGATCCTCCAATTACAAGGCCTTTTGTTGCGTTTGTATTCCTTCTTTGAATGTGATTTCTTCTTGAGTTCTTCTCTGAGAGGTTTGTTGCAGTTAGCAATGAAGTGGTCAGGTTTCTTGCAATTGTAGCATAGATCATTCATTTGCTCCTGGCTGCTGTAGTTGTTGACTTTCTTTGGCTTGTTGGTTTTGCCTTGTCGCATGAACCTTCTTAGTCTTTTTACGAGCATTTCAAAGTCCTCATCATCATCTTCATCATAGTCAGAGTCAACTTCAGTGTTGACTTTGGAGGGGTTTTCAGTTGCCTTGAGAGCAACACCTTTATCCTTCTTTCTTCCTTCTGACAGTGTTTCTGCTCGTTGAGTTAGATCCAGTTCGTATGTGAGAAGGTTGCCATATAACTGTTGAAACAGTTATTTCATGTAGATTCTTTGACTCTCTAATGGCAGTGGTTTTGGCATCCCACTTGCTTGGTAAGGCTCTCATAAACTTTATGATTAGATCTTTGTTTGGATAGATCTTTCCATAGGCTCTTAGAAAGTTGAGCAAAACATTGAATCACTCGTATGTGGCAGTAACATTCTCTCCTTGAACGTCACCAAACATCTTATATTGCCGAGTCAAGAGAGATTGTTTGTTTTCTCTGACTTCTTCTATTCCTTCATGCATGATGAGTAATTCTTCCCAAACCTCCTTTGTGGTTTTGTAGTTGACCACGTTTTCAAACAGATCATCTTCTAAAGATTGAAATAAGATGTTCTTGGCATTTTTGTCAAGCTGGACAGCTCTCTTCTCATTTTCTGTCCATTCTCCTTTGACCTTGATCTATATTATGTTTGGGTCATCTGTAGTTGGTGCAAGCTTTGTAGGAACATAGGGCCCATTTTGAACAGTTTTAAATAGATCATCATCTATTGAGTCCATGTAGGCTTGCATCCTAACCTTCCAGTTGGCGAATTTGTCTTTGTTGGACATAGGTGGCTTGCTGCCTCCTCCAGTCTTTGATTCACTTGGTAAGTGTGCCATTGGATCTACTCAAGCTTTGTAGGCTATATAATAGAACCTGCTCCGATACCAATTGTTAGTTCCCTGAGGCACAATAGTTATCTAGAAGGGAGGGGGGGTTGAATAGATATTAAAAACTTTTCTTTGTATTAAGACAATTTTGATAATGATCTTAAGCATAGCGGAATTAAGGTTTCATTGAAATCCCTTTTAGATAGTGAGTTAATGAGAGTGAGGTAGTTATAGAAGTTACAGCAGTTATAGCAAGAATGAAATAGACACAGTAGTTTTTAAGTGGTTCAGAGCACTTAAAGCTCCTAGTTCACTCTTCTACTCCTCGAGTAGGAAATCCACTAAGGATGTCTTTTACACTTTCTAAATCTCACTGATTCCTTCTACACCAGTAGTCTAGGCACTTCTTAGTTCACTCTTGAACTCTTCAAGTCCAGCAGACTTGGCTCTTCACAGTTCATTTAGAACTCTTCAAGTCCTTCTGACTTGGAACTCTTACTTCAGTTGATTGATAGTTGTTGAGTTGTGATTGAGGCTACTCAGTTGTAGTTAAGCACTTGTTCGAAAGAACTGAGTAGCTGAGCAAGCTTCCTCTTTTTATAAGATCGTAGAGTTGAGCATTGAGTGTTCTTGTGCGTTTTTGTCCAAATGCTTGCTTAATCTCTCACATCTCTATGTTTTTTTTATATATGTGATCTTTGAAATCTATTGTTGAATTCATCTAATGAGGTATTAAATGCGTTTGACATATTTGAGCTTTGATGGAGACTTTTCTGCACATCTTCTGAATTGCAATCTAGCCCACTGACACATCAGACTGCTTTCTCACCTAACACTTGAAAAGGTGTTTTCCTCTGCCCTATGGTCCTTTATTCGGCTTCTTGAACACGTTCCTTTTATTGAATACAAAGGATATCTTTTGTACCCTTGGGACTGGTGAGTGCTTCAACGTTCAAAACCCATTCCACATTTGTTGGAATTTGTCTCCAAACAAAAGGTAGGGCTCGATGCTTCTGACACAAGACAGATGGTACTCTACGATCCATATCGTGGTGACTTGTCACATTGGTACATGGTCTGAAGAGAACACTACGATTTCTTTCAAGGGTTTTCACACTACGATCTTTGCTTGCTCGTCTTGCAGACTCTACGTTTCCGAGAGCATACTACGATCTCTGAGTTAGCTTCCACAAACGTCTGGACTACTCTATGATTTCTGAAGAGGTCCTTCAAGGCAGATGCACTACGATCTTCTATGCTCTACGATCCTACCTTGGCTTCTGCAATCTGTTGATCAGCTTGATAGACTATGATTCTTGTTGAAGCCTATCTATACTTTTCAAGTCACAGATCAACCTAACATCTTTGATCTTTTTATCTATACATTCGTTTATAAAATGATGAACACTTAAAAGCTAAGATCAACCTAACAAATTTGATCTATCACTAAGCCCTTGTACATATGTTCCTTGAAGGGCTTTACATATAATCATGAGTATTTGCTTTAAACATCAAATCAAGATATGAATTCTTCCAACATATCCCTATACATTTTGCTGTATGTCTTAACTTGCGGGGCAAACTTGTTGCTCACCCTTGCTATATATAAAACCTTTCAACTAGGGACGAAGTTGCAGAAGGTGCTGCGAAGAAGAACAAAGGAAAAGACATAGTTATAAACTAATATAATGAATATTATTATTATTATGTTGTATTGTAAACCCTTTTTGTATATCTAAGGGGTATATCTATAATGTTAAGGTTAGTGGACCTGGGACTTATGTATTAACAACATATGTTAATGAGTTATGTATTCCTATTTATATTTGAATGGGTAGTTAGATGGTATTATATTATAGATCATGAACACCAAACTCAGGGGTTAGGTAACCTGGATTTGGGGGCGTCACAGGTTGGTATCAGAGCTGTAGGTTTTAAACCTTAAGTGGGTGGGGGGAAACCCTAGGATATAGAATACTCATTTAGAGTAATAAGTGAGAGATTGCTGAAGCGTATTGATAGTGAGATATGTGGACACATAGCATGAGAAGGTTTGTACTGGTAAAGTACTAATAAAGTTGTTTAAACTAATTTTAGGATGTCGAGAGAAGATAAGATGAGTATGGAGGTACCAATGTAATTTGTTGCACCGCACACAAGGTTCAAGGTGAGGTGCCAAAGATAAAGCGAGTCAGTGGAAGAAGTGAGGAAGGATGAACCTATGATCAATCTCGGGAGTGATCATGATGATTATCCCGAGATGTATCTAAGTGGTGATAAAGAGGCGGAGTTTGAAGAAGTTAAGGTGGAGTTAAAGAATAATATCAAAGTTGGAGAACAAGATCAGCTATCTGCAGAAGTCCAGGAACTCCGGAGTAAAGTATTTGTGACGCCCCCAAAATTAGGTATACATCACCCATCTTGGGTCGCCACTTACATGGTACAGAATTTAAATACAACTTAATAAATAAACTGTGAGTTTAAATACAAATATCGTCTACTAGATATTATACAAACTCAAAAAGGAGTCCTCAGGATAATTATTATCACACTATTTCATATTCTACTAATTTCTTCGAGACCATCACTGAAAGAAAGGTTTATATTCTCATTTCAACTAGCCCGAAGAAAGAAATATTATTATGACTAAGATAATGCGAAATAAATTATCAATAGTCTTCAACAATGTTAAACCGATAAAATACAATAGACAACCGGTTTAATCTGCAGCTGAATATGCAATCCATTAAAAGAGTCAAGTAGAAAATAAAGTCTACTATCTTTTAGGTTTTAAAAGGTTTTCATCAACATTATAGTATTGAGACTCGACTTTAATAAATATTCCACATCATCGAATCACCCCGCACTTTTCTGGCCAAGGATATTCTTTAGTATCACGACCACAATTATTCATGCACTACGGGCCAAGAATATTTGTGTATTCATTAATGGTCATGATCATGCCAACAATCATCCATCAATGCACTATGGCCACTAAGGATTTTTACCAAATCATTTGTAACATTACTACCATGATTACACCAAATAGTCTCTGGTCATAATCATACCAAGTCCATCTATGCACTACTGAATTACGATGACTTTAAAAAATATATAAACATGAGGATGATGACAATGATATAAGAATTCAATAAAACAAGTTCAAAAATTATTTTATCCGAGAATTTTTAACGTCCAAATTGTCAACATGATAATCTTTGTTTTGTAGAGTAAAATTCAAGAATGATCGGAAGAATATTTTTATGAAAAGATCTTCGGATGAAACGCAAATATCAAGGATATTCTACTAATTTCATGGAGTATAGAAGTCAAAGTTTTAACCAACTGGGTATAATAAAGAATGGAATAACAAAAGAAATCACCATGCATGCGGTACTTCGCATGATGCAGTTATTCCAACATAATAATAATAACGGAACCGGTCCTGTAAAAACACACATACAGTGATATTCCAATGTAATAATAAAGATTTTAACCGAGTCCTTGTAAAACACAGCATGGATATTCCAACGAGAATAATAAAGATTTTAACCAGTGTCCGTGTAAAACACACATGCATGGATGTTCCAATGAATAATAATAAAGATTTTAACCAGTCCTGTAAAACACACGCATGAGATGTTCCAACAGAATAATAATAAAGATTTTAACCAGTCCTGTGTAAAACACACATGCATGTGATGTTCCAATGAATAATAGAAGAATGTCACCAAGTATAGAGTAAACAGCGTATACTGAGTTATTCCAATGAATAATAATAAATGGAATAACAACAGTTCTCTCTTCATGAATAAGAAAGAATAACACCCCTTACTTTTGGTAGGAGATTGAATACCTTAGCGGCGAGTAGTAACAAAAAATACTCTTCTTCTTTCTCTCTTATTCTCTCTATACTTTCTCTCTTTATAGCTTGAATGAATTAAGTGAAAAATAATGAAGCACTAGGCCTCTATTTATAGAATATTTCTAGCTTAGCACCTGCCGTGTGAAAAGGCAAGTGGCTTGACGACTGATGATGTGAAAAGAAAAGTGGTTTGACGCTTGTAATGTGAAACGACAAGTGGTTCGACGCCTATAATGTGAAACGACAAGTGGTTCGACGCCTGTAATGTGAAACGACAAGTGGTTCGACGTCTGGTAAAGATAATTACTATTGACGAAGGTAATTACTATTCACAAGGGTAATTACTATTGACGAAGGTAATTACTATTGACGAAGGTAATTACTATTCACAAGGGTAATTACTATTGATGAAGGTAATTACTATTGACGAAGGTAATTACTATTCACAAGGGTAATTACTATTGATGAAGGTAATTACTATTGACGAAGAGACTCTTAGATGATGACATATGAGCCCCCCATAAAATAATCAAACTTACCACAAATCATTTTATTTTTAATCAACACATATTTAATCTTTTAACAATTATTAATCATTTATAACTTGTCGTCTCAATTATTGATTTAATACTATAACATATTATACGATGATATACTTTGACAATAATTGAATCAATAATATAAGAGATATGATGCAAAGAATTCTCGTAGCAATAATTAAGCATAGTGAGTGACTTCTCACGTAAGAATCAACAATCAATACCGTGTGCTACTATGCAACCACGCCAGATTATTGTACTTTTTTACCAACGGGTAGTTCAACAATTTTAATTCGGTAACACCTCCGCCATTATTTTTATAAAATATTTTTGTCGTTTTCTCAATCCGACAATAATTACATTGTGGGGTCCACCAATGATTGAGTAGTTGTGCGAATATTCCTAACAAAAGAATATTCCCGACCAAACGAATATTTTATAACAACTTGCATACTTTGCAAAATTTATAAATATTACCCACAACTATAACATTATATCAAATTTATTCCATAATATTCAAAAATAATATTTATAGAAAATTCATCTTTATTTATAATAGCTGAGGTCTTACAGTATTTCTCTTGGAGGAGTTGTGGAAGACAGAGCGAACCTTACGCGAAATGACTGAGGAACGGAACGAGTTGAAGTCGCAGGTGGAGAGGATGAAGACTGAAGGTGATGGATCGTTTGAAGGAACCAGCAAGAAGGACAAGAAGAAGAGAAAGAGGGAAAAAGACAGCGACAACTCTGAAAATTCAAACCCGAAGAAGAGGCAAGCTTGCAGCAAGTGTAGAAAGACTCACGTGGGAGAATGCATGATTTGGAAGAACATGTGCTTCAACTGTAAGCAGGAAGGACAAATTTCTATACATTGTCCTAAGCTAAATTTGAGGAAGTGTTTCTCATGTGGTAGAACGGGTCACGGATTCAACAAGTGTCCCAACAAGAAAAGATTGGTGATAGGAGTGGTCGGTAGATAACTTAGATATATGTGATGGTATCTTTTGGTAGAAGATTCTGATATTAAGTGTTGTAATATCGAGAATGATGTTTAAGCATATGTAAATATATATATTTTATGAATGAAATCTTTAATTTCTATATGAATATAAGATTAAGATTAATTTGTGATTTCTTAAAACTCATACTTATGGTAAGTTCATGACTCATGGTTATATGAAATATTTTGAACCCCTCAGCGAATGGACGCCAAAGGTCTGACTAGGTTAAGTTCATACACTCATATAATTGTGGCAAGTTTTTGAACTCATAAGTGTGGCAAGTTTGATGAACTGGGAATAGTGACGTGAAAATGGAAAATGGCAACTTTTTGTGTAAAGTTGGAGAATTGAAACTTTTTGTGTAAAGTTGAGTATGTTAATCCTAAAATTATTTTAAAGGGATAGTAATATGTGTTAAGTACTAAATGTACTATGTGCTATTTGAATAAATATACGATTACATGAGAACTATGTGTTGAATTCTTATTGTGTTAAGAATTGGTATAGAGAAAGAGAATTAATATAAGATTTTTATTTAAATCCGATCATGCCGCCTAGACTACAGAATCGAAACCAACGAGAAGAACAGTCAGTGAATAACGAAGGAGGTTAAGCGGACCCAATGCAGAATTTCGTAGATATGCTAGCCCAAGCTATGGAAAATAGAGCTCCAGCTACAAGAGGAAGAGCGAGAATCAGCCAGCCGACAGATTGGCAAACTTTAAGGACTTTAAAGCGGTAGGACCACCAGAATTCAAGGGAACCACAGATCCGATTGAATCCCATACTTGGGTAAACGAGATGGAGAAGGCATTCGTTATCGCTAGAGTAGCGGAAGAGCAAAAGACGGCTTTACAACATACTTGATGAAGGGAGAAGCTAATTACTGGTGGGAGACTAATCAGGCGAGAGCGTGTACAGCGGTGGTGACGTGGATCAGAATCAAGGAGTTTTTCTTTGAGAACTACTTCTCACCGAGTATGCATGCTCAGATGGAAATTAAGTTCTTAGAACTTAAGCAGGAGAACATGTCGGTTTCTGAGTATGCGGCTAAATTCAACGAATTATCAAGATTTGCACCTCATTAGGTGGACACAGAAGCAAAAAAGCGAGAAGATTCGAGAATGGACTGAAGCCCGGGATATTCAACAAGGTAGCAGTATTGCAGATCAATACGTTCGCGATTTTATTGGAGAAAGTGTTAATTGTCGAACGAGTGAGCGAAGCTGCATCTTGATTTCATCAGGAGAAGAAGAAGAAAACAAATGACGGAGGAAGCAATGGTGGTAGTAACTCGAACAAAAGGAAGTGGAATGAGAATACCTAATCGGGTAGCAAAACTGAAGAGAATATGAAAGGGAGAGAACCTTGTGCAACATGTGGAAAGAACCATGCAGAGTTTGTCTGAAGAAGAAGGAAGTCTGTTACAATTGTGGTCAAGAGGGACATCTGTCACCCAACTGTCCCAGTCTGAAGAAGATACAAGGTTGTTATGCTTGTTGATCAACTGATCGTCTGGTTAGAAACTATCCAAAGAGGAATGCTGAGAAGGAAAGTGTCAACAAAGGACCCGGTGGTGGAACTTTGGTAATTCGAGGACCTGCACATCCAGGAAGATCAACCGCCCATACATTCAACATGATGGTGCATGATACGGTGGCTGATCAGGAAGTGGTGACAGGTAACGATTTCATTTAGAAATTTAATTATGCGAGAATTATGAGTCAGATATTTCTGTGAACTGTTTTCTTTTATAGATTCAAGTCACAGGTTAGAATTTGAAACACAAATTAATATTATGTTGATAAAAATGAATTGATGATACAACTTTAAAAGATTGTAGAGAATAAGAAAGTTGTGATTCCAAGGACGGAATCCTTTTAAGGAGGGGTGGATGTAATAACCTGGGATTTCGAATAATCCAAATTTTATGAATAATTTATTTATTTATTTAATATTGACATTGACTGTAAATATTGTACTGTGTATCTGTGATACGAGTCTTGGGAATTAGTCAATATGTTTATTGACTGAGAAATTAGAGTAGAGTTATGCTTAAAAGCATTAGAAACCCTAACCCTAATTTCTGGATAGGGATATGATAGAAAATGCAATTAAAATAATCTGTATCGATGAATATGTGTCTGTACTGTATAGGAATATTGATCAATGATTGATCGGATAAGGATTAAAATTAATAAACCCTAATAAGAGATTAGAAACCCTAATCTTAGCATTAGAAACCCTAACGCGCAGTTAGAAACTCTAATCGAAAGCCGAGAAATCCTAATTTCATATTCGGGATTCCTAAACCCTAATCCTAATTGATAAGCTTAATGTGTTTATTAAACGTTGTTGTGATTAGGAAACCCTTATTATAGTTTTAAAATTTTAATTTTTCTAATTAAAACCTTAATTAGAAAACAATTATAGAAATTAAAGTTGTAAAACTCTAGGGTTAGGACCTTAGGGTTAAACCCTAAGGGTTTAGATAATATATATAATGCCATTAAAATTTCATGTACAATAACCAAAATGCCCTTTTGGATATTTTAGTAAGTAACTTACAAAATCACCAACTAAAGCTAGAATTTTTGACTCTTATCTCAGCCAAATCTAATCTAGAGGGACACCTTGCATATATTACATACATTGCATCTAATTATAAGAGAATAAAGAGAGAAAAAGTCACAAAAAGTTGCTCATTTGCTAACTTGCTCTCACCAACTCATTCTCTCTCTAAACCTCCGAATTCCTCAAGTATTTTAGTCACATATTAGCTCTCTAAAACACCATTAACAGATAAGGAGATCTAAGATCAAGCATTTTCAAGAGAAGGTATAAACCCTATCTCATTCTAGATCTTGTATGCTAGGTTCAAAGTTGTGTTTTTGTGTTTATGTGTGTGTGAAAAGATGTTTTTAGTTGATCTATGTTGATCCATGATTGATCCATAGCATCAAATGGCATTAAAATGGTGTTTTTCAAAAATTGTCCAAGAACAAAATTTGTGGTCTGACAAGCTAATGTCAAGAGCCACAGATTCTTGTACATTTATGGTTTTTGATGTTTTAAAGTTTGTATGTGTAGCTTATAATGTGGTCTTTAATCTGCAAGTGTAATCCGTATCATTTGATGTCTGGATTTGAAGTTATTAACCGTCAAAACACGTTGACCGGGCATGACCGGGCCAATTCTGGGTAACCTAGAAAGCCATTATCAACGTCTGACAACGTTTTGTGGGCTTATGATCTGTCAGGTTTTATACTGTTTGGTGTTGTTGTTGTAATAGACCTGAAGCCTGTTGTATGCACTTTAGATTCATGTCTTTAGATCCTTTAAACAAGCAATAGATCGAATGGAGTGAGCGGTCAAAGTAGCCATCCGAGCCTGATTTTGATTTTTGAATTTCCAAAAACTCTATGAACACCTGTTCTGACAGAGTTTGACTAAGCTGTAATTTGTGTTTTAGTTTTTGTTTAATTAATCTATTGTTGAAGTATTGCTCCTTGTCATGTCTACTATATGTTTGAACCAAGAAATCAACAAACGAATGAACAGAAGACCAAATTAATTGATCTAGAAAGTGCCTACTTGAACAGCCCGGGTTTCTGGAAAAACCCAGAAACGTTCTGACATGAACTTTGAAGACTCAGATCTTCCTAGTGTGATGTTGTATGACCTATCTAGTTGTGGGAAAATGTAATGTTACAATAGTACTCCGATCTATAAGCATTACTTGGTCCATAACATGCCTGACCTAAAAATTAATTTTGGTCAAAGTAGGGACCTTGAACACTGACTTTGTCAGTGTTATTGAGCCAAGAACACCTAAGACAACAGAATGTGTCGCTAAAGGCCTATATCGACGGTTTATTTAATTTTATTTTCCTAATTTCCGGAAAATAATTAAGAATAGAAAATAAATTATAAAAATTATTAAGAATGGTTTTAAAAATTATTTTAAATTATGAAAAATAATTTTTGACCAATTGGAATATTTTTCTTTAATATTTATAATTATTTTAATATTAAAGGTATTTAATATTTTTATTAGTATATTAAATAAATTAGAGGAAAATGATTTAATATTATGAAAAATCATTTTAAATAAGAATAATGTATTCAAAAATATTTTGAGTTATAAAATATAACTTTTAATATTTTTGAAGAATTTTCATTAGTAATTTAATATTAATGATGTAAGACCCCATCTTTTATAAATAAAGATGAATTTTCTATAAATATTATTTTTTTTGAATATTATGGAATAAATTTGATATAATGTTATAGTTGTGGGTAATATTTATAAATTTTGCAAAGTATGCAAGTTGTTATAAAATATTACGTTTGGTGGGGAATATTCTTTTTGTTAGGAATATTCGCATAATGGCTCAATCATTGGTGGACCCCATAATGTAATTATTGTTTGATTGAGAAAACGACAAAAAATATTTTATAAAAATAACTACGGGAGGTGTTACCGTTAAAAACCTGTTGAACTACCCTTGGTAAAAGTAATACGATGTCTGGCGTAGTTGCATAGTAGCACACACTAGTATTGATTATTGATGCTTACGTGAGAAGTCACTCATTTATGCTCAATTATTACTACGATAATTCTTTGCATCATATCTCTTATATTATTGATTCAATTATTGTCACAAAGATCATCCGTATAATATGTTATAGTATTAAATCAATAATTTAGGCGACAAGTTATAAATGATTAATAATTGTTGAAAGATTAAATATGTATTGATGAAAAAAAATGATTTGTGGTAAGTTTGATTATTTTATGGGGGCTCATATGTCATCATCTAAGAGTCTCTTCGTCAATAGTAATTACCCTTGTGAATAGTATTTACCTTCGTTAATAGTATTTACCTTCTTAATTACCTTTACCAGACGTCGAACCACTTGTCGTTTCACATTACAAAAGGCCGAACCACTTGTCGTTTCACATTACAAAGGCCAATCCAAATCGTCAAGCCACTTGCCTTTTCACACGGTGGTGCTAAGCTAGAAATCTTCTATAAATAGAGGCCTAGGGCTTCATTATTTTCACTTAATTCATTCAAGCTATAGAGAGAGAAAATATAGAGAGAATAAGAGAGAAAGAAGAAGAGTATTTTGTTACTACTATCTGCTGCAAGATTCAATCTTCTACCAAATGTAAGGGGTGTTATTCTTTCTTATTCATGAAGAGAATTGTTGTTATTCCATTGCTTATTATTACATTGGAATAACTTTGTGTACTGCTGCTTTACCTATACTTGGTGACATTCTTCTATGATTCTCATTGGAACATCCTCATCTGTGTGTTTTACACCCACTGGTTCCGCTTCTTTATTATTCTCGCTGAACATCCTCATGCATGTGTTTTACACCGACTGGTTCGCTTTTTTATTATTCTGCTTGGAACATCTTGTGCATGTGTTTTTACACCGGACTTCGGTTCCGCTCTTTATTATTCTTGGATTATCCTATCATGTGTTTTACACCGGATGCGGTTCCATCTTATTATTCTGTTGGAATATCACTTCGGTGTGAATTTCACCGACTTGGTTCCGTTTATTTATTATTCTGTTGGAATAACTCATTATGCGTATGCGGTCTATCGCATGCACGGTGATTTCTTTTGTTATTCCATTCTTTATTATACCCAAATTGGTTAAAACTTTGACTTCTATACTCCATGAAATTAGTGGAATATCCTTGATATTTGCGTTTCATCCAAAGATCTTTTCATGAAAATATTCTTCCGATCATTCTTGAATTTTACTCTACAAAAAAGATTATCATATTGATAATTTGGGCGTTAATAATTCTGGATAAAATAATTCTTGAACTTGTTTTATTGAATTCTTATATCATTGTCATCATCCTCATGTTTATATTTTTTTAAAGTCATCTCGTGGCCTGTAGGTGCATAGATGGACTTGGTATGATTATGACCGAGAGACTATTCTTGTAATCATGACCGTAATGTTACAAATGATGTGGTAAAAATCCTCGATTAAGTAGTAGTACATTGATGGGCCGCTTGTTGGCATGATCATGACCATTAATGAATACACAAATATTCTTGGCCCGTAGTGCATGAATAATTGTGGTCGTGATACTAAAGAATATCCTTGGCGTAGTG
The DNA here is from genome assembly GCA_020205615.1 of Panax quinquefolius. NCBI lineage: Eukaryota > Viridiplantae > Streptophyta > Magnoliopsida > Apiales > Araliaceae > Panax > Panax quinquefolius. Next base: position 104,291,372 of record CM035152.1, read on the forward strand.
CGAGGGTGATTCGATGATGTGGAATATTTATTAAAGTCGAGTCTCAAATATAACAGTGATGAAAAACCTTTTAAAACCTAAAAGATAGTGACTTTATTTTCTACTTGACTCTTTTAATGGATTGCATATTCCGCTTGAGCTTAAACTGGTTGTCTATTGTATTTTATCGGTTTAACATTGTTGAAGACTATTGATAATTTATTCTCGCATTATCTTAGTCATAATATTTCTTCTTGGGCTAGTTGAGCTCACCCTTTCTTTCACCGTTCTCTTGAAAATGAGAATATAGGCGGGACGAGTCGGGAAACGAGTGATGGTCCTGAAGATAGCATTAGTAGTCCTCACTATTCGTGAAATAGTGTGATAATAATTGTAATGAGGACTCCTTTTTGAGTTTGTATAATATCTAGTAGAGCGATATTTGTATTTAAACTCACGCTTTATGTCGTTGTTACACCACAGCAGTTATGTTAGTAAGTTGTATTTAAATTACATACCATGTAAGTAGCGATCCAAGATGGGTGATGTATACCTAATTTTGGGGCATCACGGTTGGTATCGAGCTTAGGATATGATCCTGGCTAAGATGTGAGAATAGTACTAGGAGGGAGAGACGGGAATACCTTCGCTAGTATGACCTACCTAAGTTTATGTGCTATTTTATTGGTTGGTCGGGAAGATAGGGATAATTTGTTACATGTCAATTAACCTTTTGTTTTGTGGCGATGTCTCAAAATGACATCCGAGAATGTTGAGAATAGCAATGGAGCGCAGCGATTGTTGATTCACCACATATCAATAATCGTGGATAATGTGCATCGAAGGCGACAATCCTCATGCAAACAACAACAACGACCAAATGATGAATGATCAAATGTTCGTAGGCTTTATGCAATTTATGCAACAATGAAAGCGAGAGCGACTCTGCCCAAAACGTGGGTGGAAACACGGAAAACTCTCGGGCGGTCACCGCTAAACAATTCAAGGAGCTGGGACCACCGGAGTTTAAGGAGAGCCAAAACCACTTCGGCGGAAGCATGGATAAAGCAGATTACCAAGATATTTGATGTCTTGGGATGCTCCGAGGAGCAAAAGGTTCCTTCTTGCGCTTTTATGTTGCGGAGAAGCAGACATCTTGGTGGGAATCGGTGGCGTATTCAACTTCTTTGTCTTGAAGATATCTTGGGAGAAGTTCCAGAGTCGTTCAACGACAAATACTTTCCCGAAAGTATTCGCCACACATGAAGGAGGTGGAATTTATCAAGTTGGAACAAAACAATATGACCAGTAATAGCAATACGAGGCAAAATTTGCGAGTTATCACGGTTCGTCCCCACTTGGTGGATAATGAAGAGAGAATGGCGCGAATGTTTTTAAGAGGTTTGAAGCGAGAGATACGTCAACATCTTATTTCTCATAAACCGTGTTTGTATTCGGATGTTGTAAATAGGGCTCGATTAGTGGAACGCGATAATGAGTCAACACTGACTAAAAGAGAGCAGCGGTAAAGAAAATTATAATACCAATGAGAGTAGTCATCAAGCGGTGACAACAAGCGTGGAGGAATCAACAAAGCGGATATGGTAACCACTTTGGTGGTAATCGTACCAAAACAATAAGAATGGACATTTCAAGAAACGGAGATTCAACAATGGTGGAAAGATGTCGACCAAGCACCCATTGTTAAGGAAGGAGAAAGACCACCTATCATATGCTTCTTCAATGCGGAGGAGAGGGACACATCGGTCAAAAGCTGCGTCATGCATAGTCAAAGCATGTTATAATTGTGGAAGAGAAGGTCACTTAGCTCGATTTTTTATGTCGTTCAAGAAGACAAATTCAGCTAGGATGGAGGCACCAAAGGCCATCCCGAAAAATTCAAAACCCAGAGTGGTAAGGGAGAGCGTTTGTTGTGACCTCCCAAAGAGCAAGGAATCCGAATGAGGTCATCATGGGTAAGCTTATCATAAACTCTAATGAAGTCTATACTTTATTTGATACTTAGGTTCTACCCATTCTTTTATTTCTCCTACTTGCGCTCATCGATTAAATTTGACTCAGGAGAAATTAGACTTTGACTTATCTCGTGGAAACTCCGCTTGGGAGAAACCTTCATTACATCCATTTGCTTATAAGTCTTGTTTGGTTCAAATCGGTACCCTCACATTACACCGTCGATCTTATTTCATTAAAAATACTTGCATTTGACGTGATTCTGTGGATTGATTGGTTAACTACTTATCATGCAAAAATTGATTGTTTTCGTAAGGTTGTTAGCTTTCATATTCCTAATCAACCTATTATGCTAATTCAAACGACCAAACCATTAAAATCAATCACGGTCATCTCAAGCCATAAAGCTATTCGCTTATTGAAAACGGATGTCAAGCTTTCTTAGCTCATGTCACAGATTTAAATAAAAATACGCCGCTTTAAACGATATTCCTATTGTTAATAAATTTCTGACGTATTCCCCGAAGAACTTCTGGCCTACCCCAGGCGTGAAATGGAATTTTGTATCGACCTTGAACCCGGTTACAAAACCTATTTCCAAAGCCCCATATCGAATGGCTCTATTGAACTTCGTGAGTTAAAGACCCAACTGCAGGAATTGTTAGACATTGGCTTTATTCGTCCTAGTACTTCTCCTTGGGGTGCTCTGTACTATTCGTGAAGAAGAAAAAGATGGGAGTATGCGACTTTGTATTGATTATCGGGAGTTGAATCACGTCACCATCAAAAATAGGTATCCATTGCCACGTATTGATGACTGTTTTGACCGATTGCAAGGAGCCAAATTCTTTTCAAAGATTGATCTTCGCTTAGGATATCACCAATTGATGATTAAAATCTGCCGACATTCCAAAGCGGCTTTCGAACTCGTTACGGGCATTATGAATTCCTAGTCATGTCCTTTGGATTGACTAATGCTCCTATTTGCCTTCATGGATATGATGAACCGAGTATTCAAGGAATATTTAGATCACTTTGTGGTCGTCTTTTATTGATGACATCCTTATTTATTCCAAAAGCCGTGAAGATCATGAGCAACACTTGAGGTGACACTCCAAAAAGCTTCGTGAATATAAGCTTTTTGCAAAGTTGAAGAAATGCGAGTTCGGCTTGAAGAAGTAGAATTCCTTGGGCACGTGGTATCAAGTCATGGAATATCATTGACCCAAAGAAAGATTAAAGCTATTTAAAGTCGGGAACAACCTAAATCGATGGATCAAAATCGTAGCTTTCTCGGTTTAAATTTGGTTATTATCTCGAGATTCGTGGAAGGATTTTCTCGAATCGCTATTCCATTGACTTCAATTGACTTTCGGAAAGATACAAAGTTCAGTTGGAGCGAAGAATGTGAGAAGAGTTTTCAAGAACTCAAGAGGAGACTTATTTCAAAGACTTATTACGACAATACCATCCGGCTCGGAGGATTTGTCATCTACAAATGATGCTTCGACAAAGGGTTGGGATGTGTTCTCATGCAACATGGAAAAGTAATAGCCTATGCCTCGCGATAACTCAAAGAATATGAGAGGAATTATCCTACTCATGATCTAGAGTTGGCAGCTGTTGTTTTTGCACTTAAAATTTGGAGGCATTACTTGTATGGGGAGAAAGTGGAGATCTTTACGGATCATAAAAGCCTCAAATATTTCTTCACTCAAAAGGAACTCAACATGCGACAACGACGTTGGCTAGAACTGTTGAAAGATTATGATCATACCATCCAATACCATCCCGAAAAGCGAACGTGGTAGGCGGCGCGATTGAGTAGAAAATCATATGCAAGTACGAAAAGCGATGTTGTCAACGCAAAGGCCCATTTTGTGTGACTTGCAAAGGATGGAGATAGAGTTAAAGACTCTGGGGCGCGCATGTGATGATAGCGAGTATACGAGTAGAACCGACTTTTAATCGATAAAGTTAAAGTCGCTCAAGCTACGGACACAGAGCCGATGCGTATGAGGAAAAAAGTGCAAGAAGGTGCTATCTTAAAGCAAGAATCGATGAAGAAGGAATACTTGAGTCAACTCCGGACTTTGTGTTCCTAACGACCCTAATTTAAAGTATAATATCATGATGGAGGCGCACAACACACCATTTGCAATCCATCTCGGAGTACCAAAATGTATCATGATATTAAACATACATTTTGGTGGAGCAATATGAAGAGAGAGATAGCGTTGTTTATCTCAAGGTGTCTAACTTGTCAACGAGTTAAAGCGGAGCATCAAGTACCAAAAGGTCCATTGCAACCACTTAAAATTCCGAATGGAAGTGGGAGCACATTACCATGGATTTCATTCTGGGCCTTCCTAAAGTTTCTCAAGTCATTGATTCGATTTGGGTCATTGTTGATAGATTGACCAAGTCTGCTCATTTCTTACCGATCGAGAAACTTATACACTTGAGCGTCTTGCTCAGTGTATGTACATAAACGAGATTGTAAGATCGCATGGTATCTTAGGTATCCATAGTTTCCGATCGAGACCCAAGATTCACTTCACGCTTTTGGGTTAGTTTGCAAAAAGCTATGGGCACAGACTTACGATTTAGCTCTCTAATATCATCCTCGATCCAGACGGACACGGTGGAGAGGACTATTCAAACTCTTGAAGATCTATTAAGACTCGTGTGTCCTTGATTTCAAGGGGAGTTGGGACAAGTTCTTACCATTGGTGGAGTTTTCCTCCTACACAACAAGATTATCAAGCAAGTATTGGCATGGCTCCATTCAAGCGTTGTATGGAAGAAAGTGTCGTTCTCGGTAGATCTTTGGGATGAGGTGGGTGAAGCAACGTTGTTGGGACCGAGTTGGTACGTATGACTACGGAAAAGATTCAAACGATCCGACAACGTATAAAAACCTCACAAAATCAACAAAAAGTTATCTTGATCTTCATCGAAAGGACGTGGAATTCGATATAGGAGATCATGTGTTGTTAAGAGTTGCTCCATGGAAAGGAGTTACAAGATTTGGAAAGAGAGGAAACTTAATCCTCGATTCATCGGTCCATTTTAATCCTCGATCGAGTAGGAACTATGGCCTATAGACTCGCTTTTACCGCCAAATATGTCTCGTGTGTTCATAACGTTTTCACATATCTATATTACGTAAATATGTGAAAGACCCGAACCATATTATTGAGTTAGAACCGGACGAAAATAGCGGAAGATTTGGACGTATGAAGAGGTTCTGTTCAAATTTTGGATAAGAAGGAACATATTCTACGCTCAAGGTTATACCTCAAGTCAAAGTTTTGTTGAGGAACCACGATGTTGAGGAAATGACTTGGGAGTTAGAATCAAATGAAATCAAGGTATCCTTACCTCTTGACATACCAGTATCGTACCCTAATTTCGAGGGCGAAATTTCATAAGAAGGGGAGGTTGTAAGACCCCAGCTTTTATAAATAAAGATGAATTTTTCTATAAATATTATTTTTGAATATTATGGAATAAATTTGATATAATGTTATAGTTGTGGGTAATATTTATAAATTTTGCAAAGTATGCAAGTTGTTATAAAATATTCGTTTGGTCAGGGAATATTCTTTTTGTTAGGGAATATTCGTACAATGGCTCAATCATTGGTGGACCCCACAACAGAATTATTGTCGGATTGAGAAAACGACAAAAATATTTTATAAAAATAACGGCGGAGGTGTTACCATTAAAACTGTTGAACTACCCGGTGGTAAAAAATACGACGTCTGCCGTAGTTGCATAGTAGCACACGGTATTGATTATTGATGCTTACGTGAGAAGTCACTCAGCTATGCTCAATTATTGCTACAGTAATTGCTGCATCATATCTCTTATATTATTGATTCAATTATTGTCACAAAGATCATCATCATATAATATGTTATAGTATTAAATCAATAATTGAGACGACAAGTTATAAATGATTAATAATTGTTGAAAGATTAAATATGTGTTGATGAAAAAAAAATTTTGTGGTAAGTTTGATTATTTTATGGGGGCTCATATATGTCATCATCTAAGAGTCTCTTCATCAATAGTAATTACCCTTGTGAATAGTATTTACCTTCGTCGATAGTATTTACCTTCGTTAATAGTAATTACCTTTATCGGACGTCCGAACCACTTGTCGTTTCACATTACAAAAGGCCGAACCACTTGTCGTTTCACATTACAGGCGACAAACCAATTCAAGCCACTTGCTTGCTTTTCACACGGCGGTGCTAAGCTAGAAATCTTCTATAAATAGAGGCCTAGTGCTTCATTATTTTTCACGAATTCATTCAAGCTATAAAGAGAGAAAGTATAGAGAGAATAAGAGAGAAAGAAGAAGAGTATTTTGTTACTACACTCTGCGCGAAGATTCAATCTCCTACCAAAAGTAAGGGTGTTATTCTTTCTTATTCATGAAGAGAACTGTTGTTATTCCATTTATTATTATTCTCTTGGAATAACTTTTATAATGCATGATTTATCCTATACTTGGTGACATTCTTCTATGATTACATTTGGAACATCCTTGCCTGTGTGTTTTTACACCGGACTGGTTCTGCTTTATTATTACATTGGAACATCCTCATGCATGTGTTTTACACCCACCTAGTTTCCGCTTTTATTATTCTGTTGGAACATCACATGCATGTGTTTTACACCGACCGGGTTCCGCTCTTTATTATTCATTGGAATATCCTATCTACATGTGTTTTACACGGATCCAGTTCCATCTTTATTATTCTATTGGAACATCCTATCGGTGTGAATTTCACCGACACGGTTTCCGTTATTTATTATTCTGTTGGAATAACTCGTCTCATGCATGCGATCTATCGCATGCATGGTGATTTCTTTTGTTATTCCATTCTTTATTATACCTAGTTGGTTAAAACTTTGACTTCTATACTCCATGAAATTAGTGGAATATCCTTGATATTTGCGTTTCATCCAAAGATCTTTTCATGAAAATATTCTTCCGATCATTCTTGAATTTTACTCTACAAAACAAAGATCATATTGATAATTTGACGTTAATAATTCTCTGGATAAAATAATTCTTGAACTTGTTTTATTGAATTCTTATATCATTGTCATCATCCTCATGTTTATATTTTTTTAAAGTCATCTGTGGCTCAGTAATGCATAGATGGACTTGGTATGATTATGACCGAGACTATTCGTGTAATCAAGGCCGTAATGTTACAAATGATGTGGTAAAAATCCTCGGGTGGTAGTAGTACATTGATGGGCAGTTGTTGGCATGATCATGACCATTAATGAATACACAAATATTCTTGGCCCATAGTGCATGAATAATTGTGGTCGTGATACTAAAGAATATCCTCGGCAGTAGTAGTGCGGGGGTGATTCGATGATGTGGAATATTTATTAAAGTCGAGTCTCAAATTATAACAAATGATGAAAAACCTTTTAAACCTAAAAGATAGTAGACTTTATTTTCTACTTGACTCTTTTAATGGATTGCATATTCACCGCAGCTTAAACCGGTTGTCTATTGTATTTTATCGGTTTAACATTGTTGAAGACTATTGATAATTTATTCGCATTATCTTAGTCATAATATTTCTTCTTTAAATTAGTTGAGCTCACCTTTTTCTTTCATTTCTTCTCTTGAAATGAGAATATAGGCGGGACGAGCCTGGGAAACGAGTGATGGTCCCAAGATAGCATTAGTAGTCCTCACTATTCGTGAAATAGTGTGATAATAATTGTAATGAGGACTCCTTTTTGAGTTTGTATAATATCTAGTAGACGATATTTGTATTTAAACTCACGCTTTATGTCGTATTGTATACTGACGCTTATGTTAGTAAGTTGTATTTAAATTCTATACCATGTAAGTAGCGATCCAAGATGGGTGATGTATACCTAATTTTGTGGCAGTCACAAATGATATTGGATTTATTTAATTATTATATTAAATAAATGAGTTAAAAATGATTTTAATATTTTAAAATTATTTTAAATGAGAATAAAGTATTAGAAAATATTTTGAATTATAAAATATAATTTTCAATATTTTTGGAGAATTCTCATTAATAAATTAATATTAATGATATTAGATTTATTTAATTATTATATTAAATAAATGAATTAAAAATGATTTTATTGATTTAAAAATGAGAAAAATGATTTGAAAATATTTGAAGTTATAATTAATGACTTTTAATATTTGGATAAAATTTCATTAATATTTAGATATTAATGGTGATGATTTAGAAATAATTTTAATTATTTTAAAAATTATTTAAGTAGAATATTGATGATTTAAAAATATTTTAAGTTCTTAATAATAACTTTAATATTTTGACAAGTTTATTATTAATATTTTTATATTATTAAATATTAATGATGATAAAATTATTTGATAATTAAATCATTTAAAAATGATTCCGATGTTTGAAAAGTTATTATAAATTATAATAATTGTTTGATAATTATTAAAAGCTTCCGAAAAATATTATAAATGATATTTGACTTATCTAATATAATATTGAAGCTTAGAAACCAAATTTAATTGACAATAAGCGTGTTAATTGTTTGGATAGGTGACCGAACACCGAGAGAATTGACGAAAGTCCAACTGCATCTAAATAGTTAGACTTGATAAGTGTTTATATAGGTTATAAACACTGATGTGGCTATGTGGTATGTGCCTAGGAGAAGTTTGACAGTAGAATACAGTGATACGTGTTGTGAATTATTGTGCTAATTGTGAGACGTATATTATTGGTTATAGGTCTTACAAAAGCAGATAAGTTTATTGTGTAGCTGTAATCAACGGAAGAGGCAAGTTTCCTAACTCAACCTTGAGTTAATATTATTTAAATATTATAGTGGTTAATTATTGATAATTATACCACGTCCAAGAATTTTTTGTTGATTATTCGCAGTTAGTGCATGATTAATAATTCAAATTGAATTACTGATTCGAAAAATATACATTCGTAGAATAACTGTAGTTGGATATTCATATCTGTAGAAGCTAGTATTGATAGTACAAATAATTCATGTTTATTATCGAATTATGTTGAAGAAATATCTTAGCCAATTATTCTTGTTAGACGAACTTTTTTTAGAATTTGATAGGTTCGAGAAGAGAATTAAATTATTATTGACAGATCGATGCCAGTTATTTCGACTAGATCGAGAAGTAAATAGAATTGAAATCACAGTATTTCGTTGTTAAATCAAAATCTTGATTTTGAGAATAAGAAGATGTGACACCCCCAATTCCAGGTACTTCATTTCCACAGGATTTGGTGCTCACTTATTAAAAATTATTACATCTAACTACCCATAATAAAGGAAAAAGACATAATTAAAATAACTTAACAATAATCTCTCCTATTAAAGGGTTACATCATCATCTCGAATTAAATCCCAGGTAATCTAACCTTAAAATTATTACATAAGTTTGCGGAATACATCACATATTAAAACAAGTCTTTAACATAATTCATTAAAATAAAATTCTCAAAAGTCTTCATCATTTGGACATCTTGCCCTTGCCTTTGCTAGTCGACAACTCATCAACTTTCTCCACTTTAGCTGCAATGTTACTCGCAAGAGTGAGCAAACAAATGCTCACTGATATAGAAAGTAGCAACGGTAGTAACATGAGAATGAACAACAAAAGCTGAATAATAAAGAACTTTTTCTACGAATCAAAATAGAAAATAAGTTCAAACTTTAATTATCTGAGGGTCTTAAGACCACGAACTATGTCCCCGGTACTTAGGTATTATTACCCAACCTTAAAAGTCATTTAGACTATACGGACCCTTCATAACGTACTTAGGGGGATTAGCCCTTTGTACCATGTATTGTGCACAAACATCTAAACGTTACACGTACAAAATCCCCTATGTTAGGGTTGTTCGTCTCAGTTTGAATTTAGAATTTCCGCACTAAAGAAGGTTTAGTTTGGAACTAGCTTATTAGTGTTTCTAGAAATTTTTGAACACTACTCAATTTCCATTAATAAAGGTTTAACACAAGAATGTGTAACTGTACAAGGCTATCAAAGTCAAAGATCGGATATCAACAATATACATAATCGAATAAACATGATATACATGTAAAATGCTTTAATCAAAGAGTTAAAACAATCTCATTTGAGTCAAAGTATTATAACAATATGTGCTTTGAATAATAATTAGGAAAATAAAACTCGTTCGATATAATGAATTAGGTTATAAGAGCTTGTACAAACATATGCAAGATAGATTAGGCTTGCTCAATTACTTGAACAACAATAATATAGGAATGGAAACTTGCATTCAATATGAAAAGAATGAAATTCGAAGGCTTGCTCAATTGTAAAGAGATAAGGTTTAGAAACTTGCACAAATATAAAAGTAGAGTTAGAGAACTTGCCATGATTGTAAGCTACACAAATGAAAATAATCTCCAATTATCCTACATATATCATTGAAACTGCAACAACAATTAATCACATGAATATTAACTTTAGGTTTTAAACCATCATTTAAGTCACAACCCTAACTTAGCACCTAACCACGTAGGTTAAATATACTTAACGAATCTGAAATTACACATTAATCAACATAACTTAATCGTTCAACTCTATCTTTCGAAAACATCTCATTTGTTTTCATTTTATAACTCAATTAACAATCACTTCAAATTATTTTATACTTTGTATTATAACGCATGACAATCTGCTATTATCATTTATATCATGCCTCAACATCAATAACATGCTTACAATATTAATATAAGTTAATTATGCCTGACCTGCAACAAGCATACCTTACTATCACAGTTCAGGGTGTGGCGCAGCTACGCCACATATAGGCTTGGAACAAATAAGCAATACTTGCAAAGTCTGATCATGCATTTTTGCTTCAAGCCGTAATAGCATACCGTGTTTGTGACAAACGCAGAGACTAAGGCGGCGAATGAAATAGCCGTTTTTAGCCCAACTAACACGAAATTCACCAATCAAACGGTGATAACAACATGTAAAATAATTATACAACTATCATATCTTGATTGCTAACATATTCAACCACTCAGCACAATTTAACAACAACTAGAACTATTTTAATTTCTCAATTTTCATGTTTTTCATATAAAACTTCATTTTTTATAGTCTGTCCAAAAATCATCACTGTGAACTCATTACTTGACTAAATCATTCCATTCAAATTATGTTATGTTCGTATTTCAATGAACTACCATATACAAGCGTCAATTTACAGTTTCACCTACAGTTTGCCCACTAAAATTGGTACTTTCTAAGGCCATGACATATGAACATAAACACTACTATTTTCCTTTTCTTCCTACAACCAATTTCTCATGAATTTGATAACTGATACAATACGCATACAAGATGACAACAGATTCCACAACATATACATAACGCTTGAGCAACAAATCCATAAAACCAATTTACAAAGAATAGAAAATCACAAGTCTGAGAATTAGAATTAGTTATACCTTAATCTTCGATTATTGGCTAGCAAAAGACGATAACAAGATTTAGCAATCCTCTCATTCTTCTTGAAATCTCAGAACAATCTCTCAATTCCTACGCTCTCTCTTTTCTCTCAACTCTGCTCTTACTCCTTAGCCAAATATGTGAATAAAACAAAACTGAACACTAGCCTTAGGTATAATATGCGTAAACATAAACTTGAAACCCACTAATGTTAGGTAAAAATATAAAAAAGACTCACGTCAGTTAAAATAACCAAAAACCATAAGGCTATGTTTGGTTCCACACTAATTCCCCAAACTAGATTATTTAAATATTATTTATATCATATGGTTTTCCATTGTCACACCTTTAATTTAGTCAATTTATATAACTTTAGTTTAGCTAATTCAAATAACTTATAATAATAATAAAATTCTTATTATCATTATCCTTATAATTAATAAATTAGATACAACACTTTATTTAATTTATTTATTTCCATTAAATTAAACAATTCATTGAATTTAACTAATTTCTTAAATATTAAGCAATTAATTTAATTTAATTATCTCCTTAAATTAAATCCAACAAATAAAATTATCATTACTCGATTCAATTAACATTAGTTAATTTAGCTACTAAATTAATTCATGACAATTCATAAAATATTTATTTTCCTCAATAAATAAATTATTTTAAATATTTATTTAATTCCATAAATATTTAAATTAAATTACAAATTTCTCGATCGTTACAGAAGAACAACCTTTTATATAAAGGGAATATTTTATTGGTCATATATTCGGCCTTTGCGCGTGATTAAGTATTATGCATAATATAGGGTATAATAAAGCTGATCACTTTATATACTTGAAGAGGGGTATGATTTAATCTTTATGGTTATCTGATACACCTGGGTATATCAAAGTATAATTTTGATAGTTACTCAAGAAGAGAAGTTCAAGATCCAATGGATCACTCAACATAAATCTAGAAAACATTCCACTTTGCTATTTCGTATAATTAATTCTTGATTATTCATTTGAATAACGTAGAAAACCTTGAAAGCGTTTTACTCTTTCATATACAGATTATTGTTGCATAAAATGTGAGAAGACTTGTTATCTATCCCAATACATTTACTTTATATCTTAACTTGCGGGGAAAACTTGTTGCTCACCCTTGCTATATATAAAACCTTTCAGCTAGGGACAAGAAGAAGGTGTAAGAAGGCATTATTCTATAATCAATAATCGACGAAGAGAGGAAATCTCAAACCTCGATTTAATTGGCCCATTTGAAATTCTTGATCGAGTAGGAACTCTGGCCTATAAACTAGCCTTAAAATCTTGGATAAGGAGAAGCATATTCTATGATCAAAGATTATACCTCGAGAGTTAGAAACTGACGAGGTATCCTCACCTCTTCGACATACCAGGTACGTACGTAAATTTTGAGGATGAAATTTCATAAGGAGGGGAGATTGTAAGACCTCGAATTTTATGAAATGAAAGTATTCAATTTTCTTATAATTATTATTCTATTTAGTAAATGGTTAAATTGATAAAAGTTTAATGTTAAGGGTGATATGTGAAATTTTTTGCAAAGTAAGCAAGTTATCATAAAATATTCGTTGTGTCGGGAATATTTTTTTTAATAAAGAATATTCGTACGATGACATAATCATTGGTGGACCCCATAACGGAATTGTTGTCGAAGTTAGAAAATGACAGAAATATCTTTTTATAAAAATAACGGCGAAAGTTTTATTGTTAGACTGTTGAAATACCCGGTGGTAAAAGTACAGTAAAACGTGTGGTTGCATAGTAGCACACGGTATTGATTATTGATGCTTACGTGAGAAGTCACTCAGTTATACTAAATTATTGCTACAATAATTGCTGCATAATATCTCTCATATTATTGATTCAATTATTGTTATAGTATCATCTGCATAATATTTTATATTATTAAATCAATAATTGAGATGACAAAATTATTTATATTATTATTTGCATTATTGACGATGTCTAGAAAGTTCTGTCGAAGAAAGGGGTTTGGTCACCTAATTGCGCGCCTATAGGGAGAAATCCTTATAGGAAAGCCCCCCTCTTTCCTGGGAATGATCTGGTTATTAAATATTATGAGTTATAATATTAATGATAAATAAGTTCATGTTGATTAAAGATGAAATTGTTGATAAAAAAATATTTCCATTGTGTTGGGATTATTAGTGTTAGTGGAAATCGATATTTATTTCGATAATAATTGATTTCTAGTTGTTAAATTGACCAAACGGGCAATTAATCGGATAAATGAGCAATTAATTGCTATGAGTTCACATGCAAATTACTGTTGGTTCATATGTATGAAACTATTGATTCACATGCATGTACTATTAGGGGAGGTGGTGCAAGATTTATAATACTTCAATGACTAAATTAAAAATAGAGGTATAGATGAAGGTACTATACTGTAATAATTCAAGCCCCTAATCATGCAATTATCGAAACTATGTTTTCTTATAAATAGAAGCTCATTCTTCTTTCATTCTCACCAATTTACTAAGACTCACAAGAGTAATTATAAAGAGAGAAGCTTTAGAGAGAAAAAAGAAGAGTATTCTGCTACTTCATTATTACAGTATCCAACCTTCTACTAAGGTAAAGGGTATTATTTATTTCATATTTAGAAGAGATATTATTTTTTGTATTAGTATGAATATTATTTTCGTTTAATATTCATATGAAATAATATTTTATTCCATACTCTGTAGTATGTAAGTAATATTATTTTG